>LNAC01000789.1:93448-366890 GCA_002007465.1 Ailurus styani | reverse complement strand
CCCGGCCCCCGACCAAGAAGTGTCCCCTGCAGTGCAGATCTGGGCCCAAAGAATTTCACATTTAAAAGGAAATCTGCAGGGACACTTTTAGCAAATATTAGTGACCACAGTCTTAAGATTTTGGGATTGGGGGACTTAATTCTCAGGAGACTAGAACACACATCCTGGGACTTAAATTTGTCCTCAGTGGGAGTCTGGACAACTCCACGCAGATCCTAGTGAAAAGAGTCAGAGTGAGCTCCTTGGAGAAGCCCTCCCTCCGAGAGGGTTATGTGGGCCTGCCTCGGGATTCAAAACAAAATTCCCTTCCTGAAAACAACAGCAACTGACGTGTTGAAAATAATTAATTTCTTTCCATATCTTCCAATCATAAAAACGAGCTGAAGCTGAATTTTGCTTTTGGTGTCTGGTTTGTTTGGGGGGCACCAGATTTTCCCAGGACCCCATACAGTCCCTCATCTAATGAACGAGGGGGCGGCATGTTGTGGGGTACACGGAAACGTTCACTGTCATGTAAGAGAAAACTATGAAAATGTTTGTTTACGGTTTTCAACATTTTTATGACGTACGTAACATTATTATGGTACTGCACATGTTTTAAATAAATTAATATCCATGGATTAGGAGGTCCTACTCAGTTTTTTTTTTTTTTTTTTCACTGACCTGGCTCTAACAATCAAAACTAAACAGAGGACCAAGTGGCAGTCCATTCCCCCAGCAGAAGCTTGCAAAGATCTGCCTTTCCGCAGTGAAATGGAGCAAGCAAGCCACATTCTAATGGCATCTATTTTTCCTAGAATGAAGGGCTGGGAAAAGCTGATGAAACCACACCAAAGCCTACCCCTGTCTCGGTCACTTACCATTCTCAGTGAGAAAGAGTAATTCTAAAAAGGGAGTGACACTTCCCTTTAAAATTCCAGCAGGAGGTGGGAATGGGACAGTGAACGTCTTCATTATAAAGGTTCTCAAGAGGAGGCATCTGGTCTCCTGTGTCCTTGGCAGAATTTCTGAGCTTAGGCCTCTGCATTTTCTCTCCAGCAGGCCCCTAACACCCACTTAGGCAAAAACATAAGCACTCCAAATTTATTACAGGAGCAGCTTGCCATATTCCATGCTAGTTCAGATTTCAAATTTATTCAGGTCACCTTCACACACCATTAAGTCAGTTACCCACCAAGCCGTTAGATACCATATGCGCGTGACTGCAGGCCTTGGGGTCTCTAGGAGAAAAAATTAATAAGGGGGGGATCCATCTAGCTGGTGGGTCTGCGGGTTCAGCTGGTAAAGCATATGGAGCTGTATGTTCTCCATACAGCCAAGGCTTCCTCTACTTAAAAATAAAAATAAAATAAAATAAAGGGAGAAAGACTTCCTTTAAAAAAGGAGCGACTCTGGAAAAGACAGAGGGTGCTAAGTGTGGTGCAGATGTTAGCGGGGTCTCTTCCCTTAGATGACTTTTTCAGATGTTCCCAAACTTAGCATTTATGAAATTTAAATAGCCTAAATTTAAAAGTCAATAAAACATCAGTAAGAATAACTTTGGCAGACTGAAAAACATCAAATATATTTAAATTAAGTGGGTTCATAAAGACACGTAATCAGACGATCACCATTTGCAAGCGCTAATGAACTAATGGATGTCAGCTCAGAGGGCCTGATGACTGAGAACATCAAGGGAAGATAAACAGACTTCTGTGTCTCCTGATGGAGGGACCCAGCTTCACCTGTGAAGCAGCCTTGTGCAAAAATTAAACCTCCATGTGATCAAGCTGTAATATCTTAGCTACCAATTAAAAAAATAAAAGTGGGGAGAGGCAGATGGTAAATCCTGCCAGGGGTGCACAAGGAGTAAAATTCAGACTGTGGGAAACTCTCCAAATACACGGGTTTCTTTCACAAACAGACTCCTATAAAAAGAGAGTTCAGGAACAGACCCAATCACAGTGTGTGGCACTTGCCTGCATCCTGACTGAAGACAATGAAAAGGAATCATGAGACCATCTCTGAAATCTGAACACGGGCTGTGCGTCCAAGAGAAAGACCTTCCTATTCATGATTTTTAGGTATAATAATGGTATTGTGGTTCTATTTCTTTAAGATCCCTTCTATTTTCGAGGTACACGCTGAACCCTCAGGGGATGAAATGTCTTAGATCTGTCTCCAAATCTCCTGAGGGCGGGGGATACTGACGAGCCATGAGGAGCTGGAGTTGATAACTGGAGAAGCTGGGTGTTGGGTTCATGGAAGCTCATTACACTAGAACTTTTCCGTGATAAATGGTTACCTTTTCCATTTAAAGAAGAGTCACTATAATTTATTCTGAGAAAAGCTTTCTTCAAACTCTCAAAAGTGAGAACACTTCTGTTATCCTTGACTTTGGGAGGAAGAGGTGGCAGCTCTAACCTTTACGTCACTTCTTTGCCTCCCCTTTGTTCATTTTTTGGGATGCAGCCTTGTAAAATCCAATTTTGTTGTCTCCTAACTTCTCACCAATAGGATTGCTGTGATTATGAAATTCTGTGTGGAAAGTACCCCGATTCTCTGACAATCGCCTAACTATCCACCTTCTGATGGAGCCTTCCACTCATGGTTTTCCATTCATAGACCTATTTTTCTTCTGGCTCCAGAGCTCTTGGGTACATATAGTTGAATACCCCACCTTCCACAGCTCTGAGGGGGCTGCTTTCCCCCACTCTTACTGCTCCCTCTTATTCTCCTTCCACAGAGAACTCTTCTGTGTGGCTCAGGACTAGTCACAAGGATGGCTGTGATTCCTCCCCTTTCTTTGTGCACACGGTGACAGGAGGCAAGAGCTTGCCAGATGATTTAGTCATAGCTAAACAGGACTCCTGGCTCAATGGACACCTGCCATCCAGTGGGTGTGATCCCCCTGTGTACTCACTCACAGTTCACATGCAGCTCACACGCAGTTCTGTACTATAATTTTCTATGCAGCATTTCAGTTAATCCTCATGGCCACCTGAGAAGGGAACGACTGACTGACCCTACAGATGGACAGATTGAGGCCCGCAGAGATCAAGACACTTGCGTGAGGTCATCTAAAAATTAGGTGGCAGAATCAGGACTGGAACATGCTCTTTGGCACTGCTCTATGAAAGCAAGCTTCTGTGCCAGCTTGATACAGAGACTGTATCATATATGTACCTTATATCTGGTCAAGTGGTCTCTGACATAATTCTACTCTGATACAGTTTTGGTTATTTTTTAATTTTCATCCCAACTTTTGCTTATGCTGAGGTGTCCCATGCAGGCTTATTTCCTAGGCACATAGCTTCCCCCCACCCTTTCATCTAATACAAAGATTAGCTTAGCACATACCCACTTTGTGGTAGAGACAGCTAGTGGGTATCCTCTTCTTCCTTTAAAAAAACCATACATTTATCCAGAGCGTCAATAGTCCCAGCTAATTGTATTTCCCATTCTTTGTAGCAAGAAAGGTAAAGACTGGGACAGCTTCCCAAAGAACTCTTTGAAGTGGGTTGCCTCAGCAGGGAAGTACACCATTCCCATCCTTCCCTTCTTTCTCTTGCATTCTAAGTGGACTGAGGACATAATGGCTGGAGCTCCAGCAGCCATCTTGGACCAAGAGGTAACTTTGAAGATAAGGCGACATTACTAAGTGGCAGAGCAGAAAGACAGAAACAGCCTGGGTCCCTGATGATAGGTCACAAAAGCAGCCCCAAATTGCCTTTTGTAGATGAGAGGAAAACAAAACTTCTAATTTGTTTAACAAGTTCTTCTTTAGTTTGTGTGTTTATGTAATCTAATGTTCACATTTGAATTCAATTCCTAATTTAACAGATATACTTCACCCACTGCAACATTGTAATTTTGGGAAACTTTAACACTAACATTTTATCTATGTAGTCACTCATTTGAATGGCATTTCTTCTAACACCTCGAAGGTTATTCCTCCTTTCTGCATCTTCCATCAATGGCTTGTTCAAACATTTCTTATTTTGCCTTTAACAGCTGCGCATACCCTGACACTGAACTGATTCTCTACAGTCCAGTCACAAGCTAATTTTGCACATTTAAAAATAACCCGTTACTTTACTTTGCAACAAATTTTTGCTTTGACATTCTTTTAAGGATTTCTGTCAGCATACCAAAATGTTCCCAGAGCTTACTGTGATGTGATTCTGGCTGATAAGAAGGTGCTATTCACACCTTATCTCACCTTCCAAGAGGCTTTGGTGTTGCTTAGCATAGCTGCTGCTTAGCTGTTCCATATTTTCTCCAACTATTAGGAGCAATGTGACCTCATTTTATAGCCCTGAGTAAAAAATGCTGGATTTATCTTCCTTTTAACAAGCATTTATCAAAGTCTAATTTTCTGTATTTCTTCTTCCTTCCGAGAACACTCACTATTCTTCAGCATCAGTGGTTTTATTATCTTTCCCTAGTGTCATACTGTTAATGATTTTTCATTTTCTGTTGTCATGCCCTACACGTGTTGATACATATTTGTAAGTTCCCAACCTTATATATGTCTTTAAAAAATTAGACATGTATGTCTATAACCTGATCTTTGAGGCTTACCTTGCTATCTCAAATTCTGGTTACATTAAAAACACTATTGCCCCCCATTCCCACCCCCTTTGTTGGATGTGTATTTGCATGTAACAGAGCCCATCTGAACACACTACTCAATCAGCAGCTGAGGGTTTCCCAAATTGGGAGCCAGAAGTGAGGGGCTTGAAGTGGCACAAGAAGGATTAAGTGATTAATGGCATTCCAGACACCCTTTTATTTCCCATTCTTTTTGGATTACTATACATTGTGGTGTATTCATGCTGTCTTGACATAAATGCTGACCTGAAATTTTTGATGCTTATTTGAAATCTGCTTGGTTTTTTTGGCCAGTTATTGGGATTCAGATTATCTTGCCCATCCTTCTGTTTCATGAATAGTATCATTTGGAGAAAGTAAAGACGTGAGAGAGAATAAAGGAGGATCTACGTCAGTTCTGTGAAAATACACGTTTCTTCAATGTCAGTAAGCTCATACATGAAGGGAAGGGATAGAGAATGACATCAGTGAGGCACAAAAGTCACTGTGGTTCCCAAGCTATTTTTCACCAGTGCATTAATATTCTGTAGATGCAGTAACAACAGCTTAATGCAAAATACATTCACTTAGCTGCGTGCATTAGAGCACACAGGGACACAACACGCCTGTTCCTCCCTCCTGGCTCAGTGTGGCTGCGGGCTCAGTCGTGAAGCTTTCCTGTGGGGTTCTTGCTCCTCACTGTGCACCCTACCCCATTTCCCTGAAGTCAAAGTGGCCTCGAATCATCCCAAAGGTCTCCACTATCCAAGCATGCTAACTGGATTTGTTTAAGGGTCAAGTTGTCTATTTACTATAGTATTTACTTTCTAGGCTTTAAATGTGCCTTTTAAAACTCCGTTACCATTTTTAATAGGATTGTTATGTTTTATAATGGCTGTTAAGTCAAAGTTGTTTAGATTTGCAGTGGTCTGGTTCAACTCTGCTTTTCTCCTAAGTTCTATTTTCAGTCTGTGATTTCCTAATTTGGGATTTGTCAGGAAGGCAAATATCAAAATATATCAGAAGTGCTTGTACATCAAACTTCATAAATGTAATGGTGATACCAGAAGTCAATTTCAGGAATTTAAAATAAATGGATCTTTGTCAAAGGCAAAGAGTTATGAAACCATATGCCTTTTTAAAAGTTGAGATACGATTTTACAAATATTTTATGGTTTTGAGAACCCGGAGCTTGGTTCTTACACACCAGAGGGTTGGCCAGAGTTAAACAGGTGAGCAAAGAACCCCTGAAAAACTGACCCAGTTACATTCAACACACTGACCCTAAAGGCAGGCTACCAGCAAGCCCGGAAGGACAGCGGGAACATAGGGCTAGGAGGCCTGGCTGCCTAGAAGGACCACTGAAAGGGCAAGAGTGTCAGGCAGAGCTGATACTTGGGTCAGGGGTCCACAGCTTTCTCTTTAAAGTGCCAGATAATAAACATCTTAGGCTTTGTGAACTAATAAATGGCTTCAGTAAAGTTGCAGGATATAAAATCAAAATATAAAAATCGATTCAGTTTCTATATAATGATAATGAACTATCAGAGAAATTAAGAAAACAATGCCATTTACAGTGCCGTCGAGAATAAAATACATATGAATAAATTTAACCAAGGATGTGAAAGACACGTATATTGAAAACGACATGACATTAATCAAGGAAATGGAAGACACAAATAAATGAAAACATATGGGGTGCTAATGAACTGGAAAAGGTTATATTGGTAAAATACCCATACTACCCAAAGCAATATATAGATTCAATGCAAGCTCTATCAAAATCCCAGTGGCATTTTACATAGAAATAGAATAAGCAGTCTTAAAATTTGTATGGAACCATAAAAGACCCCAAATAACCAAAGCAATCTTGAGAAAGAAGAATAAAGCTGGAGGCATCACACTCCTTGATTTTAAACTCTATTACAAAGCTGCAGTAATTAAAACAGTATGCTATTGGCATAAAAACACACTAGATCAAAGGAACAGACCAGAGAACTCATATATATATGGTCAAATAATTTATGACAAAAGAGCCAAAAATATACAATGAGTAAAGGAGAGTCTGTTTAATACACGGTCTTGAAAAAAACTGGGGAGCTACATGTGAAAGAATTAAACTTCTTATACCATACACAAAAAATTAACTCAAACTGTATTACAGATTTGATAAGATCAGAGCCATAAAACTCCTATAAGAAAATACAGGTGGACAGCTCCTTAGCATAGGCCTTGGTAATGATTTTTTGAGTCTGACACCAAAAGTAATAAAAACAAAAATAAACAAGTGGGATAACATCAAACTAAAAAGCATCTACACCAAAGGAAACCATCGACAATGAAAAGGCAACCTACTGAATGGGAAAAATATTTGCAAATCATTTATCTGGTAGGGGCTCAATATCATATATATGAACATAATCATATATATATGAATACATATATGCCTCATACAGTGCAAAAGGAAAAAAAAACAATCCAATTCAATAATGGGCAGAAGATCTGAATAGCCATTTTCCTAAAGAGGACATGCAGATGGTCAATAGGTACATGAAAAGATGGTCAATATCCTTAATCAGGGAAATGCAAATCAAAATCTCAGTGAGTTATCACCTCACATCTGTTAGAACGGCTATTATCAAGAAGACAACAAGAGTTGGTGAGGATGTGGAGAAAGAGGAACCTGGCATTGTTGGTGGGAATGGAAATTGGTTCAGCCATTATGGAAAACAATATGGAGTTTCCATAAAAAATTAAAAATAGAAGCACTATATGATTCAGCAATTCTACTTCTGGGTATTTATCCAAAGAAAACAGAACCACTAATACAAAAAGATATATATATTCCCATGTTCACTCCAAAATTATTTAAAAATAGCCAAGATACAGAAACAACCTATGTGTCCATTAGGGGATGAATGGATAAGGATGTATGGATAGTCAATGGAATATTATTCATCCAAAAAAAGAATAAAATTTAGCAATTTATGACAACACAGATGAACCCTGAGGGCATTATCCTAAGTGAAATATATACATTATATATTTATAATATATATTTTATATATTATATATAATAATTATATATAATATATATAATTCATATAATTTTATAATATATAATATTTATAATATATATAATTTTATATATTATATATAATTATATACAATATAGTATATATTATATATAATATATAAAATTATATATTATATATAATATATATATTTTATATATATGAAATAGGCAATTTTTTTTTAAATTTAGATTGAATTAGAAAAATATTTTAGGCTTATGGACCATGAAGTGTCTGTTCCAACTATTAGCCTCTGCCACTGTCAGTAAAACCAGCCACTGACAGTAGCAAAAAAAAAAAAAAATGCATGTAGATGAGTTCCAATAAAACTTTATGGGACACTGAAATTTGAATCACACTTATTGTTCACATATCACAATTATTCTTTGATTTTTTTCAACTATTTAAAAACACAAAAACTATGCTTAGTGTAGTGGTCACACAAAAATAGGTGGTGGGCTTCTGGGTCAGTTTGCCAACCCCTGATTCAGAGCTTTGAGATCTGTTAAGGATACAATCAACCACTGTATTATAAATAACAACTGGACACCAGCTGGCCAAAGTGGACAAGAGCAGTTCTGAAAATAGCCCAGGGCAGCCAACAAGAGGAAAATTTCAAAATCCTACCTTTTAAAGAAGTACGGCTCACTAGCTAGATTAGTAATAGGTCCTTGGGTAATTTCTTGTTTCAGTGTCTGATTTAAATTAGAGGTATTTTGTTTTTTAAGACAAATAGAAAGTTCAGTAAATTATGCACTGTTGTTTAAATAAGCAAGAAGAAAATTGGTGCTGTATTAATATGTTAATCGCTAATCACAGCTTCTCTCACTTACCCAACAACACTGTTGACTTTTTTAGTCAACATAAGAGGGAGAAGTAGCCGATCAGCTAATAGAATCCCTTAAAGCAGACAACAATGAAAAGAGATACCTATATACGAAGAATGTTTTATTTTAACCTAAAGGTATAATGCAATCAGTAAATTTCTTTAAAGTGTTATGTAAACCTAAGAGTACTTACAAAGCAGGGCGCCTGGGTGGCTCAGTCGGTTAAGTGGCTGACTCTTAATTTTGGCTCAGGTCATGATCTCAGGGTCCTGGACTCCGGCCCAGCAGCAGGCTCCACATTCAGGAGGGAGTCGGTTTGAGGATGCTCTCTCCCTCTGCCCCTCCCCTGCTCTTATGAATGTTCTCTCTCTCAAATAAATAAAATCTTATTAAAAAAAGATTTATTTATTTGAGAGAGAGTGAGCATAGAGGGAGAGGGAGAAGCAGGCTCCCCACTGAGCAGTGAACCCAACATGTGACTTGATCCCAGGACCCTGAGACCATGACCTAAGCTGAAGGCCAGAGGGTTAACCAACTGAGCCACCCAGGCACCCCTCAGATAAATAAAGTCTTTAAAAAAAATAAAAAGTACTTGCAGAGGAAAGTAAATGCAGCCTCAACATTTTTATTTTCCCATTATTTGACTATTTTCTCAACCATCCATAATTTAGAAGCAAATCTGATTTTTTAGATGACTCACCTTGATCAAATTCTTCCAAAGCTATAGCCAAGTTTGTATAGAAATAACTGTTCTTAATTTTCATATCAGTTTACATAATAGTTAATGAGACTAAGTAATTACCAAAGAGGCATGTGGCATAAATAGATTCTGTAGCAGACGCACCTGATGCCTGCTGTGCACACAACTCAAACTATGGGTGCAGAAGTTCATGGCCACTGGTGGGGGGCAGCCTGACAGCTCCAACATTTTTGTATTTTATTTTTTTTATTATTACTATTTTTAAAATATTTTATTTATTAATTTGAGAGAGAGAGAGAGAGGCAGACTCCCCACTGAGCAGAGAGGCCGACATGGGGGTCGATCCCAGGACCCTGGGTTTAAATATTTACTTATTTGAGAGGGAGAGAGCATGTGTGTGTGGGGGGGGAGTAGAGACGGAGGGAGATGGCCAAGCAGACTCCCTGCTGATTGGGGAGCTAGATGAGAGGCTTGATCTCACAGCCTTGAGATCATGACCTGAGCAGAAACCAAGATGTTGGACACTCAACTGACTGTGCCACTCAGGCACCCAAGCTCCAACTTTCTAAGTGCTGTTGGCCTTGATATGTTTGACAAAGAGAAGGGCAGATGTTGGTCAACCAGATCCTTGAGAAATGGAGGTTGGTCAAGAGACCCTTATATCTCTTCTCACTTCTCCCGTACAGTGTTCTCAACCTAAGGAACACCTTAGGATCATGTGGATGGTGGTGGTGGAGGCGGGAGGTACAGAAGCTGAAAAACCTCTATCTAAGTTTGGTTTCCAAATCATCTTAAATACCTGTGATCCTTAGGCTCCATCCACTAGTCTTACTGCATCCAAACATCTGGGGATAGTATGTGCTTTTGCAGAGTTCCTGGCAATTCTAATGCATGCCACAGTTGAAAACCACCCTTTGAAATAGCTTGCCTGGTAGTGTGAACCTTCCCATAAGGTACAAAGAAGTTTCTACAATAATGGTGGTTAAGGGTGACTGTGCACTAATCACCACCTGGGGACTTTTAACGGGGCTGACAGAGGTTCTGATCTAACCGGTCCAGGGTGGAGCCTGGGCACTGGTATTTTTAACAGCTCTCCAGGTAACCTCAGAGCAGCAGCTAGGGCTGAGGACCAGCACAACTCTCCAGGGATAACGTTACAGATGGGGCCGCTCATGTTGGCTTTTCGACATTCTTGAAAACCCAAACTTGTTTCCTATAACCTGAATTTAATGGGCTAATAACTGTTTTCATTAAAAATATACATTTCAAATGTCTTTTTACTATAAAAGACCTACATTCATACTTAAGGGCCCAGGGAATTGCAGGCAGCTAAAATCAACTTCTTAGAACTACAGACTGAAATGATTAAGAGAACAGACCTCCAAAGGCCAAGGTCATAAGAGTTCATTGCAAGGTTTGAAACCACTAAGACCATGAAGTGCATTAGGGAGCCTGGATAGGATTTCTGAAAAATGTTGGCATTTCTGAAACCAACTACTCTTTTCACACATTTACCTGGGTACCTGGAACCACAATTATTCTATAAAGTCATTGGAATCAGGACAAAGACAGGAATTCAACTTTTCCATGACTCAAGAAGAAATCAGAACTCATTTCCACACAAAATGGCAGAGGCTCATCTATTCGGAAGGACTTTACTAGAATTTGGGGAAGGGGTAGGGCAGGGGTGCATGAAAAAGAATGTATTCTTTAAAAAAAGGGGGGCTTCCATCATTCTCCATGTCCTTACTTTGTTTTATTATTGTTTATAGAACATCTCCCTCTACTACGTACTTTTATTTAGTGATGCACTGCCCTCTTCTTATTAAAATACAAACTCCTTGAAGTCAAACTTACAACTTCTTTACTTTTGCAGTACCAGACCTTAGAGGAACGTCTGATATCTAGCACACATGTATTTTGAATCAAGGAACCAAGGTTCTTGCCCTGTGTAATGTTAGAAATGAAATATAATCCACTTGGCTGGGGCAGGGCCAAAACAAAATAGCTAAAGATGACAACAGCTAACCATATGGACAGCACTGAGAGCACCCTGAATGAAGACAGAATCATAAAAACAGTGGCTCCCACTCCGGCTTGGCACCAACATTTACACTTTAGGAGATCTCCAGAGAACCTGCCAGGTGGTAGAGAAGGAAAGGGAAGCTCAGAAAAAACAGGTGGCTTGTTGAAAGCTACAGTGCTGGGTGGTGCTGGGGTAGGGGAGGAGTCTGCCCCTCATCCACACCCCTGCCTTCCTAACCCTACTACCTGTAGCTCAGCAAGGCTGGGCAGGGTGCACCTGCACGGTCATGGCATCATGCTGTTTTCTAACTTAAGTGCGATAATACACAACGAGTATGACGTTCCACCACTTCTTGTACCTTCACTATGCGGCAGGAACCACGCCGCAGGTATAGTTCTAGCTGACTTGTCCCCCAAATCCTGTGAGATGCGTACTGTTATCCCTGTTCGCAAGATGAAGTTTAAAAAAGTGGGTGGGTTGGGCGCCTGGGTGGCTCAGTGGGTTAAAGCCTCTGCTTTCGGCTCAGGTCATGATCTCAGGGTCCTGGGATCGGGCTCTCTGCTCAGCGGGGAGCCTGCTTCCCCCTCTCTCTCTCTGCCTGTCTCTCTGCCTCCTGGTGATCTCTCTCCCTCTGTGAAATAAATAAATAAAATAAAAAAAAATAAAAAATAAAAAAGTGGGTGGGTAAAGAGATTTGGGAGAGAGCAGACCAGAAAATGATCTCTTAACCCTTCTCTTAGTGCTAAGAATCTCTGAGTCTGAATGACCCCTTCCTTGACCTACAGGGAAGGAAGCTACCAGCCAACCTTCCTGGAGCACTCACAATGTGTCAGGCACTAAGTTAAGCCCTTCTTGATCTTCCAATTTCATCTCTACAGCCCTGTGACCCAAGCACTGTCAGCATCATGCTTGTTTTACTGAGGACAAAGCTGGGTCTTCGGAGGTTAAAATGCATCTGGGGCCTCAGGGCAATTGATAGGGTCAGGACCAAGTCTGGAGCCCACGGTCTAATCCCTCTGCCATAGGAACACCACTCCAGGATGCCAACTACTCATTTCATTGAAAAAGGCTGGGGCTGCTCTTCATGGAATCAACAGCATGCTTCTCTGGTCCACCGATCCACATGTTCACGTTTCACTCTGTTCAAATATTATCTTGTCCCTCCTGCAGCTAGAGGCTGGCTGGGCTCTGGGGACGCACATATGAATGAGACCCCTGAGGGCCTGCCCTTGGGAGGCTGAGCTGTCGCCCTGCTGCTTGCTGCGAGGGACCCCGGCCCCATCAGAGGCAGCGGCCATCCACAGAACCACTTTCCCTGGGTTCCAGGGGCCAGCAGGCTGCCTCCATCTGCTGGCTGGCCTGCAAGAAATCTAATTCTTTGAACTCCGCCCCCAGTGGGTGAAGGGGAGTCCTCCAAAGTCACAGATGTGTCCCCGCAAGGACATGAAACCGCTTCCATGGAGACCTCTGTGTTTGCTCCTGAGCTGTGACTCATCTGTCTTTTGGGTCACAGCCAGAACCACACTTCCTTCTTATCTCATTTCTGAAAGAACAGAACTAGAAGGGAACACTTGACCCTGGAGACAAGTAATACTAGCAAGTCATCACAAGATAATAAAATATTCAGAACAAACGCACTTGTGTTTCTGCAGGGCCCTGAACAAACATTTCTAAACTGTTTCACCAACCGCCATTCATTCATTCCAGCACAAGCCTACGTAGAGGCGAGAAGCACTGGAGCCAACGAGAGCTGGGAAGAGAGGCAAGAGCAGACCAGAGCCAGAGCAGAGAGCAGATGAGGCCAGGCAGGGAAGCCTGAAGGCAGGTGCCTTCCTGTTACCGTGAGGTCTTGGTGTGGTGAGGACTCAGCAAGGACCCAGTCCAGCTGCTCACTGAGTGCTGGGGCGGAGGGCAGGGCTCAACAACAGCCACCGCTGAATCACGCCAGGGTTTGTGGAGACAGCTCTATGTGCCAGGCACTGTACCACGTACTTTCGCTGGTAAGAATTATGTCAAGGAATCCCGACAACCCTGGGGGTCGGTACTGTGACTACCTCCATTTTAGAGCTGGGAACACAGAGGCTTAGATGAGTTAGGTGTTGGTGGACAGGCATGCAGCAAGTAAGGGGCAGAGCCTAGCACCAAATCCCGCTCTGTCTCTAAAGTTCAATGCTCTGAATCACTCTGTCCTTCCTCTAGGGTTTTCTGCAAACACTTCTTCTTTTTTAAGTGATGGGACAATGTGTTTTTATTTATTTTTATAATTTATTTTTATTATGTTATGTTAATCACCATACAGGACATCATTAATTTCATTAATTTTTGATGTAGTGTTCCATGATTCATTGTTTGCGTACAACACCCAGTGCTCCATGTAATCCGTGCCCTCCTTAATACCCATCACTTTTATGGCTGAACGGTCAGTTAAATCTGACTTCAGGAAGGGTAACTGAGAGAGAGAGAGAGAGACTGAGCCTATCTATGAAAAAATTAGAACCTTGCCACAGGCTCTGCTTTCCTGATGATAAGCTCTGAGCTCATACCCTCTGGCCCTATCTTCCCTCTGCAGCTGCAGGGCCTGGGGGCTATAGGAGCCACTAGAGAACCTGGTGCAAAATCCTTTTCCTCCTGCGATGTCTTTCCAGCACCCTCTACCCTCTAGTGCCACCTGCAGAGAAGAAGTGTTTCTAGGGCTCAGGTCCATTTTCACAAAGCAGTTAGAAGAAAGGACGAACACTGAGCTGAGCTGCAGCAAGCCCACAGCTGGCAGGGAGTGGAGGGCTAGAAAAAGTGGGCAGGCGTTCACTGGGTGTAGAAGCCACATGGATTCTGTTGAAGATTGTGCTAGAATTAAACCTGAGGTACCTGCTTGGACACACATTTGGTGATAGGGCCAGTGTGAGCATTAGCCGGTTTTCTGTATAAGAGTAGTTGGTGGTGGTTTTGATCTAGAAAATAGGAATCGGGAAACAGGTTGAGGAGGAAAAACCAAACTTCGAAAAAAGTTTAAATCTGGTGGTGGGATCCTTCTGAAAAACCAAGACACATCAGTTGGGGAAGGCAGAGCCCCCGGAGGACAAAGGCCTTTCGCTTTATCTCTACTGGTACTGTCTCTGATGTGCTCCTCGTTCTCAGTATCGACTGGCTTTGAGAAAAGGCAAAGCGGTATGTGTGCCACAGACACAAAATCCATTTCCCTTCCTGTCGACCTTATTAGAAGAATCTGAATACTCTTGAGGACACAGTGAATCTGATTGATGAAGCAATTACAACTGTCCCCTCCTCAGCTTTCCCTGCAGCCACGGATGGCATGTGACCCAGGTCTTATAAGGACAAGGGGGAGCTTCTGTTTCCTCTTTTTTTTTTAAGATTAAAAAAAAAATTTATTTGAGAGAGTGAGAGTGCACACATGTGGGGTGGGGGGAGAGGGAGGGAGAGAATCCCAAGCAGACTCCCCACTGAGCACAAAGCCCGATGCAGGACTCATCTCAAGACCCAGAGACCACCACCCAGGCTGAAATCAATAGTCGGATGCTTAACAGACTGAGTCACCCAGGTGCCCCAAGCTTCTGTTTCTTAATAAGAGGAACAGACATGTCTGGCTTCAGTCCCTTTATCCTTAGTTCTTTGACCACAGATACAGTGCTTCCTTAGAGCTGCAGGAGTCCTTCTGACCAGAAGGCAGTAGGCCAACATGCTAAGAATGACAGAGCAGGACAGAAAAGGCCTGGGTCGTCAGTGACTTTAATGTGGAGAAGCTGCCCTTGCCCCCAGCTGCCCACCACTAGACCTCGTCATGTGAGAGGGTAAACCTGTCTGACCCGCTGCTGGTGAGGCATTTTGCTCATTTCAGCTGAATGCACTTCCGGTGGATCCAAGAACAGTTCATGGGCATGCCGTCTAGCTTGGGATAGTTCAATGAGCGTTTTCGCAAGTAGCTCTTGTTTGATTCTCAGGTCACCCCCACAAAGGAGGCATAACAGGTGCTATGAGCCCATGTGAAGGGTAAGGACACAGTTTAGGCACTGATGTGGTCGGAGATGGGATCTGTCTAGGTCTCCTGAGCTCCCCTCACCTTGGATGGTATAGGTAGGAAGGCCCGCCCTGGCTGCCAATTGAGTTTCATGTCGGGGGGGGGGGGCCCTACCCTAGGATTATGACTCTGAAAGAGCCAGCACATTCTCACAAAATGTAAGTAAGCAAAGCCAATTTAATATTTTGGACCCTGGCTTAAACTGAAGAAGGGAGGGAGGCCTGCTGGTTCCAGGGGCATCCAGTAAACCCCTGGGTGAGGATGAGGGATCATTTGCTTCCTACCTGTGGCTCACCAACAAGGCTCTTCCAGACCAGGGGCATGCTGTGCTTAGAGGTCCCTGAGGAGGAATTACTCCATGGTCCAACCTGTGAGGGATCTGTCCACAAAAGCTGACACACCCCTGCTTCTCAGCTGTCACTCAAACTGTCCCTGGCTTAAATGTCCAAATACCAACTCATTCCACAAAAATATCACCACAAAGTTACAAATAACAAAAAGACATTGAGTTAGGACAAATTCTCTGCATCAACTGCAGCAAATCCATGAATTCTAGCAAATGAACCAAATTAAAAAAAAAATGGGAAGAGAGGGGCACCTGGGTAGCTCAGTCGGTTAAGCATCTGCCTTCAGCTCAGCTCATGATCTCTGGATCCCGGGATCGACCCCCATGTTGGGCTCAGCGGGGAGCCTGCTTCTCCCTCTGCCGCTCCCCCTGCTTGTGCCCTATCTCTCTCAAATGCATAAAATCTTAAAATAAAATAAAAAAAAATTTAAAAAGGGAAGAGAAAAGGGAAGGGAGGAGGAAAACAGAAGGGAAGGAGGAGGGGAAAGAAAGGAAAAGAAAAAAGTCGGCGGGTTGTGGGGGGGAAGAAAAGAGGGAAAAACAGAAGAGGTGGCCTGTAAACTGGACACAGCCTCTCTTTGGCAGTAGGTCCCAACTCTAGGTCTCTCAGCCCCTGATTTCATCTTGGGAAAATGCAGGTAAGTATGCTGTCTGACAAGGCTGCTGGGAAGCTCCTATCAGCCTGGCATTACTCACAGCAAGCATGGTGGCACCATCTGGAGGCCTGGCCAAACTTTAGCAGGTTCTGAGGACCTAGAATGATCACCAGCTGGTCTGGATGGACAGGGGGTGGACACGGCTTTATTCCATTCTGTGCAATGGGAATGGCGTCCTCTGGGCTTGTGCAGAGGACAAGCTGCAGGACCCCATCGGGTAGCCCCCCAGACTCTCCTCCCCTGCAGTCACAAGCCCTCAGCAGCCTGGACAGAGGATGACAACACCTAGGTCAAAGCTTCCTAGACAGCTTCCCCCCACCAGCCACCACCACCAGACATCTCTCTCCACTTGAGGAGATGCCTGTGGGGACTTAATTAAGGAAATGAGGTGGGTTTCCCCAAACCAAAGGCACATGGATCAGCTCTCATGTCTTATGAGTCTTGTCTGCAAACTCCTTACTTCCTTCAGAACCACACGCGGCTGTACCACCTAGTGTTTGCTTTCAATTTTCCATTTCCCCTACTTTTCACATGCCCAGGTCAGGAGGTTTGTCTCTGATCAAGCATGTCTCTGCAAGTCCTGATCCACAAGCTGATTCGTTAACTGGTCCTAAACAACCAGAGTCATCATAACAAATCATAACAAATAATAGAACTGGCCTGACTTTACTTTTTGAGGTCTTCAGACTCGAGATGAAGGCAAAGGAGTTTCACCCACTCAGTGTCACTGGCTCTGCCACTAAGAATCCTGCAGAAGTATTCCGTGAAATCTGTCCTATGCCATCATAGATGAATTCAGCCTCTCGAGAGTGGAGGGGATGCGCGTAAGAGAGAGGAAGAAGTCACCAGAGAGCCAGAGCCCATTCCTTGGCGGGGGGCGTCCAGAGGAGAGGCTCCAGCATATGCCCCTGCAGTTCAAGTCTTGACTCAGCTGTTTACTACCTGCGGGACCTTCACCTCCACCAGCCTTGGCTACCACACTTGAAAACGGGGCTAAAACTGGTGCCGACCTGACAGAGCTGTTTCCTGGATCCTGCACACCACATAGGAAGCGCTCATATATGGCAGTTACCATCGTCGCTGCCCCCAAGGAGCTCCAGCATGCCAGAAATAGAGTCACGGAAGGGAGAAGCAAAGGCCAGCCAGCTGTACAAATTCCAGCTGAGCAAGGATAACTCCAGCGATCCCTGGAGCTCGACAGTTCCTGGAGGGGGACCTGGATCCCTGAGGGGGAGTCCTGACTTAGCTGGAGGACAGATGGACTCTCTCAGTACTTAGGGCTGCACAGCCAGATTTTAGGCGCATATGCTGCTTATGTGATTTTTATTTAAGTATGAAATTGTATATAGATGCTAAATATGATTTTAGAAGCACACACATTACACTTCAAATTTTTTTTCTGAATTGGTTTATCACTGTTTCTCAATGTTGTAATACCTCTTCTTGTAATATAATGGTGCGTTCTGTTTCCAAAAACCAACACCACGTTGTAAAATATGCTCCTGGTCTGTATTTTTCACCTAAAACTCCATCCACCAGCTCTGTCCTCTCTGTCCTTGCAGGACCTATTTCAGGGTCTCAATGATACGGCTCTGTGGTCATGTAGAAGGTTCCACAGTGTAAATCCCATGGTTGCAGTTTCTATCAAAAATTATTTCTCAAGGACTCCAGTTGGAATGGGAAGCCACCTGGGTGCCCATTAACACTAGCACCCCACGTACCTTCTCCAAGCTCCAAGGCAGCTCAGACAGCACCAGAGAGAGGCCAAATTTCCTACGACTGGCCCAACACAATCAACTGGCTTACTTGAATACCAGTCCCAGATTTTTAAGTTGCTCCTCTACTTCCACTGTAAAATAATACTGCTACTTTGTTTTCTCTCCCAGTAACAGCCAGAAAACCACATTTCTAATTTCTCTCTCCTGCCATGATTTTGCTCTCTTTGCTGAGTTTCCAAATAAGCGTTGATGTAGGGACCACCGGGACCGGATTTAAAGGCATCCTTTTTCAGGTAGGTCTGAACTCCCCCCCAGCAGTGCTGATGGGGAGTGAACTTTATTCCCCCAGGGTGGAGCTGGGCAGCCCCAGGGACTGGGGTTCCTGAATCAAAGGAAAAATGAAGACATCTGAGTTCCTTTCCTCCCCAGGAAGCCTTCCTCAAGTTGGGAGGGTGGCAGTGACCTTGGCAATCTCTCCTCTCAAGTCGCCTGGGACTGCACCACTCCAGCTGGACTAAAAAGCTGCAGGGAGGTGTGTGGGTAGCACCCCTCCTCCCCCCAGTTCTGCCCTAGTCCTCATTATCTCAGGAATCAACAGTGCATCTCTGTCCTCCTGGCCCAACCAACTGCTGCCTGGCATGGCTGAATATAGGTAGGTCCCTTCACGTTGTAGCTCTGCCTCTGGAAGAATTCAGACTATTCCTAGAATTCTCATCCAAAACAGTTCACCTATAAGCTGTGCTTTAATAAAGTCCAATAGCAGGAAAACCATCATAATCAATACACTATTTCAGTAATTCTTATACATCTGAGCCCCATCACATTCAGAAAGCGAAGACTTTCAGATTATCTTAAGGTCAGAGGATTAGGTCTCTCTCTTTGTCCAAGAATGGTCTTAACTCTTCCTTGTTTGAACAAACAATCTTGCCATGCTTTTGTAAACCCCTTCTACATGGATCATCTGGCTTCTCCCTACACTGTTCAGCATTTGGGCGCCTAAGGCCCTTTGCTCACCACCTGGAATGCTGCTTCCCCGTCCACAGAGCATGGCTTTCACACACTTGGATCTGCTCAGTGACTTCTGTCCACAGACAACCACTGATCTTCTCGCTCTTCGTTTCCAGACAGCAACTTCTTTTCCCTCCCCTAATCACCATTATTCCCATATCGGTTGCCAAACTGTTAGGGCTGGAGTAATAGTAAAAAGCCTTGAGGCAAATTACAACCACAACAGCTGTGTTTACTAAGAGTTACAAATGAACTCATCCCAGCACAATTAGAGCAGGCAGGCAGCACTTCGGAACCTTCCAGAAGCACCCCGCCCTGGGGATGTTTGCTGGCTGCCTCAGCCTCCCGCTACCCAAGCCAGTTCTGGCTTTTGGAGGAGGCCCTCTCCTTAGCACAAGGGCCCTCTTTTCACCCATGATACTCTTACATTTTCTTCCCACAGCTGCAGTTGTTCGCACTCAGCTGTTCATGCCTCTGGGAGGGCTGCCAGTCTCTGACAGAGGACGCAAGTGCTGGCTGTTCTTGAGAAGGGCACCAAGGAAACTACTCTCCACCCTGAGGCCCCTCAAATGCCTCCCTAACCACCTGACACAAGGCCTAAAATTCTGTCACTCATCAACCAAACTTTTGCACCATTGGTGACTTCCCTAACGTGTCAAGTGTTGTCAAAGGAATGACATCAAGAAGACTATCACTAATCCATACCTTAAGGTGGATTCGTTTCTCCTCAACACCTCTCAGGCTCTGTTTAATCACCTGTAAAACGGATACGTGTCTCATTCGGCTATGTTGGACTCACTGTGTAACCTCTCAAATTCTTACAAATTGGGACCTGAATTACTGAGCTACAAGGCAAGCATTTCTGAGAGAGACTTCACTGGAACCTGGGTCAGCTGACTGCATCCTTGCAGGGATTTAATTTAGGGGACTTGTTATTACCATGAGACTGAAAGGGCAGGTCCTTGGGGGACAGGTTGGCGTGTTGCCCTGGGAATCAAGGGCCCAGACCCAGGACTCGGCCTCCTAGAACAAGAGTATAAGTGTCATTCACAGCATGGGGTGGTTCTTGTCTACACAGCTGCCATCCACCATGCATGGAAAGGGAGCAATAGATGACTAGCTAGTCCCATTTTCCCCAAATTTGCCTACTTAAAGGCATCACCTGGAGCACTTGTTGGACATACAACTGCCTGAAGATTCTGGGTACGTGAGCCTGCGGAGGGACCCTGGCATCTGGATATTTCACAAATTCCTGGGTGGAGCTTAAAATCAGGCAGGTTTGCTTAATGCTGACCTAGATTCTAAGAACCAACTTGAGCTTTTGGGTCATTCCCTAGAACATGGGCTGGAAATCATTTCAGTGAAAGACCCAATAAATCAAGGCCACCCCAAAGGACCATACTGGGTGTCTACACAGACTTACAAGAGAGCTGCTGTTTCGGACTACAGCCATGCGGGGATCTATCAGGGGAGTTCGAGTCTAAGCAGAGGTCTCCATTCCCAGGCAGGAAGAAACCTACAGACTTTATTCCATTCTGCAAGAGCAGCAAGCCAACAGGTTCCAAGTCCCAGATACAGAGTCTACTGCCATGCATTCTTCCCAAAGAATGCCACCTCCAACTGCCAACCCAAAGAAGAAAACTTAGTTTCGACCACAAGGCAACTTGGCAGAAGCAGCTCTGGCAGCTCGTATCAGGACTGTGCTGTCGACTGGAAAGGGCTGACAGGCGGGGCTCTGAAAAAAAGACAAGTCTCAGTGTCTAACAGAGATTTTGAGAATCTGGGATTCCTGTTGGAGATGCATGAGAAAAAATGGAACTTGGTCTTCCTCTCTGCCCACCCTCATGCCTCAAAAATTGCTGAACTTCCAAACAGGCCATTCAAAAGATGATATGGACTGGATGAAACATGGAATTCATGACTGCATGCAAAGTTCCTTCTCTAACTTTACCCCTTGAGAGGAAACCTATTCTCTGAGAGCACTAGACAAAAATGGCCTCTTCCCAAGTCCAACACTCAAATACCTCTGAGAGCCAAACACATGGGTTAGAGAAGGCCCTGGAAGGACTGTTATCCCTGGAACAAGCCCTAACCCATACGTTGGGGCGGCTACCACTAAGCTCCAGCTAGTGTCTGGCACGTGAGGTAAGAGTCCAATTTGCCACACCACCTGCATTTTCAAGACAAGTCAGGAATTCTGGCTTTCCAGATGAACCTTCCCAAATGGAAAACTTCCCCCATTTGGAAAATACTGTGCTGGTTGAAGAAAAACGTCTGTCAGCTAGATTTGGTCTGTGGGGTCTGAGGCTGTATCTGTCACGTTAGGCAGGAAGCTGTGCCTTGACAGAAGGGCAGTCAACCAGTCAACACGTTTTCTTGATCGCATTTTCTGTGAATAAGTGTTCCATCCGGTTCCTCTCCCTCCTGCCCCTTTCCACTTGCATTCTACAAAGGCAGAACCTCTGAGTTTAAAATTCGGTCAGGACACCGTCCCCCTGGCATTAGTGATACCTCTTCCAAAGCCTTTCCTAGGTCCCTGCAGCCAACAGCGACAGGGGCTAGCGGCTTCCCAGGTGGCTGACAGAAGAATTCCGCTTCCTCTGTTATTCTCGAAAAGCTCAGCATGTTCACTGGCCACCCATTTCCCACCCTCCTGAGGGTCATTCAGGGCAAATCTCATTCCAAATTGGTTTGCCACCCTTTTGGAGTTCTCGTCCACCCACCCACAAACTAAATCAAACCTTTTTTTTTCCTCGGCCAGACACATCCATTTCTTTCATCAGCCTTCAAAAAGCATGGCTCTGGGTCTCCCCACATTTTACGCCTTTCCATCCAAAGGCTCTAATTTGCCTAGATAATAATATTAGTAATACCAAAACCTAGCAGACATTAATGAACAGTGGGCATTGTAGAAACAGAAAACTAAGAGCCTGTATTTATTCGCTCATGTGACCTTCATAGGAACCCTCAAGTAGGTACTATTATTCGCACCCATTTTACAGATGAGAGCACGGAAGCACAGGGAGCTGCGGGCCTGGGCCTGCCACCGTGCAGCTCAGCAGTGTGGAGCTAGGATGGAACCCCACTGGTCTAGCCTTACTGGCCATGCTCTTCCCAGTGCCAGCCTCACGATCACAGAACAAGGAAGTGCCCCAACATACGCAGGGCATGAGTAGGGACTGGAGGGTAAGAGGTGCTCTCAACAGGATGGGAACTACTGGCTCCTCCTTCTCCATGCGATGCCTCAACTGCAGTTCCACTGTCAATTCCTGGCAGCTTCCCACATGGTTGACTCACATGAGCTTACTGTCAATGAATCCCTTAAATCTCCTTTACATGTATGGATGCTAAGTAACAGCAACCTCATCCTTTTCTTGGATAGTTGGTTTTATGGACTCTGGGCCTGGCCTGGCCCAATTACCTTCCCTCTGCCCCATTTCTGACAGCCCATAAAGTTGTCTTGTAGGCCATCTTCTCTGTGCCCTTGCTTTTGAAGGAATTAGAGAAGGCCAAGAAGGAGTTTAGATTATAGAATCATGGAACTCTAGGGAGCAAAACAAGAGCACATCCAGTCCTCTGCTTCATTTTACAGATGAGGCAAGCAAGACCCAAGGGCAAATGAATTCCAAGGACCTGCGGCCAAAGAGTGGTGCAGCTGAAATTAGAATCTAGGCTCCTGCTCTTCTACCCAGGGCTCTTCCAACAGCTCCAGACTGTCTCTAATCAGTGTTTCTAGCCGGCAACAGAAGTATGACAAGGAGAATGTGTGCTCTCTGCCAGTGGATAAGTAAATCTCAATGGGTTTAAGATGATAGCAGAAAGCTTGCTCAAACAGGCAACACACCAAACAGACCACAAGGCTGATGAGACAGGGAAAGAGGCTGCCCACGGTTTCCCTGAGCTCCAAACGTAGTGTTCAAACCTGCACTCACTTGCTTCCCAGACACTGATGTGCTCATAATGGATGCCAGTCAGGGTTCGGATACACTTAGCATGGAGCCAACATTATTCTTGAATGATAACCTTAAATCCCTCACTGTAGTCCTTGGAGTCTTAGAAGCCAATGATTTGTTTCTGATATTTTTCTTTGCATTTGGTTTCTTTTCTTTGTTCCCTTCCCCCAGCCCCAAGCTTGCACTTCAATTTGGGGAAAAGGCTATGTGATATGACTGCACTTTAACTTGTGCAGGAAGTGAGCCAGAGAGGAAACCAGGAACAAGTGACCTAGCATGGCCGAGTGTCTGCTTGCATCCCTACCAGCATGCAGACTTCTTTACAAGGAAAAGAAGCCTGCTTCCTGCCTCTGGCCAGTGTGGACTCCAAGGGATCCTGACAAGGTCTTTTCTACCACAGTTCTCCCCCAAGGGGAATAAACTGGGGGAGAGACAGAGATGCTTTGGAATACTGTTCTGGTTGGAACCAGAACTAAGAGTTATGATCACATTAGATTTTCTAAGAAATTCAATAGAACAGATTCCAATTTCGTTATTTCAAAATGTATACCAATTTGACTCAAGGTAGGTTTAAATTTACCTGGTTTATCTCTACATTATCTGGGAAGAAAAGTCTGGCCAAAAAAGAAAAAAGAAAACAACAACAACAACAACAAACCCGAACAGGACAAGATTTAACCTACCTACAAAAATGTGTTCGTTTCAAGGATTCCAATACATACTTTAATTACAAAGGTCTCAGGGGGTTCATTAAAACAATATACTAAGAACAGCTAATTCCTATTGCAAAATAAGATGGCATTTTTCCAACCTACTCCCATTTCCAATTTTGCATTAATTTAAAGTAAGCCCAAGTCAACCAAATTAGTGAGCTAGATAATTACATAGTTTTTAGAATGGGATTCTATCTCAGACTCAGAAGTTGACTAGCCTAGAGACTTTCAAGGTTTTTGGTTGCTTAAAGCAGTTCAACCCTTTTCCCAGTGAAGTCCTACTGGGAATACAAACCTATGTCACAGATAAATCAGAGCTGCTGTGGTCAGTGGGGCCACTGTGAGGCTGCCCCTTGATTTTCCATAGTAGTTAGTCTGCGGGGCTCTAAAGAACACAGGTGAGTAATTATTGTTCTCATCTAGGGGTTAGCAAACTTTCTCTGTAAAGGTATGGACAGCAAACATTTTAGACTTTGTGGGAACATACAAGGTCTTTCCCAGATTCTTTTGCTTGTGGTTTTTCTTTTTATGATTTTCAAAATGTAAAAACCATTTTTAGCTTGCAAACTATAGGCTGGATTTACCCCACAGGTCACTGTTTGCCAACTTGGATGTATTTTTAATCTTCCTACTGAGGTCTAATTGATATATAATCAACTGCACATATTTCAAGCATACAATTTGATACGTGCTGGCATACAGATACACCGTGAGCCCAACACCACCATCAACCACAGCGGACATGCCCACCCCTCTCTTTCTCGCCCCCTCCCCAGGCAACCACCCATCTGCTTCCTGTCACTATGGATTAATCTCCATTTCCCAGAGTTCTGTAGACACAGAATCACAAACAGTACAGACTCTTTTTTTATGACTGGTTCTTGCACTCGGCACTACTTTGAGGTCTGCCATGTTGTGTGGATCAGTAATTCATTCCTTTTTACTAATAACTTCATGCATATGAGCGTGGAAATGGGAGGCTGGAGGTGCCCGCCCCCAAATCACAGAGATGCCAGCAGAGCTCGCCCCAAGACGGGCCCCCAGCCTCCCTGGGTGGCATTCTCTTTCCGGGTCATTTCGCTGCAAATTTCATCACAGGTTTTGAGAATTTCCTGACACCTCTGTGTGCTGTGTAACTGACACAGGTGTAGCGCCAAGTCTTTTCCTTAAATCCCTTCTTCCTGTGGTCCTGGGACCAGCGAGCTCAGGGCAGTGCCCAAAGCGAAACACATTCCAAGTCGTATCTCAGGAGGCCCAGAAAAATCAGCTAAATTTAATGAAATGCAGAGGAGATGGATTCAGTCACCCAGAAGTTATCAAGAGCCTACTATGTGCCAGGCAGTGTGCTGGGTAAAGCAAAGTCAATGAGTTCTGCCCTCAAGAGTTTATAGTCTAACAATTAAGGAAAGGCAGACACAGAAAGAAATACGTGATGATAAAAATGATGAAAACTGCTTAAAAGGAAAAGGATGCTGTGACAGAGATGGAGAGGGGTGACATTTGGTTGGGGGTGCACACGTGGGACAGGGTGGGCCTCGGAACTAGAGCATGGGGCAAGCCAGGGATGGCAGCAGCCCTTACAGCGGCTGGGCCCCCGGGGGGAGAGCTCGGTGTGTGGGGCCCTGTGTAGCCAGAGCCCGGGGAGCTGAGGGTGAGTAGTGCAGGTACAGCAGACGTAGCCTGCCTGCAGAGAGCCTCACTAAATCATCTGATGGAGGCTGGATTTCACCGTAAATGTAAGGTGCTCAAGGTTTAAAATGAAGCCACTGGAGGGTTTTGAGAAAAGAAGTAATACAATCCAATTTGCATTTTTAAGAAGACCACTCTGGTTGCTGCTGCTGATGGGGCACAGAGAACAGAGTAAGAAGGCTAGGAAGTCAGGGACAGAGAGGGGGGAAAGGTTGCATCACATTTCTGGAAGGCCTAGTGCCCGAGTTTTTCGGCCTGTGGTTATGGGACTAGGTGTCATTTTAGGGGATGCTTTAGAACCACAGAGTCTTTGAAGTCGAGATAAAAAGCAGCTTTCCAAATTCAGTTGAGACTGGATGATTTTGGTTGCTGCCAAGCAGGCTAGGGCAGAGGCAAGCCAGGCCCTTGGGGTCCAGAGCTAGCAATAATTTCAATTGTTCCAATAGGCCCGAGAGTTACTCTTGGCAGAACTGGCTGCAAGGCTGTTCCTGACTTTCCCATTTGTGTCGTGAGCAGCCAGGAGCAGTGTTTTACCTGTGACACCAATATTTCCCCAGGACTCTTGCTGTACATGGAAGTCACTCATGTAGACCCTGCTTCCTGGCTTCTGAATCCTGCTTTCCACATGGAACCACCCCTCTCCAGGCTAGGGGCCGAGGGCAGCTCCTCAAGCGAGTGCCCGAGAGGGGAGGTCAGAACTCTGGTCCGGGCTCTGGACTTGTCAGGTCACTAGCTGCAGCACCTTGGCCAAGGTCCTCCACCTCCTCTGAATCAGTTCCTCATCTATAAACCAAGATGGCGAAGGAGGGCTGCCGCAGCCACGCCACCTCAGAAGGAATCAGTGAGCACCTCCGTAAACGACAGCTGCGAATGGCTCAGAGAATTGTTAACACTGCACTCACATGGGCCCTCTTTTATCACCCAGCCGTTAGTCATCCAATGAGTGGGAGCCTTTGCTGAATGCCTATTAAGAAACGCCAGGCTCGGTGCCTGGAGGCTTAGTTGTGGAATAACAGGGATTTTGGTGAAGTTACACTTGATTCTCCCATGCACTGCTTATCCACCAGCAAGAATGTAATCAAGAACCCTGACACGAGCTAAAAAAAACCTCTGATGACATCCATGCCTAGGACTGCTGGCCAAATGGGTCCTCCAAGAGAGGCCTGGTTTGCTAGGGACACGGTGTTGTTTAGGGATTGGCAAAGTTTTTCCTGCCAAGTGTCAGATAATAAGTACTTCGGGCTTTGCTGTTCCTAGAGTCTTTGTCACAGCTCTGCCATGCTGCCATTTTGGAGCAAAAGCAGCTCCCAGGTAACAAACCTGTGTAGATGCACTCCGACAAAACTTTGTTTACTGAAACAGGTGGCGCACAGGCCAGATTTGGCTAGAGAGCTAGAGTTTGCCAACCACTAACATAGTTCAAAAACTGGAATCTGAGTATCTTTGGGCAGGCTTATATTTGCCCATTCCTCACAGCTCTATCCCCCATCTCATGCTCCCATCAATCCCCTCTGTGCCTGTCTGGCCCCAGTAATGACATTCATAATAGCAGCAAACAGTTGTTTAGACATACTATGGGCCAGGACCTCTTCCAAGCACCTTGTATGTATTAACTCACTTAATCACTAGAGAAACCTAACTATCATCCCCATGAAAAGAGAGGCCAAGAGAACTTGCCGGTGCTTAGGCAGCTGCCGGCAAACACAGGACTTGGACCGGGCCATCTGGCTCCAGTGTGTGTCCTTGACCACTCTCCCATACTGCCCAGTGGGCATGGAAGGTACAAAGCAGGACAGCAGGTGATGGGGAAGAGACCACACCTGTCAGCTCCCACAGTCCACCGCTTACCACAGGTTTACCCCATTCTAAGAGGCCAGGCACAGAGGCTGGAACAGCAAGGGGCGTGAATGTGATTAGTGGGAAGCGAGACTGGACAGGGGCGGGGGGGGTTTGGGGGGTTGGGAAGGGGTCACTAGAATCAGATGCAGCAGTAGTGAAGACATGATAGTTGGCAGCCTGACAAGCATATCAGGAAAACAAAAGGAAAGGGGAAAAAGGAATGATGCATTCACTAGTTGGCCAGCGAGTCAGTGCCAAGCACCTCATGCCATCCCACACCCACCAAGGCCACGCTACCTGAAGGGCACTTTCATCAACAGCACATCGGTACGACCTGGATGCCTGTGCGAAATGCAGGGTCTCCGCCCCAGCCCAGAAGGTCTGCATCAGAATCAGCATTTTCACGGCATGCTGGGTGATTCACATGCAACAGGAAGTCTGAGCTGTCACTGCTCCCATTTCACAGGCCAGGAGCCTGAGGCTCAAGTCAGTTAAGTGCCTCACATGCTGGTGCACCAGCAGGCACAGGTCTGAACCCCAGTGCATTGTTCAGAGGCTGTGCTTATGCCCCAGAGGTGCTCAAAGCAAGCCCTTCAAGACATTTACTTTCACAGCAATCGTGCATCAGTAAGTAATGAGGGCTTTGCAGCGGGATTACAAATACGTAAAAGGCGGACCCTGCATCATCAATACAAGATTCAGTTATGCTCTGGATACTGTTTTTAAAGAAGTATGGAAAGAAAAAATACAGTTAAGCCAGACTTCAACTGATTTTAAGTTCCACAATTTTTTAAATGTCTTATTTTTACAAAATCGATGAATTTTTCATTCCCTCATGATTTTAGTGATAGGATGTGGAGGGGCTTTGAATTCCCCCACATTAGACAGACTCTCCTTGTAGATACGTGTTAGTGGATGCCAAAGATCTGTCTGCACCAGAGGCAGATATCCAAAGCACAGCCCCACGGGCTCCTGGGCTCAACAGACCTCATACCTGGGATCAGGCTGTAAGTGGCCTCATGATGATAAGGGTCTCAGACAGTGATGCTTCCTGAGTTGGTTCCTTTGGGATTCTGGCAGGAAGGTTCCCTCCCACCTCTCCACTACATACCAAAACAGCAGGACAAGACCACAGGGTACTTCTGCCATGAACTGGGGGTGGAACTAGGGGGAGCTGAAGACGTAGTCCATTCCCTCCTAGCCACTACATTTAACAGATCGTGTTTCCTGATAGGCATCTGCAATGTAGGGAAGACCTATATCCTTGAGAGGACCACAAGGAACAGAAACCACTTAGGATACTGCAAGGGACTAGGGTTTGATAAAAGGATGTACGATCTGCAAAAAAAAGAAAGCTTTGCAGAACTCTAGTTGCTACTTTCTCTTTCCCTCCACATTGCATGCGTTGCTTCTGTCTGTCCTCTGTCCTGCCTGGCTCCTCTAGAGCCCCCCACCTCTCACAGGGGGTGCCTCTCCTTCCTGCAGTTTTTTTTTTTAAGATTTTATTTATTTATTTGACACAGAGAGATTACAGGCAGGCAGAGAGGCAGGCAGAGAGAGAGGAAGAAGCAGGCTCCCTGCCGAGCAGAGAGCCCAAAGCGGGACTCGATCCCAGGACCCTGAGACCATGACC
The DNA here is from genome assembly GCA_002007465.1 of Ailurus styani. Classification (NCBI taxonomy): domain Eukaryota; kingdom Metazoa; phylum Chordata; class Mammalia; order Carnivora; family Ailuridae; genus Ailurus; species Ailurus styani. Next base: position 338,103 of record LNAC01000789.1, on the reverse strand, counting down.
TGAGCTGAAGGCAGAGGCATTAACCCACTGAGCTACCCAGGCGCCCTCCTCCCTGCAGTTCTGCTCCATCATCCTCTCCACTGCAGCCTCTCCCTTCCCAAATTGTCCTGCTTCCTCATCCCTGCTCTCCTGGGAAGCTTCTGCCTTGGCCTCCTCACAACTCTTGACATGTCTTTTGGATTTCCATCCCCACGGCTGTTTGTTTTCCAATGCCATGTGAAGAATCTCACAGATCCCGCGTGGCTTCCTGAGCCAGAATCATGGCTGCCAGGCACCAAAGAGCTGGACTGCCCTCTGGACCAATCAGGCAAGAGTGGAGGGGGTGTGTGGTGGCATCTTCCACTCAAGTCCCCCAGCAGCTAGGGAAAGTCCCTCAGGAGGGGACAATACAGAATAGGATTGATGGCACAGCAAGTACCTTCAGGATTTCAGTGACTCCTAGAATCTGAGGGAGGAGGAGCTCACCAGAGGGCCAGCTCCAATTCTGTGCCAGCCGCATGCCCCCCTCTAAATTCCTCAACCCCCCGGAATGGACAGTGTCACCCCCCTTTCCAAAGAGGTCCGAGGCACAGGAGATTGGATGGGGAGACACTGGGGCAAGGGACAGGAAAAACAACATCTACAACTTCCCACTGGCTGAAGTCAGTGATGAATGCCACCCTGGGAATGTGGGTGCAGGCACACCCCGGGGTCCTTACGGCACCCCTGTCTTCTGTGCATGTTCATGGGATACTGCAGGCATGGGGAGGCTTTGTTACAAGTAACAATTCTAACATCCTGTACTGTGCTGAGAAGTTTGACATGTCCTGAATCTGTAAAAACTTGACAGAATTTTCCAATCTTTTGGGGTCTTTCTCATCGAAGAATACTGGGAGATGATGATATAGAAAACTGAAGACTAACATAGACACACTACCACTCAGCCTTTTGTAATACTTGGACAACATCCAGTAAGAGGAAGGTTGGGTCCTCTGCAGAGTGTCAGAGGGACTTCCAAATCACGCCACAAATCACTTGGGTCAGCATGACTAATGCTTCGGGGATTCTGACTGGCATCAAGAAAACCATTCTTTTAGTGTTGGTATTACTTTATCCAAAAAAAAGAAAAAAAAAGGTGACCAAGAAGGTTTCAGAACCAATTTATTATTTTGTTTTCCTAGGGAAACTGAAAAACTGCCAGAGGCACCTAAAAGGAAGCTGCACTTGGTTCCAAAACAGAAGTGAAATAATTGCAAGGTCAAGTCCACATAGACATGCAAACTATTTTCTCTGAGCAGGTGTGGAGCAGAAAGGGAGTGAGGCTTTTTTTTTTTTTAAGAGCCCATGTGACGTGATTCACTCACTTCTTAACAGAGCTGAGAATGAGAACACCCAGGGTGTCCTTTCGACCCTGTGTGGCTGCAAGTCAGCAGAAACATGCTCTGTTAACACAGGGCAGGTTTTGATGCAGAGGAAGCTAAGGTGTGTAAATTCATGGAACATCCTAAATAACCGCTTAGAGTCCTGACTGATTTTATTCTCCTCGAGAGAAGAAAATACAAAATAATATACGTAGGAAGTAAATCTTATTTAGCAGCTGAGGTCTCTCAACTTAGGCACTGCTCATCTTTTGTGGCAGGTAATCCTCTGTTGTGGGGCACCCCTGTCAGCAGTATCCCCGACCTCTACCCACCAGAAGCCGAGGGCACCTCCCTCCGTCATGGCAACCAATATTGGCTCCAGACATTGCCAAGTGCCCCTTGCAGGTGAAACTGTCCTCCTTTGAGAATCACTGTACTAAACTAAGAGAGGATTCTAGCAAAGGCAGTTACCTGGAATTAAATCAGCTTCCCTGGAAATAGGCCAATTTAATTGTCCCTTTGGCATCCTTAGCACTAGTAAAGAGAGGGCAGCTTGGCTTTTCCTCTTCTGCACGTGGGGTCAGAAAACAAACAGCAGGGACTTCTTTACACTGTACATCACTTGTGCTCACTCAGTGCTTGGATTTCTAACTTCCTCAGTAAAGGAGACATAATAACATGAGACCCCAGTTCCTGATCATTCTGGAAAGTGATAACTTCTTTGTTTCATAAGAGGCATGTTTTGAAGTCCTGGAGACTGTTATGTCCCGTGTAAACACGTCCTCAATCAAAATGATGGTACCGTCATACAAAGGCAGACTTCCCATATAAAAAGGTCTGGAGGTCAGGGCAACAGGTCACACTCCAGTCTGGCTCCTCTCCCACGGTACCTCCCCCAGATGGACTCTGGAAATCATCCAGGAGGCCCCAAGGTCCAATGCTTTTGGGAAACCTGTCTCAGACTGTGGGCAAGAAGGCTGTGTAGTGCAAGATTTCCCAGAGTAAAGTGCCTGCAGTCAGACATGGCGGGAGGGTGGTTTCCTTTCTCGGACAGTTCAGCCCTGACCAGGGTGGGGTGGCTGCTGACCGCAGTTAAGAGGACGTAAAGGCCATTGCACTCCCCAGAGTACCCTGACACTGTAAAGGGCTCTCTGTGCAGTGCCTTGCTCCAGAAAGACAGCCGCCCCTTAGCTTTCAGAAGGAAGTACAGGACATGAAGAAGCTATAACATACCACTTCCAGCAAAGAATGAAGGGCTTTGCTGTGTAGCCAGAGTGTGAATGAGCAGGTACAGCCTTTATTAGATACCCAAATACTGAACGATCAAATCCCAGCACAACCTTGTTTACTTCTAAGCAGATCCCATTAAGCCCTGGGCACTTGGCTTGATTACTCCCTGGATCAAAGTTAAATTAAATTATCCAACAAGCTTCGTTTTGGAAAGAGCGATGCACACACAGACTGACTTACCTTCCAGAAGCTATCCACTTTGCCATACACAAGGGACTGGTTCTGCCTTTTGATTTCATTAATGTGGTGGATGTCGCTGGAGTTTAGGTGCTGCTCGACCACGAATCCCAGGAAGCTGTTGTCTGGGGTATGAGCTGAGGTGGAAAGGAAAGGACAGGGTAGTGAGGACTTCATCGGCGAGAAGAAACAACAATTACATGTTTGCTAGAAGCCATCATGCACATAATTAAATGTTCTCATTTTACCCGGGTTCTTTCTTCCCTGGGGAGGGGGAGGCAGGGGACTGCCTGCTCCCACATACTCTCAGCATAGTTCACATGAGAATGGTCTCCAGGGTGGATTAACCTGAACCAAAGGCTGAACAACAGCCTGCCCTTCCCCCACCCCCTCTCCCACCCAGTAAAATGCATCTGTCCAAAAAGCATTCTGCTGTGTGTTCTCTGCCCTCCTGTTGGCTCAGCACAAGGTCACTGTCTCCTCACAGCGATGCTGCCTTCCAGGTTTGACCAGTAATGGCCGGAGCAGGGCTGAATCAAGGGTTCTCATGGGGGCGAGGCTGCTGTTGGCAGCCTCACACTATCTTACCCAATGCCAGCTGGGGAAAGGGGGATTTGGGGGCAAAACCAGTCAGCATCACCCCGACGCCGCACCTCCCCTCAGAATGACTCACTACTGAGAGATATAATTATGGAGCTACACTGAACAGATGGAGGGAATGAAGACAGAATGAAAGGTGAAACTCACTGGGATATGAGCCATCCGAAGAAGCCACCCACCCCACAGAGCAGGGTCTAGTCTATGGAATAGACTATTTGAGAGGAGAAAGGCACTTTACTTCTGGATTGCTCATCATGGGCGTTCTAAAACTTCTCTATTTAAATAGTTGGTCAAGGGGTGGGGGAAGCAACCCCACACCCCCTCAAACATTTCTCTCTTGTGTCTATCATTTTAAGAGGAATTGCACAAAGAAGGAAATAACCAGAAAACAATCCTTTGTAGTTGAAACAGAGACCGCCCTCCACTACACATTCATTGTGTCCGGAGAAATGTGTTTTTCAGATGACCCTGCAGAGGCCCCACAATATTAAATAAAGCAACTGCTCTGCTTGACTCTTGCCTGAATAGAGCAGCTATAAATAACCTAAACGGAGAGATGCTTGATATTCAGAAAAATCCACACATGCAGCACAACCGTACTCCTTCGCAGGTAGGTGGTAAGCACACAGAACAGATTGGTTCCTTGGTCTAACTCTGGCTTTCTCAGGACTCAGGAGCTCATTCCCAGGCAGAAGCCTTCACGGGAGCCCTTAAAGATGGACAGGGTAAGGCCTGTGGAAAGGCCTAGGCACCTGAAGCCCTGGGCCTCACTCTCCTCCGTCCCGCGCGCAGATGAACGAGGGAACACCACCAGTGGAAAGCCTCGGACTGTGGACATGAACGAGCTGCATAAACACTGTGTTATCACCATCCAGTCTCCTGGGCTTCTGCCTAATGGGGGTGACAGAATGAGGAGATAATAGGGTTGTGACTGGGGAGTTTTGTTCAGTCTGGCCAATCTGTTATTTCATTTCTGCGTTTTTGAACAAGTGCCCAGAGGCAATGGCTGCAGTTGGATGGAAAGTAAATTAGTGAATAAATTCTACTGCCAACAAGGGGCAATGGTTGCTTTTCCTTTCCTTTTGAGGAGCTGGTGATGAGGGGCTTTGAAGGATGATGAGGGAGGGGAAGAGAGCCCCTGTGCCTTCGCAATGTCAGTAAGACAGCTTACAACGGTGCTTTGTAAAACTTTGGGTTAACTGTGAAAATTCTGAAATAGAACCTGACACTTTAAACTTTGAGACTGCATTTTTTCTTTTTAATCTTCAGAAAATGTTATGTGGTGACTAAATCTCCATGCTTTAGATATTGGTTTCTAAAATTCATTTATCTAGTCCCTAGACGAGCACTTCTTGAAAAAGATGAAATTTGACTCGACCACCTAAAACATCATCATAGGTGGAAAAAATGCAACATACTAAGAGTCAAAAATAAAATCGTCAAAACCCCAAAAGAAAAGAACTCCTATATGCATGTATTTCTGTGTCAAAGATTCCCACAGCACAGAGCTTGAATGGTGAGAGGGAGATGGAACACAAGATCTAGTCAAACACCTTGTGAGAAGTGGTGGGCCTTTACGGTTTGAGGACTGTAATTTGGCACTAACTCAACTTTGACACCATACAAACAGTCACAAACACCTGTTCTCCTCCTGAGTTTTCACGCCAACACTTTTATTTCCACTCCTCTCTCTGGTCTGGAGGTGTTAGGTGGGGGACAGGCAGCCTACAAGCACCAGCTAGGACCGTGGAGGACCCAAGGAGAAATCCCGTGCTGCCACCCTTCACCAGCACCGGTCACACCCTCCGTGTCTTTTCAGGGGACGCGGAACCTGTCACCGGACGCTGGGCAGGGGTGCCAGGAGGGGTCGCCCAGCTGCAAGCTGCCCCACCGGTGATTTGGAAGTGACCACAGGCCCTGCTGAGGCTTCCTTCTGAGCAGCTGGGTACCTGCCTGGTGACATCGTCCCCGAGGGCCTGGACTCAACATACGTGCTCCTAAAATCACTTAGAGTAAGCCAAAGGTCACAAAGAGAGGCTGATGCCATCCAAAAGGACCTTTCCTGGAGATCGAACTCCAGCCCCACCTGTCTCTTTTTCTCTGTCTGAGGCCAGGAACAGAGAGTTGACTTGTGTTGGGAAGTTTTCAAAGAGAAGGTATACAACATGCCAAGGTAAACTTTAGAAATTTCATCATAAATGGGACACAGGAAATCCTGCATATTTGGAAATCACTCCATCCCAGGAGGTCAACAAATGCGACTGTTTAAAAATGGCTAGTATTTGAGTTCTCTGTGAGGAGTTCTGGGCTAAGTGCTTTATAGTGACTATTTGATTTTATCTTCATGCCAATCTTTCAACATGTTTGTAGAGATGAATAAGTTCAGGGAAGTTTTGGGGGGGAGGCATTTCAATGACCCTGGTCTGCATGCTAGGAAATGGCAATGTGGGGATTCAGAGCCAGACCAGCTGGTCCCAGAGCCCAAGCTCCTTAAAGCATCTTCACATGCAGCCTCGTAGTCCAAATAGTTTATCTTCCGGGCTCCGTGAATTATAGTGGTAAACATGCTTCAGAGGAAAATCGCGTTATAAGGTAGACCAAAATACACACGAAAGGCTCAGGGGGAAATGTGTATAAGATTACCTCAGTTTCTTGAATGATTTAAGCTATACAGATGGGGGGGTCAAGCTGATTCATTTTACATGTGACAAGCAGAAGGGGACTTGCTAAACATTGACAGTGGTCTTAAAATAATTCAGGGCAAGTTCTTTTTTTTTCTTTTTTTAAGAAAAGCATTATTTTAAATACTTTGGAAGCACCTATTTACAAATGATTACAAATCAGCTTGATGAGCTTCCTGAGCAGATTACAGCAATAAGTTCTTTTAAAAACTACTGGGAGTTTGGCTTGAATAATTCATTCAACCACAATCATTTTAGAGCACTCCTCCTAAAAAAAACCAGGTTAAATGCTAGGTACTGAGAGATCACAACATCAAGATGAATTTGTGCCCTCACAGAGCTTATCAAATACTTAATAAATGAGGTGTATGTGATTTTTATCAAGCAATAATAGCGTCCTCATTTCAAATGTAATTAAGAAAAAAATTTTAAAAAGATTTTATTTATTTATTTGACAGAGAGGGAGAGACTTCAAGAGAGGGAACACAAGCAGGGGGAGTGGGAGAGAGAGAAGCAGGCTTCTGAATGAGCAGGGAGCCCGATGCAGGGCTTGATCCCAGGACAGTGGGATGATGACCTGAACCAAAGGAAAAGGTCTAAAACTGAGCCTAATAAAGCCTAATGAAGACCTGACCCTAAGACTGAGCCACCCAGGTGCCCCTCAAAAATTTTATTTAGTCAAATTGATCCTTCTCTCAGCACCTGAGTCTCTGAGGTCTGCCTTTCCTTCATTAAGTCATAAGCACTTGCACCAAAAAGTGCAAATATTCATTTTAATAGGTGGCCTGCTGGCCTTGACCACAGCTGGCCCTATCAGGGTGGGAATCCCCACACCAGCAGATTACCAAGGTCAGAAACCCCAAAGCCAGCTTAGGCTCCTCCCTCAGCCCTCACCCGGTACTGAAGATGTCAGCATCTCCGCATCTCTTAACCCTCTCCCTCCTCTGCACCTTTCTTAGTTCTGGCCTCGTTGATTCTTGTCCAGACTTCCGCAATAGATCAGTTTTCTTTTGTCCTACTCAAATGATTACTTATTTAGGTTTTTCTGATTATAACAGAAATATATCCTCTGTGTAAAACTTTTTTTCAGACAAAAACTGAAATATATCCTCTGTGTAAAACTTTTTTTTCAGAAAAAGATGTAAGAAAAATAATAGATCATTTATCACCTAGAAATAACTATTACTAGTTTTTCGAAAAAGATTTATTAATTTATTTTGGGGGGGAGCACATGTGAGGGTGGGCAGGGGCAGAGGGAGAGAGAAAATCCTCAAGTAAATGCCCTGCTGAGAGCAGACCCCGATGTGGGGCTCACTCCCACCCCAAGATCATGACTTGAGCCTAATCAAGAGTCTAATCAAGAGTCTGAGGCTTAACCGGCTGAGCCACCCAGGCAACCCATTGATTTTTTTTAATACTCAAATCAAAACTGGATCCTACTATACCTACTCTTTTGTAAACTTTTTTTCACTTACAAATGCACCATAGGCATCACTGGGGATTGATTAATAAACAGCTCATCACTGCTTGTTAAATTAATATAGAATTTCAGTGCATGAACTCTTTCCATCAGCTGGGATGCCCCATGGTTCTGGTCCACCAGCATTGCTTTATGGAACCACACTTCTCCCAGGCCATGCAATTCTCTTTCATTCAGGTGGTTGGATTAGTGCCAGTCCTGATCCCTTGGTTGCCCCCACTCTATCCTCTTCCAAGGACAGGCATATGATATAGAAGACTCTTTGTGACCATGGCTCATTTGAAAGATGGGGGTATGATCCACGTCCCGCCAATCACAGCTGCTCCAAGACTAGTCAGAGCTACTTTTGAGGTCAGGGTGTCTCTGTTGCAGTCACCAAGCTGGCAGGGTGGAAGTCGAAAGCTGTAGATGTCATCTGTGTGCCCACATGAGAAGGATGCCAATCCAGAGAAATGCAAAGCCAAGATAGGGAGAAAATAAAGATATCCTGCTAGCCCGAATCCATCTCGACCCAAAGCTGGTTTCAACAACTCCCAGGGACAAGAGCCAATGAACCCTTGTGACCAAGTCAACAAGATAGGAATCCTGATGAGTCCACCCTATGAGACGTTTAGGACATTACCAATTCTTGACTATCAAAATCAACTAGTACTGTAGACCATCACGCTCTCGTCACTTCTGCAGTGGATTTCTGAGTGCTCTCTGTACCTTCAGCCTTGCCCTTCCTCCTTCCCTGCTCCCTGCTCTGTCCGGCACATACTGTGTGCTGTCTGACAGGGCATTCTTTGCAACAGACATGAAACTGTGGCAGTTTCTCGCTGAAAATCTTCACCTCCTTCAGGATGAAGCACCGGCCAGCCTACCTGTCATTCCGGCTTCATTTTGGGTCACCACCTGATACCTCTGCTCCATGATGACCTACTCAGAGTTTGTCATGCATGCTTTCCATCCTCTCTTATGCTGGGATGTCTTTCACCTCCTCCTTCCTTGAAGGCTCAGCTTCCTTAACCTCCTGGTTGAGGGATTCCCTCACTTTCCAACACTGAGATAAGTAGGCCTCCTCTTAGATCATGAAGAGTTACAGTCCCTTTCACACATTATTATCTCAATGACAGACTATAAGTTCTTTGAGATGGAACCATGTTTTATGCTGACTCCCAGAGCATAGTAGGAAATTGTGCAAATTCTTTTTGCCAATGGGAAATGCTTAATTAACTGGTATGATTGATTCCACAGGTAGGCAGATCTACATTACTGAGCAGCAGAGGCCATGCCTAAACTACTCCAGCATCAGGCTCTTTGCACAAAAGTTCCAACACTAAAGCCTGTTCTTCACGGGATGAATCATTACCCAAGTCAGCTCATCACTCTAGTCCAGAAACTACTTCATGCTTACTAAGTGTTGGTGTTCAAGAAATACTTATTTAATTGATAAACTAACATATCTTTTAATCTAGGTCACAAAACTAAAGGTGGGAAGAAGGGAAACCAATCAGTGAGGAAGAGTTGTAAAATCTTAACTCTCACAGGTTTCTAAGTATTGTCAATTCACTCGATAGCACATTTATTTATTTTATTTAAAAAATTTAAAAAATTTTTTTATTTATGTATTTTTTTCATCAGTAGCACATTTATTGAGCACTTACTATGAGCCAGAAAACAACTTGGGAAGAGCTGAGGATACATCATTAAATAGAGCAAGCATGAATGAAGTTCCCTTCACTGAACTTATATTCATCTGGGGAGACAAACAGAAAAGTAACTCAATGCTACAGATTAAACAACAACAACATCAACAAATGGTATGGTGACCAATACTGAACACTAGTTAAGATATGCTGAAACACCTATGGGTTAAGTGTTCTTTTTTGCCTCAAAAAAATGTGGATTGAATGGCACACAGACAGACATATGAACTGAGAGGTCACAGAGCAAGTAAAGGAAGTTGTTAACTCCAGAGTCTAGGCTGTGGGTTTCTACTATACATTTCTTTCACATTTTTTGTCTATTTGAAAACTCTGTTAACAAAGTGGGGAAGAATACTCGCTACCATCATATTCATGACGTTGATGATGATTCTCATGACATGACTGGGATGACAGAAAAAACTTTACTGACAAACATAGTCACATCACACGAGAAGCTATCTAGCTTTAAAAACTACACAGCCAGTGATGTTATACTTCAAATTTTACCCAAATTGAAGTTTTTAAAATGGTGGTGGTGATGAGCTGAGAGAGAGAGAGAGGGAGAGAAGGGGTCAGGATGCAAGCTAGGATACTATTATGTACAGCTGGGCTGAAAAGATGAGAGCCTGAACTGTTGACAAAAGGCACACTGGAGTAAATTTCTCAAGTGTCGAAAAGCAATTTAGGAGGGAATGGACTCCTCAGAAGAACATCATTCCTGAAGGCTGAGACTCAGATAAAGGAACTGTAAGGCTGAACCCATCACTCACTGGTCTGTAGTGAAGTAAAAGGCAAGAGCCCTACTGATGGAAGTCGAAGGCCAAAAAGGCAGTTGGAATCACAAATAGCTCCTTTGCTTGTCAGGCCCTAAAAATAAAATTGCACATGGAAGTGATCTTTAGCTGAAGCCAACGGGTTTATTCATTTGCATGAAAGGAAAGTAGTCCATTTCTACAAGTCCTGTTTTGTCTGGAAGAATCTTTGGTCTACAACCCATTACTTCAACCTGATCATGCAAATAAACCACACCGTGAGCCCGAACTTCTGGGAGAAATTAAAAGAGAATGTCAATGACGACAGTCAGCATGACTGGAACAACTCGAGGAAGCTCAACCATGTGAACACCTTCTGTGGGAAGACAGAAAAGAACAATTTGAAGCCACTGGCCCTAAAAAGCTTCTGTAATGATTTTTAAAAAATTTTTTGGGGGGATCTAATTGGCACACAATGTTACATTAGCTTTGGTATACAACATACAATTCAACAGAGAAGGTTCTGTAATTTTAAGTATGTACAACACATCTTGCTTTCCCTCACATTGTTGCAAGGACTAAAATAGAACAGGCAATATCATTCATTCTGACTCAACTGAGATTTTCTGAATGCCTCCTCTAAGCTATGCATTCTTCAAGGTGTTGGGCATTTCAGCAATGAACCAGACAAAAATCACTGTGTCTCAGATTCCAGGGTAGGAAAAAATAAAATAAAAATAAGTATAAATGTTGCCTAGTAATACAGTGAATAAGGAAAATAAAGCAGAGAAGGGGCACAGGAAATTGGGGGAAAGTTGTACTTAAAAGAGGGGGACTTAGTGTTGCTCTCACTGAAATAACAGTTCAGTTAAAAACCTGAAGAAAGAGGGGTGCCTGAGTGGCTCAGTTGGTTAAGTGTATGACTCTTGATTTCAGCTCAGGTCATGATCTCAGGGTTGTGCAATTGAACCCTGCATCAGGCTCTGGGCTCAGTGGGGAGTCTGCTTCGGTTTCTCTCTGTCCCTCTCCCTCTCTCTCTGCCCCTACCCCCCAGCCAGGTGTGCGCACTCTCTCTCTCTCTCAAATAAATAAATCTTTTAAAAGAAAAAAGATGCTAAAAAAAAAAACCCTGAAGAAAGAGACACAGAAGTCTAAGTAAAGACTGTTTGGAAGATGGAATAACCAATGCAAAGGTCCTAGGCAGGAGTGTGCCTGACCCACCTAAGAACAGCTATGGGACTAGAGAGCAGTGAGCAAGAAGACATGTAGTAAGAGATGAGGCCAGACAGGTATTGGTGACTTGAGGCCACTGGGATGACTGGTCTTTCCCTACAGTGAGATGCCATGCATGGCATTGTGAGCATAGGAGTGTCCAGATCTGACTTATGTTTTAACTAACTGCACTCCGTCGTTGGGGAAAACAGAGTCCTTTGTTCTTTGTTCACTGATCCAACAAATACTTATCACCACTGATGTTACCACTTCAGGTATGGAGGACTCGGCAGTGACCAGGCTCGTGGGGCTCATAAGATGGGACTAGGGCTGGAGTAGAGATGTAAGAGTCTTAGAAGAGGAGCATGTAGCTCAGGGAAGGGAAGGTTTCCAGAAGACGGACACCTCTCTGAAAGATGAGCAAGGGTGTGTGTGTTGGGGGTGAGGGCTAGGGGTTTCCAGACCAAGGAGTACACACACAGTGGCCTGCATGTCAGAGAAAACAAGGCACTCCAGAAGACACGTGAAAGCCAGGAGGCCAACAGCATGAGGTGGGCCAGATGGTGTAAAGAAAGGAGAGGGTCTGAAAGTGAAATGGGAAGGCTCTCAACGAACACCTCCGGAACCCCCAGCCTGTTCTTCACTCAACTCTATGACAGCTCCCTCGCTTCTCTGCCCCCAGTGTCCACATGTACCGAGAAATGCTGAATCCTTCCCCGCCCTCAACTCAAAGTGCAGAAAGAAAGAACCTAGAAGGCGAACTGTTGGGTGTCTTCAGATGGTGAATAACAGCCCAAATGTCACAGGTCCTCAAAAATTTAGTTCACTAATTAATTAAACCAACACGAACAGACTCTGCGTAGAGAACAGGCAACGTTCTCTGATGGTGGAATGAACAGTGAGGTGGTTCAGCAAGCTGCTGAATGTTACTGAAACCTTCCAACTATGAGATGTCAGCCAAAGTCTGCGACCACCCCTGCCTAAGTGCAGGGGAGGAGTCTGGTCATCTCTGCTGCTCGTGCGTTCAGCCAGAGTCTCCAGGGAAGAGGATGAGCCAGCACAATCACATAAAGACGTCTCAGCACCGCTGTTTTTACATAAGCCAGAGGAGGTTGTGAAAGGGTGTCGGGCAGGGAATTAGAGCTATCAGGATTCAGGCTAACTCGAGGCATGAGTCATCATCTACTTTAGGGCTTTGTTGTCTCTTGTGAATGGTGTGGGCAAGTGTCTTGCCTTTTTTTACCAGGTTATGATGTACCTTGTTGCGAAGTGAGAAAAATAAGACAGACCACCTTTAGGAGTTCAGAAAAAAGCATCATGTATAGCAAATAAAGGCTGCCGATGGAAATAAGGCCCTAATTGGAGGGTCAAGCCAAGACCCTGTCAAGTCCAGAAAAAGCAGTGGTTACTTGTCAACAAGAAAAAACAGGTACAAATTAGGAGCTAGTCGCTTGATGGACCACAAAACCTCCTAGGAAATTATGGTTTAAAAGAATCTTGAAAAAAAAATCTATGAAGTGAAGGAAGAAAAAAGAAAAAGGAGATCCAGAGTTCAATTATGTATTTACAATTATGTAAAAAATATAGCTGTGAAAACTATGATAATGCTTATGTTAGAGAGTATGGGGGCCTTTTTCCATGGGGCAGGGGAGGCTTTCTGTTTTTGTGATAGGGTTAACATTTTTCTTCAATTAGACTGGAAAGATAGAGAAAGTCTTTTAAATAGTCTTCATGGAAAAAAAATGCAATTTTACTATCAGGGTGATTTGAAGGAAGCAAGAGTGAGGAGGCATCCAGCAGGCACCTTCAGAGACTAGCAGGCTGTCTGGCGGGGCCGGGGTGAGCAGCTGAGGATGTGTGTGGAATGGGGCCCTGGCGGGGAAGGGCAAAGGGAGGGCATGGCGGTCTTTGAGCAGGAATAGCTCAGTCCAAGCTGAACTTTTAAGAGCTGGATCTGGTGGCAAGAGGAAGGCCTTACTTAGTGCCTGTAGTGTAGACAAGAGGTGAGTGCAGGAACAAGGGGCTTGCCAGGAGGGAGGAACCCCCAGACACTAAAAAAATTGTCACTCAGGAAATGTAGCCAAACAGATTCAGCATTGCCTGACCACTCAGTTGGTCCCTATAGAAGCCGCTTAGGAGGCATCAGGAATGGCCTAGGCTGACAAAACATGCCCGAATGCAAACAGAATACACAAAGAGGATGGCTGCAGTGAAATTCTGAGATCCGGAGTAAAACAGTAAAGAAAACTCAGGTTTTCCAACTCATAGAAAGCCCACCAACTTAGTGAGGAGAGGAGTTAGAGGAGAAATAGAAGCAGCTTTACGGTAAGAAGTGTTCCACTCTGAATGTTTAAGAAGCAAACGCACTCTGGTCAGGAGGGACTCATGTCATTGCTCCTAGAGGTTCATCGGCAATGGTGCGTGTTTCTCTTTCTCTTCTAGCTGGGCCCTTTCTGACCAGCTTCCCCATCCTCTCCCTATATTTCACACATGCCAGAACACTGCTCAATCTGGACAGATGACAGCTGGACTGGAAGACAACAGAGTTCTCCAAGTACAGCACTCTAGTCCTGGGGACCCACACTTTTCCATTTTGCACCTCATCGGCACACAATCTAGTACAACTGGGTAATACATGTGCATGTTTACACACCAACGATATAATGATTCCTATCAACCGACATAGTAAACACCGGTAAATATGCTGTGTTTAAACAACAACAACAACATAAATATAAGTTGACACTTCCTTCTTACATTCAAACCAACGATCTTCCCCTTCAGATTGCTAGGATAGCCACAGTTACCCCTCTGAGTGGGGGGCACCCAAGTTCTCTGTAGGCAGGCTTTGGGAGTCACTACTTTGTGCCAGTTCACCAGCCTGGACACATTGCAATACAACAAAGGTCTTGAATTGCTTAATTGCCCTCTTCATGTCCATATTTTCTCCATTTAAAGGCAGCACCATTCATGAGAAAGCTTTGTATCAACCTATGACGTGAAGGCTGTACTAACCACGGATGATCCCTGCCTTATCCCATGGTCTCTTTAGCAGTATTAAAATGCTGATTTTCTCTTTCATTCCTTTGGCATTTATTAGCTGTGATTTCTTCATGATTAACAAATTTATTTCATCAACTCTTTGATTACCTTCAAATACAACTTGCCCTAGAAAGGCAGGATCAAAGCTGGATTCTTTCCCTTTATTTTTCAGAGTAATGACGTGGTGTCCTAGCAACTTGAGAAGGGGGATCGGTGGACTCTATGGGCTGCTCTTGTTTGGAGGATCTTGCTGGACTCTTGAAGTATCCGTCACTGGTTTGACTGCAATCCACTACAGCGATTCTTCTGATTCTCCGGCTACCCGGTCTTTGGTTCCTATGTCCTTTTGACTCCACCCCCATGGTTTTCCTTAGCTTCCTTGCTTTCTGGCATTTCGAGAGGTCCCCTTGTGAATATTTCCTGCCCTAGACCTGGAATCACCTATTGATCTGAGCAGGAGGTTCCTTATTGCCAGAAAGGTATTTATTTGAAAGATTTTTATTTATTTGTGTGAGAGGGAGTGAGAGAGAGCACATGCACAAGCAGGGGGAGCAGCAGGCGGAGCAAGAAGCAGACTCCCCGCTGAGCAAGGAGCCTGATGTGGGACTCGATCCTAGGACTCTGGGATCGTGAACTGAGCTGAAAGCAGACATTTAACTGACTGAGCTACCCAGGCACCCCAGTGGAAGAGGCATCTAAAAGGTTCCCAATCTGAGTGCCAAGAATACTCCTTGCTACTGGACTATCTTTACTTTTGATCCTTTTCTAAGTAGAGAGCTAAGAAACATTTCCTTTTTTAAAAAGAAAAATAAATTGATATTGATATTTCCTATTCTAGCTGGAGATGATACAGTATTTACTTAAATTCTTTAAATACTACCCACCTTCTTGGATACTGAAAATCTGAGCTCCTACAGTATACCTCTAAACAGTTTCAAATAACAATGCAAATATTTCCCATTGTGAATGTATGGTCTGAAGACTGAGTTTTAAAGTCACTTGAAGTAATTATTTTCTCTGTGTGGGACATTCACGCTAATCTGATAGAATACTAGGCATGTTTTATTTTCTCAATCTATTTTCAGTTGTTAGTGAATGCTTTATTTAAATTACATATTAAATGTAAATTACATATTACATTTACATGGTTCCCAAGTCAAAATAAGGTACATTAAGGAGACATCTACTTTCTGTCCCTAGTCCTGCACCCCCTTCCTCCAGGGGAAGTCACTTTCATTGGCTTGCTATTTATCCTTACCTTATTTCTTTTGAAAATACAGGCAAATTCATACACGCTAACGTATGCACATATTGCCTTCTTAAACAGTAGGGAGTAAGTCGTCTAGCTGTCCTGCATGCTGGTTATATTACTTCTCTGTATCCCAGGCATTTCCCTCAGAGCAGTGGGGACTGTCCTCACCACTCCTTCCAGTTTCACAGCACTCCCCTCTCTCAGTGGACCAAGTTATTCACTCAGTCCCCTAGTAGGAACATCTGGGTTATTTCCACCCTGCCTATTTCCAACAGTGTCACAACAAATGACCTGTGCACACGCTATTTTTTATTTCTGCTTGCTTATCTTTGGGAGAGACTCTTAGATATGACCTGCTCAGTCAAAGCGAATATGTGCTGATAGTTTTGCTAGATCGTGACAAATACGCTCCCCCACTTAGGACCATGCTGCCTTGTCACTAGTAGGGCAGGAAAAGGTAGATGGATGATCACCATTGGAACAATTACTCTACCAACTTCTGGATCCTGGTGAACCTGATGTTTGGGATGTGGTATCTTGGTGCAGTTAAAATATCCATTTCTCTTTATGGTGAGTGAGGGCAATGTGTTTTCAAATGCTTGGGGCAATAAGTTTCTTTTTCCTTGAAATGAGTAATGGCCTACAGACACATGAGAAAGTGCTCAACATCACTCGGCATCAGAGAAATACAAATCAAAACCACAGTGAGATACCAACTCACACCAGTCAGAATGACTAAAATCAACAAGTCAGGAAATGACAGATGTTGGCGAGGATGCAGAGAATGGGGAACCCTCCTACACTGTTGGTGGGAATGCAAGCTGGTGCAGCCACTCTGAAAAACAGTGTGGAGATTCCTCAAAAAGTTGAAAATGGAGCTACCCTACGACCCAGCAATCACACTACTGGGTATTTACCCTAAAGATACAAAGGTAGTATCCTTAGGAGCACGTGCACCCAAATGTTTATAGCAGCAATGTCCACAATAGCCAAACTATGGAAAGAACCTAGATGTCCATCCACAGATGAATGGATAAAGAAGATGTGGTATATATATACAATGGAATACTATGCAGCTATCAAAAGAAATGAAATCTTGCCGTTTGCAACAACGTGGATGGAACTGGAGGGTATTATGCTGAGTGAAATAAGTCAATCAGAGAAAGACAATTGTCATATGATTTCTCTGATATGAGGAACTTGAGAGTCAGGGTGGGGGGTCGTGGGGGGTAGGGAGGGAAAAATAATGAAACAAGATGGGATGGGGAAGGAGACAAACCATAAGAGACTCCTAATCTCACAGAGCAAACTGAGGGTTACTTGGGGGGGGGGTGGGAGGGTAGGGATAGGGTGGATGGGTTATGGACATTGGGGAGGGTTTGTGCTTTGGTGAATGCTGTGAAAGATGTAAGCCTGATGATTCACAGACCTGTACCCCTGGGGCAAAGAATAAAAAAAAAAAAAAAAGAAAAATGAGTAATGGCCTTTGCCCATTTTCCTGGTGGATTATGGTACTTTTCTTTCAGTTTTTAATTAGCAATAATCGCGCCTTGGATAAACCTCATTGGCTACGATACTGCCACTGCGCAAAGCTTCCCTTCAGTTTTTAGAAGCTCTTTATATACTAAAAGATACTAACTCACCAAGATAGAATTTGCTTATGTTTTTGCTATATAGGTTCTTTTTTTTTTTTTTAAGGCAGTCAAATGTATCAGTTTTCTCCCGTGAAACCTGCTGAATTCTGAGTCAGTTAGGAAATTCGTCCCCTTCCCAGGTTAATAGGAATTAATCTGTGTCTTCATCTTTAGTTACATTTTAAACAATGACTTTCTTTCAATTCAGTTAACCAACACTGCTGAAATCCTCCACTCATGGAGAACAAAACAGGTTTTTAGGACTCTGAATTTCAACATTCTAGAGAACTTTATGCTTTCTGGAAACACTTCCTATTTCTACTCCCTGGACACAAGTCAACACCGTCTTGTAGAGGACATCATTCAGCATATCATTTGGGCTAATCTGGTCATTTTAGAAACGCCTAACATTTTCCACCTGATGTAATGCACAGGTTACTTCTTGCATTATTCTCTACCACCTCATCCCAACCTCTCAAAAGTTATACAATAAAGCCAAACCAAAGGCTAACTCCAATCATGCCCTTCCATGCTGACCTGCCATCTGTCGCCCAGCTCACCACATATTGGTCTGTCCCCTAAATTGTGTCCCCAGGACAGCTTGCAATAGCAGGATGACAATGCTCCAGGAACAGTAATAATGTCTGCCATGCATATAACATGCTCTTGCAAATCCTTCTGAGCTGAAAAGAACACTGAACACTTGACTGTGAGCTGATTTTTAAATCAGCACCCTCCAACTGCCATAACCCTTAATCCTACTGTCTCATACATCACATGCAAGAATTAAGTCCAATGTGTGCTTTGTTATGTTTAGTGAACCTAAGAAAAGGGTCATCTTCAGGTGACCGCATAAAAGGGGGAGAGGCAACCACACAGGAAAAAAGTAGGCCACGGGTCTCTTGGGTCTTAACAAAGGAAACAGACTCGCATCTCTGACACGGATTCTAGGATGAAAATCTCTGGATTATAATTATTTTGACAACTTTGGAATGGGAATTCTCCACTCTGAGCATCCAAATGAAGTCATGTTCAACTCATGTGACACTTTCAGAGTAGGACTTTACCTCATCAACCGAGACATACAGACTTCAACTCTAAGTTTATTTTGAACATGATCACTATCCAGTTTGGTAGTTTCCTTCACAGTCCTCAGCTAATCATCAGTTAAATGAGGCTTGAGGCAGTAAACTGATGGCAGCAGTAAGAACAGTCAGTGTGGGAATGGGAACATGACAGAAACAGAAAAATGTGAAGCACCTATCACTGAGGCCAGTCAGTTCATCATTTTGGAGGTGTCCGGTACAACACCTCCTGTAATTGTCACTGCTGTTGGCACCAATGAGACACCTTGTGAGCCAGAGCAAGTGAGATTTCATACTGGTGCCAGTGCTTGAGAAGCTGATTAAATATGGAACAGAGTTTAAAATAGTTTCATTTAAAAAAAAACTGACTTTTTTCTTTACAAGGGTTGATGCTTAAATAATTAAGACATTATTATTATTTTTTTTTTTTGGAAAATTTTTCTACATGAAAGACCTCATTCCTCATCAGTCATCAGGTGGACACCACAAGGCATCTATGCGGAATGAAACGTGTTCAGTGCCTGCCAAGCCAGAATCCACCCAGAGTCTTTGCCCAAATGCTTTCTAGTGATACTTCTCTTTGAATGTTTTTTTCTCTAGAACGTTTCTAAGTCTTTTCACAAAATGCTCACATGGCCTTCCAACTCCAATTAAACAACAACAAAATCAGTTATTCCCAAGGGAAAGGTTCCACAGCACATGTTCCTAACAGCAAAAAGCCCTGAGAACCATAACCCAAAATACACAGCTGTCTAGATCCTTTTCCTGTTTATTTTCAGTGACATTCTGGAAAGCAGAGGTGAAGCGTGAATACTCACGGAACATGGTATAAAACTGCTGTGGGTTCAGATTCCATTTGCCCCAGGGCGTCTTGTGGCCTTTGGACTGGGCATAGTTAGCATGGTTAAACTCTGGTTCAGTACCAAATGAATCCAGGACTCGGAGCATGCACCTGAAAGAAAAAAGCAACGTGGATAAAACTACAACTTTGACCCCAAAGTTCAAAATGTAAAAGTTCGGGGCACCTGGGTGGCTCGGTTAGTTAAGTGTCTGCCTTCAGCTCGGGTCATGATCCTGGGGTCCTGCGATCCAGCCCTGTGTCAGATTCCCTCCTCAGCGGGGAACCTGCTTCTCCCTCTCCCTCTACCGACCCCCACCCCTGCTCCACTTAGGCTCTGTCTCTGTCTCTCTCTAATAAATAAAATCTTAAAAAAAAAAAAAGGCAAAAGCTCTAACCCTCCTGCAGGGACTACCAAAAATGCACAAATACTTTTCATCAGAAACACTAGTGGGTGGGAAGTGAGAGACTGTAGAATATATATACCAAACATCTCCATGTGTGACTTCTGAGCCATCACACACAGATACATTTTGCTACAGATTAGCTGACAAGTCACAGAAGATTGCTCAAATAACAGCAAAATATCAAGTCCCATGAGAGCTGGCATCGCAGACTGCCACGTTCACCGCTGTCTCCCTAGCTAGGTCCAAGTGTATGGTGGTGCCTAATGAAGAGTTTTGAATAAACAAAGAACTACTGCTTTTAGAAGTGGTCATGATCTGACTATTTGTATTCCCCTCCCAAATTCTTAGGTTGAAATCCTAACCCATGATAAGGTCATGAAGGTGATAGCTCATGAACGGGTTTAGTATTCTTATAAAAGATGACCCCACAGGGGCACCTGGATGGTGTCAGCTAAGTGTCCAACTACTGATTTTGGCTCAGGACATGACCTCAGGGACGTGGGATCGAGCTGCACGTCAGTCTCCACACTCAGCAGGGAGTCTGCCTGGGATTCTCTCTCTGCATCTCCCTGTGCCTCTCCAGCTCCTGATCTCTTTCTAAAATAATTAAAAAAGAGAGAGAGAGACACCCTACAGAACCCCCTTGCCCCTTCCAGCAGGTGAGGACAAAGCTAGAAGTCTGAGACCGGGAGGAAGGAGAGCCTCACTTGATCATGCTGGCTCTCTGACCTTGCCCTTCAGTCTCCAGAACCGTGAGCAATAAATGTCTTTTAAGCCACCCAGACCATGGCATTTTCTTACAGCAGCCCGAACGGACAAAGATGGAGGTCTTACTCTCTGTAAGGTATATGGGCTGCCTTAGCTCTTTCCACAATCATTTACCGTTTTCACCAATTAATAAGAGTATTTACTTGTAGGCAGAGTTTAGAATCCCACTTGCAAGGCAGTGTTGATTTTTATGTACTTGACAGCACCAGGACATTATTGCTTTCTTCCAGAGCCAGGAGAAAAACCGAAGATGTTTCATTTGGCTCTTCCAACAAAGTCTTCAAACTGGGTCAGCCAAATCTGGTCTACCACCTACTTTTGTATTGCTTGTGAACTAAGAATGGTCTTTATGTTCATTTTTTTTAAGGGATATTTTGTGACATGAAAATTAGATGAAATTCAAATTTCGGTGTTCAGAAATGAGGTTTTATTTCAACATAGCCACGCCTAATTGTTTACTTAGGGTCTATGGCTGCTTTCACTCAGTAACAGAGAACTTCAGTAGTTGCCACAGAGACCATATGGCCAACAAAGCCTAAAATATTTACTACATGGTCCTTTACAGAAAGAGGCTGTTGATCACCACTTTAGAGTACACAAAGAAACGACCAATTCCAAGAATCAATAATGAAACCGGAATTAACGCTGAAACCTCCTCGATTAATTAACTCATTCTTTCAATTCATCACCGATACTCAAACTACTGATGTAAATTTAGCTTGTGCCTGGCCAATAAAAATAGCTCTGTTTTCTGCGGTTATATCTCAGCAATACTGAATGGCTCTTACTGGACCAATGAGCATAAAAGTGAATAAATATTAAAGCCTACATTTTAGAGTCAGATAACCTCAAGTGAGTTGTAAACATCAGATCCAGTTTCTTCCTTTTCCCACTATGATGAAGGCATTCTCTCAAGTTTTTTTTTTTTACATCAATGTGTGATTCAGAAAAATAAAATGCAAACACCAGATTGGATTTTCCAGAAAAATCAACAGCAAATTGCCACTTTAGTGTGAGGCTTTTCTCATCCGAGATTGCCACCCTTTGTCTAGACAAGGAAGGGAGAAAAAGAGGATAGGAGTGAACACAAGCTGACCACAGAAAGCATTTCCTTATTGTGGATTCCTATGTGGCTCTCAAGGAACATGCTACCATCACAGTGACAATTTTCACAGTTAGCACCAAGAATGCATAATCAGCCTGACAACCAACAGGTGGATGGAAACGGGAACCCACAGTCCAGGAAAAAGAAAGCTGGGGAGCCAAGGAACTGACCTGTGTGTGCTTTTCCCTGGTCTCTGAGTAGTGTGGGGCACTCCCTTTTCTCTTAACAAAACATTGCCGTTCCCCAACTTAGATATTTTTTAGTATCAGAGTTTGCATTAAAAACTTACATAAAAACATCATATAATTAACTCTTTAACTTGTATTTTAAATTAAGATACAAAAACCACTGGTTGGAGCCAATCTCTGAGAAAGATGACAGTGTTCAGAGGATGTAGGGACGACAGGGGCTGTTCTGTAGAGGGTTGCTGCAGAGCAGGAGGGGTGGGAGGGACACACAGGTGTGGCTGAGCCTGAACGATTATAGGCTCTGTGCAGGCACCGCAGGCAGGGAGGAACAGGCCACCCTCGGCCTAGGAAATCTTTGTCTCGAAGGCTTCAGCTACTTCTATTCATTTGCAATCCACTCTAACAGGATATAGGCCTCTCTGGCTTTGGCGTGTGATTTTATGTTTAACATTGGAGTTTTACTGGTTTTATTTTAAATTTAGATAATTAAGATAATCCCTGATGAATCAAGATGCCTGGTGGGAGCCTAATGCCTGCATGCCTGGACTTTGATACTGTGCTACGTGATGCTGGGCTTCTTCCCAGTGGAAAGCTAGAGCATGAACGATCGAATGTCCAAGAAACTTGGAATTCTACATCCTCCTACTTAAGCTTTGGTTTGGGAATTGTCTGATTTTAGTGGTCCTGAGTCTGTTTTGTAAACCAGGAGCAGGGGACGGATCTCTGTGTATGGCAGAAGAGGTTTAACTTTATAGTTTTCCTCCTTCGGTCACATTCTATAGCTGTGTGTTGGGAACCAGGTTTGTGTTAATATTTATGCAGTTCCTCTAACGTCTTTTGTGTGTTTGAAGCATCAGGAGCAGACCGATGACTTACAAAGATATCTGCCTTGCTGCCCTAGGCAGCTGGCCTCCTTCTTACAGGAGTCGCTCTGGCCATGCCAAACGACTCCTGGAACATTCTTTTTGCTCTGAGCCACACTACTGTAAGATGGATGACTTCCTTGCCAGGACCTAGTTTCCACTTTGGAGTTGGATGTAAAACATGGTCTATCTCATGCTATTTGCAACTCACTTTCCTGTGTGTCCTCAATACTCAGCAAAGACTTCACAGGAAGCAAAATGGGTAGAAGTTTCGCAGTTCCGAGTGGTATACTAGCTGCATGTAGGCACTGAACACATGTTTAACTCAAGTTTTTTTGGGTCCCTACATAAATTGGAAAGAATTTACAAATGTGTTTCCAAGATCAACAGGACTCAAGGTTTTGCTCCTAAAAGGAAGATCAGGTGATACCTTTACATTTAATGGAATTCCTACCATGTACCATCAACCAAGATGAATTCAGAGAGTCCTGACAGTGTCTCATCTTCAAAAGGGAAAGAAGTGGACAAGAAACTTTCCAGAGGATCTGCTTAGTCTTTAGATGAAATCTTAGCTTCATGACACCACGAAGACTTCAGGCCTAATGTCCTGACAGACCTCTGCCAGCCAGTATCACTAATGTGTTTGATTCATGAAAGAAAGGGAGGACAGATACTACACCCTTCCACAAAATTCCTCTGAGATGGTGCCTTTTCATTCAACAAGAATCAAATACCAACCAGTGGTGGCCATTTTAATAATGAAATCATCCTTTTTAATTGACTGAAACACTACGACTGAGGACATTTTTCCATCCCAACAACCCTTCTCAATGGTGAGGATATGTGAGTCTAGGGATGCCCATGTTGCCTCTGTCCTTTTGTACCAGATGCCTGCCATTTGCTAAATGCCAGAGAACAATAGCTTTGCCTTTCTTTCCTTCTTTAACGCTGTAGCTAAAAAGGGAAAAAAAAATGACTGTTTACTTACATGGCTTATTAACCAAAAAGAAAGACGGCTATTTCCACATAACTGAGAACAAATGTGATGGCTTGTGATGTATGAAGATTTCAAGGAAAAAAACAAACCCCCCCAAAACCCAGGAATAATGTGATGCAGAAGGTAGAGTGCAATCCTGGCCCAAAATAAGATTTTTATTTTGCCTTTTTTTTTTTTTTAAGAATTTTATTTATTTGTTTGACGGAGACATAGCAAGAGAGGGAATACAGCAAGAAAGGGAATACAAGCAGGGGGAGTGGGAGGGGGAGAAGCAGTCTTCCTACGGAGCAGGGAGCCCAATTCGGGGCTTGACCTCAGTACCCTGGGATCATGACCCAAGCCAAAGGCAGACACTTAACAACTGGGCCACCAAGGCGCCCCTTTCTTTTGCTTTTTGATGAAATTATATCCAAAAGGAAATGAAGAGCACACAGTCTCTTCTCAATCAATCCCTTCCCCCTGTCCCTGAGTATGGTACCACCCAGTGAGAAAAAAATACTGCCACTGGCAAGAAATCTGCAAGAAAATTCTACAGACAGTGATGTTTTTCCTACTATGTTTTGGAGAATCTTCTTAGTATTTTGACTTTTTATTTCTTTTGAATTTCTAATAAAGGACTTGCAATCTGACATAGGCTTGGAGATTAAAGTTTATAAATAATATTAAATTATAAACTAATCTGAAATGGACCTAGTTCAAGTCGTTAAGGATTCAATTACGGGGTCAAGTTAGAAGAACACATCAAAACATTTCTTTACCCAATAGCAATAGAAAAGAAACACATGGAGAGATTTCTAAGACGTGCTAATTGAAAGATTTTCCAAGTGTTCTTTTTAGGAAGTTGGTTCAAACTGTAGGTCAGGTTGGTACTAACTTCAGGATTTTTACCCAAATTTATGTACCACTGACACCATTAGATAAAATATGTTTACTTACACTTACTGGAAACTTTGAGAGACCATAAATGAAAGCCAGTGCTAACTCTAGGAAGAGGAAGATTACCAAAAATAGCATATCTCTCTTCTTTAAAAATTATTATTAAATTCAAACTGGATACTTTGCTTGAAGGCTGAAACTGACAGCTACCCTCATCTTGTTAAAAATGCATGTAAGTGTTACAAGATGTGTTGGAGATATCACAGCATCAGACTATGCCTTTTTTTAAGAAAGACTGGAGGAAAACTGAAAGGTTAATAAACTTCATTATATAATTCACTGTTATTTAATGCCATGTGTACCATGGCATGTACATGTGTACCATGTAAAATCATTTCAAACACTAAATCATGGTCCCAAACCCACACTGAGGGAAATGAGTTCTTCTCCAAAATGATAAAGGCAAGCACTTGGGTCATTCTCAGCACTGGTCTTGTCTTAAAAAGTGCAAGACCCCAGCATTCAGACAAGGTATTCACAGTTTTCTCTTCCAAAAATGACAACTCACGAGGGAAAGGGGAAGAGAAATGAGTCATCATCTCAAACCCGAGCAACATAAGAAATGACATTTTCTACACTTCATCCAAATTGTTAAACAAATGAAATTGGTATAGGCGCACAGAGAGGAATG
Organism: Ailurus styani; assembly: GCA_002007465.1. Classification (NCBI taxonomy): domain Eukaryota; kingdom Metazoa; phylum Chordata; class Mammalia; order Carnivora; family Ailuridae; genus Ailurus; species Ailurus styani. The sequence goes on along the minus strand of LNAC01000789.1, from coordinate 313,137 downwards.
AGGAATATTAAGGAAGGTAAAGAAGTTGCTGTACACATTTTCTATTCCTAAAAGACATCAATGAAAAAATGAATAGCCTTTGAAAGTAAAAAGTCACTGGGGGAGAATCTGAATTTCAATTAGGAATGAGGAAGCTACTCCACAAAGTCCAAAAGCTAATGTTTGATAAGCATTTTCTGCCTGTAACCATGTTCCCCCTGTTTAAGAAAAAGAGAAAAAACAAAACAAAACCAAACACCCAATTAACTTTAGGACAGCAGGTAGCACTTACTGGTAGTGAACCCAGGATGGTCCAAGAGTTTTCTTGAATTGAGCGAGTCCTACAATATCAATATAAATGAGCTCAACGATCCTGTCACCTACAGTTGGGCAGCCAGACCGGTTTCCTACAACCTTCTTCATTATCCTAGAAAAAGGACAGGAGAGAGGGAAAAAAAGAAAAAATAATAATTTATTTCAAGATATGATACTTAGCAACATTAATAGGCAAACAAACATCAAAATGTTGTCGGGGAGGAGGGCATGGTCTACCTCAATCTGCCTATCCAGATTCTGCCCACCCATCAAGGTCTATCCAGAGTCCTACTTCAGAGTCTGGCAAGAGTAAATGGTGGCGCTTGAGTGTGCGAGTGCGCACACACACACAAACACACTTTGAAACCAAGGAACACCTGGATTGAATCTGTCTCTACTATCTACCTCCACTAGCCGCTGTGATATCTTAGACAAGTCACTAACTTCTCTGGTCTTTCCTCCTCATAAGAAACAAAAAAACCAAACGACCTACCTACAAAACAGGATTTGTAACAGAAAAGGTAGTAAGAAAGCAATCTGGCAGGGATTCTTCAGGTGCTTAAATGAACGATTAAAAAGAAAAGTGCTTCATGTGTCCCAGATACTCAGTGGCTACTGCTTTCCCTAACAGAACCTGCCCTCATTACTCTACTGACTTCCTAAAGGTCTTTAATTTCTAGCTGCTACAATACAAACTTCTATACTGTCTTGTGCTATTTCTTAATTTTTTTCTATGTCGAATTTTTCCTTCTGACTAGACTCTATTATATAACTGGCACTGTGGTTTATAGTTTCTCATTCCCCTTCCATCCATCCACCCATCTCCTCACCCATCCACACAAACCCACCCCTGCACCTAGAGAGAGCCAACATACTTGACTGTAAGCCAACGGTCACGTGTGGGACTAAAAACTGCTCCCTGAACCACACTGCCGCTCACCCAGAAATCAGTCCTCACTGATGCCTTTTATCCCTGCCCACACTCCCATAACCATCCTTCACTGACTTCTGGCCAACCTACTTCAAAGAATGAGTCCTAGAAGCAGGACTCTGCTCTGTAATTCTGTACTGCCACTCCTTCAGGTACCCTCCCCCTCCTCTCTTCTGTGCCCTCTGAAAATACCAGGTTCTGTATATTCAATTCTTTCCCAAGAATTCGAAAGTATTTCTACAGAGGGCCATATAGTAAATACTTTCACCTTTGCAGGCCACGTGCCCTCTGTCTCAACTACGCAACTCTGCCCTTGGAGAACAAAAGCAGTCACAGGCAATTTATCCATAATGGGTGTGGCTGTGTTCCCGTGGGAGTTTTGTCACAAAAATACACAGAAGACTGTATCTGGCCTGCGGTGCCAGCATGTGCAGACCCCTGGTCGACCCTGTCTTCAATCGTTCCCACACTTGTCTGCACACTAGAATTATCTGGAGGCATCAAGATACTCAGGCCTGTGTCCTATCCCTGAAGGCTATGATTTAATTAGTCTGGAATATCGTCTGGGCACTGGGAGGCCACGAAGATCCCCAGGTGACTGCATCTGAATATGCAGGCATGTTCAGAAATCACTGCCCTATGTGGCTTCCATAATTATCTTCTTCAATAAAACACACCTGGTTCTGTCACCAGTGCTCAAAGCACTCTATAGACTTCTTGACCAACAAATTCTCAGCCTGGTAGTCTCTTAATATGCCTTTTCTGACCTCCCTGGGGAGCACCTGTCCCTAGAGTTCCCACAGTTTTCCATTTATTCACCCACTCATTCCCCGATTCATCCCTTCACTGGTTTGCTCGGTCACAAGTCACAAGCACCCAAAGGATGCTAGGCACCATTCTAGGTGCCATATACACCACAGTGAGCAATAGTCACTGTTTCTGTAATCTCTTGGCTTACATTCTAACATCCATGCCTCAATTACTACTAATCACATTGCAATTAGTGTAATTATTATGCACCAGAAAAGTGACATTTCCTTGAACACATGCTGGTCATCTCTGTCTATCCCACACCAAGAACCAGTGCCCAGAAAGCACCAAGAGAATGATTGCCAAAGGTATGGCTGCCTCGACTTCACAGGCTATGTACACAATGTGTTTTTTTTCATTATTTATTTATTTTATTTTTATTTTTTATTCTTTGCCCCAGGGGTACAGGTCTGTGAATCATCAGGCTTATCTTTCACAGCATTCACCAAAGCACAAACCCTCCCCAATGTCCATAACCCATCTATCCTATCCCTACCCTCCCACCCCCCAGTAACCCTCAGTTTGTTTTGTGAGATTAGGAGTCTCTTATGCTTGGTCTCCTTCCCCATCCCATCTTGTTTCATTATTTTTCCCTCCCTACCCCCCACGACCCCCCGCCCTGACTCTCAAGTTCCTCGTATCAGAGAGATCATATGATAATTGTCTTTCTCTGATTGACACAATGTGTTTTAAAGCAAGCAGGAGGCAACGTGCTGAAGGGAAATGGGTAGTGTTTAGGGGTTCAGAAGACCTCAGGTTTAACTAGATCTGAAAAGAGCAATTCAGTACAGTGGTCAAGAACACAGACTTTGAGGTCAGACAGACATAGAACTCCAATCCTGGCTCTCACGTGTTTTCCATGTGTTCTTAAGCAACTCAGTTTCCTCATCGTTAAAATGCAGAAAGCAATAGCACTTACTTTCAGGTTTGTGTAAATAGTACGTAAAATGCTCAGTATCCGATGTACGGTAGGTGCTCACCAAATGTTAGCTGTTCATAGTCACCAACGATACTGTGGTTATCCTAACTATTGACACCCCTATTGTAACTAATGCCCTGATCACAGTCTTAGCATACAGAAATCATTTTAAAAAATGACAGTTGATATTGCTGCTTTCATCTGAACACTGCCACTCATCAGGCATGTGGACTTTGGCCCCTAACACAAGTGACCTCTCTGGGCATTAATGTCTTGGACAATAAAGTAGGAGCTGGGGGTGGGTAGGGGACATATTTTGTTTTAAACACCCTTCTATCTCTAGAATGTTCACTCGAGGTATTTCTTCTGGAACGTTTGGCATACTGCAACGTGAAAACTTGGCTGCTGGGAAGAAAATCTCCACGGGCATTTATCCAAAAGGAGCGAAGGGGCGCTAAGCATTCCTGCCTAGCCAGCTGTGTCAATCTATAAGAGATTAAGAGAGGGCTAGAGCCAGAAGCAGGTTTCAGGGAAATAGAAAAGCCAGGTAGAGTTAACAGATTCAGGCTGGAAAGTTGGCTTTACTGAAAGAGGATTGGATCAGGGCTTTCAAGAAATTCATTCTATCCAAATTAAATTATATACAGGAACCTTCCCTGTTTTAAGATTTGGAAGGCTTGAAGTTGAGTAGGGAAAGGTATGAATTTCAGCAGGAGACAGGGAATTAGGAAAGTCGATAATGTTTTGTGCTGCACATGTTGGAAGCACCTGTAATAGCAAAGAATAAGCTCCTTAGTTTGAATTTTCTGGCATTCATTTATGAAGCCTCTGGAGCCTGCAGCTACAATGAAAACATATTATCCTTTTCACAGTGTATGTATTTAGCTCCTGAAAATAATCTTCTTATCTCCTGTTTAGTGAATTATCACTTTCATTTTCCTCCACAAGAAATTACACACTAATAGAGGGCTTTAAGAGTTTACAATTTCTTTTTTGTATTCTGATTTTAAAATTGAAAAGTAATCTCCTTACTCCTTGAGCTCAGCCAGTGAAGCTGAAATCCTAATGTCATGGCCCAGTAAGTACAGAGATGTAATTAAATCACTCCACTGAACTAATTCACCAAGAGGGCCACCACTGAAAGCTGTCTCTGCTATCTTAAATCCAGATTCCTTGGTCAGGAGTCCCAGGTGAACGAGGACCTGAAAAAAACAAACAAACAAACAAACAAAAGAGAGGCATATATTGATTCCCAATGAACCAAGTACAAACTCCGCAGTAACATACCAAAAGTAACCAACCAAATCTAAAGTGATGTTTACATTCTAACATAACCTCAACATGGTGTAGTATTTTTCCAGAAGGTACAAAGAAATGGAAGGAAATAAAGTCACTACCACCCCTCTTATGGCTATGAACATGACATATGGACAGTCTCTTTTTAAAAAGAAGGATACATTTGGCAAATCAGATTTAAAGGAAAATAAGCCAGGGCAATAAAATATCATTTAACAATACTGGATGTTTCTTCCCCACAGCTGGAATATTTTTAAGGCTTTAATGCAAAAAAATTTCAAACATATCCAAAATCAGACATGATAATGCAGTCAATTCCAATGTATTCATCACATAAATTTCACAATTATTAACTCAGGACAAATCTTAATGTACACCCCTCATTTTCTCCCAACCCCTCTAGCTTATGTTGAAGCAAATCCTAGAGATCATATCCTTCCATCTGCAAATAATTCAGCTTGTATCTCTAAAAGAAACAGACCTTCAGTTAAAAAACATAAGCATAACACCACTTTCACCCCTAAAATAGCTATTGATTCCTTAATATCATCCAATATCCAGTTAGTGTTTACACCTCCTCCAAGCGCAGTTGAAGTCAAATAAAGTGCATAAGCTCTAACTGTCTCATTTATTTCTTAGGCTTCTTTAACCCCATCCTTTGGGGCTGGGGAGAGCTTTATTTGTCAAAGAGACTAGGTTGTATTTCCAATAGAGCCTCTCACACTTTGGGTTTTGCTGATTGTGTAACAGGTTCTTCTATCCTCTGTATTGATAGTAAATTAGTAATTAGATCTGCAGGCATGATTCAATTCACATTTAATGTTTTTGGCAATGTTACTTCATAGGTGGCGCTGTAGGCTTCCTTCCAATAGTGGGAACAACGTCTGTGATCTCTGGTGAGGTTAGCAGCTACTGATGACCACTAAATAGATGTGTTCATCCATTAGGAGTTGCAAAATGGTGGTATTTTATTATTCTTTCTGCTTTTATTAGCTAGAATGCTTCTACAAAGAGAAAATACCCTCCCCCCCCTCATCTATTTGGCTTTGCTGAAGTATGGCTTATACAGAAATCCAGGCAAATATTCTAACTCTTGCGCTTTATTTATCAGTTTTCAAAATAACAAATTTGTTCGTTAGCTTACTCTAATTACTGCCAATGAGGCTTTTTAAAGGTATCATTATACAACCACGGATAGAAGTTATCCTTATGGATTATCAAATTGTCCCATCTCGCCAATGGGAGGCTGTTCAAGTTGGCTTCTAAGTTCTCCTGACATGATTCTAGTAGTCTTTGAGAGTGTCTTTGCTCTCCAGTATGACAGATGTTCCCAGCTCATCATGTACAACTTCTCTCTCAGACCTTAACCAACGATTTTTCCAAGAACCTCTTATACCATTTAGTGGAAATGGCATCTAAAGATCAAGGTCTGGTGCTTAAGGGGACTCTAGTTAATCACTGTCTGTAGCCCTTTTCAGTGGATGTAGCTGGAAATTTATTTCTCCTCCAGGATAAAACAAATCATAAATTCACACTGGTACTTCCCAAACTCAGGATTACAGTAGCTTTGCATAACATTATCCATCTTACATATGTTATTTCCTCTCTCCCACACGGAAAATCCCACTTCTCAACGATACTAACATAAGTACTTTGCTTTATTCCAATATGTAGAAGGGATTCAGAATGAGAATATCTACACCACCACCTACTACGTGTAAACTTAGTATAATTTCTCAAGATATTTTGCAGTTTTTTTGTCGTTTGTGATATACCATCAGAAATGCTGAAAAGTCTGTGTTCTAGTCATTAAGAACAGTTCTTTGTATATTTACTGTAAAACTGGATATGAAATCAACTCATGTCTTATTTTCTTTGTAATTTTTAAATACTTTTTTTTTGTAATTCAATCTTGTCTTACACTATGTCAAGTGATTCTATTCCCTCTTTCCCCATATTTGACTCTTTTTATTGTGGTACAATAGATGTTAACATAAAATTTAATACTTTAACCATTTTTAAGTATACAGTGGCATTAAGGACATCCACAATGTTATGCAACCAGTGCCACAACCCATCTCCTTTATTTTTAATTTCATGGTCTATCCTTCTATTTTTAAAAATATGAGCAAGCATAAATGTATATTATATATACATCATGTGTGTGTACATGCACATATCTTTATGTATATAGGTGTATATGTATACATATATGTATATATATATACACACACACATACATATATATAATTCTCTCTTCCTTTTAAAAATTGTTCACTGTTCTCCACCTACTATTTATTGACCTAACAAGATATCCTAGAGATTATTGCATAGAATTATGTAAAAATACTCTATTTCTTCTTACAGCCCACCTGGATTTTTGACCTCATACTCTTCTACAGAGGACAATCTGGGGCCTGAGCATTTGCACATGCTATCTCATAAACTCAAGGGATTTACCAAAAATGGAAACACTGAACTGTGACTTGGGGTTTTGCAAGTTCATCCTCACCATTTCCTTTCTTTCTTTCTTTCTTTCTTTTTTTTTTTTTTTTGAGGCTACCAAAGTAGTCAAATTAGGAACACCAAAGTCATTTTAAATTAATTTTTAGATGTGGGTACACTAAAGACTACATATTTTTCTCTGTTGTTTGTCATCCAAACAGTAACTCTAAAGTCAAGGCCATTTAACCTATAACTTATAGGGTATAAAATCCTTCATGCTCAGAGTTATTCCCAGAGATTTTCTAAACAAATCCTCTTGAAATTCAAACAGATGGGCTCTGGTTTGATAGTATCTCTCCCTCAAGAACATAAGGAGAAGCACCAACTCAACATAGCAGCAATAGAACTCAGCAGTTGCCCAAAGCCCAGAAGTGACAAGTAGCACGACCAGGAGATTGCCATGATGATGTAACAGCAAGTTCTACAAGGCTGTATGTGTGCCAAGCCAAGAGGGTTAGGTTTCCTGATGCCACAGGGACAGAGTCAGGATGGTTCAAAGGAGACTCTCACAGGCAGATATCCTGCTTGGCTTCACCCTAGGAGAAGCATGTGTGCTGGTCCCTGCTAAGCAGGATTACTGTCACTGGGGAAAGGAAAGCCCAAAAAAGGCTGTACAAGAGACTGAGCAGATTCACCCTGAGGGAGTATCATTTGAGACATGACATTTCTCTTAGTCTTGTTTCCAAGCAAAATTGAATTTTAAAAGAAAACTGGCATCTAACCGAACCGAATTCTTCAGAAACTCACTTTCTTCCGCTTTCTCTTTTCAAGATTCTGCTTTTCTGCCAGGGCCTTGATTGCTTGGATCCACGCATCAGCCATTCGCCGGATCCGGAGTCTCATCCACCGGAACTCTTCATGCTTTTTCATCATGCTGTAGAGAATATTAAAATCTGTGCGAATTTCCGCCTAGAAACAAAAATTTAATAAAAATGAACAGAAGATAAAAAGTCAGAAGGTAGAATGGCTGTCATGATGTGACATTTGAAAACTTGAAAGAGCTAGTCAATTAAATACAGGACTTCAGAAGTGCGGGTTGTCTGCTGCGTAGCTTTACTTCAAGGCCCCAGGATTACAAATTAAAGGCCCCTGACTGCTCATCTGTTGTATGGGACATCATTAAAAAATGAGAAATTGAGAAAGGCCCAGCACAGTCATTGCAAAGCCTGAAGTTACATTAAAATGTCTTTTTTTTTTTTTTTTACAATGAGTATGCTCGATGTACCTTGAAATTCTCTGCATCTGAATTTATTGCCACTTGGAGCTACTGCAAGGCAGCAAACTCCTGGAAAAGTAAAGTCATTTCTTAACAGGCTTCTTGGTATTGTGTAGGTTGCCAAAAAGCCTTCATCTGCCCACGGAGTTAAGCAGGGAAATAAATGCTCATCTTCCAGTTTTGTCCCAATCTCAAACAAACAAAAGCTCATTATTTTCTAAGGAACTTAAAAGTCAGCAATACCATTTTCCTACCATAGTGCAATAGAATTTAAAACCCAGGCCAGAATAATTTAAAAGCCAGGAAGAACTTCTAACGTAGCTGTGTACAACCAGTGATCAGAATAACAGAAAAATAGTAGCACTCCTATATATTTCTCGTAACACCGAGAACAGGCTGATTCCATCCCCCAGAAGTCACACGCTTTGTTCTCAACACTCACCTGATTCCTCTTTGACCCAACCTTGTCCCAAGATTCCCACAGCCTACAGCATGGGTCAGTGTACTGTGGCTGGGGGAGTCAGATCCTTCACGGTGCCTGTTTTGGTATAGAAAGTTCTGCGAAAACATGGCCACACCTGCTCATTTACATCCTGTCTATAGCTGCCCTTTGTGCTCAAGGTCAGAACTGAGCAGTTCCAACCAAGACTTTACGGCCTGGCCTGGAAAGATGAAAATATTCAGTCTCTGGCCTTTTACGGAAAAGGGCTGCTGACCCTTGGTCTAAAGAATAAAGGCATGAGCTTTCAGTGTCACACAGAAAACCTTTCATGGTCCCTACTGATCTTTCCCATCTCATCTCCCACCAAATCTCATCCAACACCCTATGGCTTTGCCCACTGAACTGTGCTCTACTCCCTGAAAACACCAAGCTCTCACATGGGGACCTTTATCCCTGCACATCTGACATACCTTTCTTTCCTTCATCTACTGTGAACTCACTCATCATCTGAAATTCTGCTTCAGTGTCGACGACTCTCTGCAACCTCTCCTAACCCTTGCAGGCTGAGATCATCGCTTTCTCACTCATTTCCACTGGCCTGTGGTTCAGCTTCTATGTGGGTGTGGTCATGATTTTCACCAGTCACCTTCATGAGGTGGCTGAGTGCCTCTACATCTGGCACCAGGTCTCATTCCTCTTAGGAGCCTATCACTCAGGACCCCTCAGGGAATTGCTCAAGAAACAGATACTACTGGTTAACTGATTTGAGCCCCCAAATTTCCACCGGCCTGCAGAGAGAAGTTCTTCTGTTTACTGTGATTTCAGGTTACAACGGGCCTGTCTAGCCGACTCTGCAGGTATCCTTTAGCATGAGAACCAAATCACAAACCTAGTTTCCAAAAATCACTCACCAATGAATTATGATCAGCTTCTTCATAGGGATTTTTGGCTCTCCAAGGTAAATGAGGACACCAATTTTCAACCTGAAAAATACGTGAGAGACACTAAGTCTGCTGGTTCATCTGTAAACCACGTAATGTCCATACTAAGCACCAAGCACCATTCCCGGCACACGATAGCACTACATTTAAAGGGTTGTTCCTGCTATTAGACTTTCATGCTTTAGCAAGCAGCACAGCTGCAGGGGACCGCTCATATGGAACCACCATAGCAAAGGTCTCAAGAAGCCCACAATTACACTTCCTATCTGTCCTTCAAAGTACTTCGCAGTGCCTGACTCCTTCATCGGGTAAGCCTCATGCGTCTACACCAGACGGAGAGGGGCGGGGGAGGTCTCCCAGCAGAAAGGTAAAAGGCGGAGATCACAGGGGAATGAGAAGGAAGGACAGGCATGATCCGTTATCTGCTGTAGCATGTCTGGAAAGGAAACTGCATGGCGTTTCAGTATAGAGCTTCACCATTTATCTCAGAATTAGGAAAGCAGCTCATCGTTTAAGGCTTCTTGATCAAGGCTTCCCCTCATTTTCTGGCTGTTCACTTCACACTATCTCATCTCAAGGAAGAAGATGGTAAAAACTATTGGAGAAAGAGATAAAAGGAAAAGGGGGAAAAAAAAACCCCTCAGCAATCTTGTGAGAGCCACTCTAGAAGATGGGTAGTTCTGTCAATGCACAGAAGTTTAGAGAGTTGAGAGGAAGAGGAAAAATGCCCAGTTTTATAGGAATTCCTTCAAAAAGGTTACCAAAGAAAATTAGGCCAAAAAAATAAAAAATAAAAAAATAAATCAGTATCTAGTAAAAGAAAGAACTGGCCATATGATGACAAGCTGACGTATCCCTGTGTACACATACGTGATGAGGTCATTAAAGGTGGCCGATGGACAGTCACTGAAAATACCTTTTTCTGCAATCTTTCTCCAGCTAGCTGGGCCTTTGGAAATACACGGAGCATATGGGAGGGGGACAGCCTTGGAGGGCCGAGGCTGCCTCTGCCAGGAACGCAGATTCCGTTGAGATGGTTTGCCCTCCAGCTCGGGGTGCGTTTTCAAACACACACAGCAGTTTCCTTCATCTAGAAATTGCACTTAATGCCAGGTGATTTTGACTATGACCAAAATAACTGCGTGATTTGCATAAAGCCATCTGCCTGTGCAAATGATGGGAAAGCAGTAAGTGGAGGGCAGCAAAGCTTGGGGGAGGGTGGAATCCCTGGATAGGAAAAGAGCAATATTCTCTCTCTCTTTTTCTTTCTTGTGGAGTAAAATTAGACTTTACCACATTTGTGAATGACTTCAGAGGCTCAAAAGGACTCCCCAGGAGGAAAGGCGAAATGGTTTCTACTCATAAAAATGAAAATACTGACTTGCCTTTGACGCCTGTGTCTAATTACAGAGCCCTTGCAGCAGTATCATGGTGAGAAGCAATATCTGAGGCTCCACACATGTGAGAAATGAGGGAAAACCAGTAGAAAACCAGCCTCCAAGCAGATGAAGCCTCAGCTGGTCCCAACAGCAGTGCGAACATCTGTACTTTGGAATCTTAGGCCAGTGTGAATTATTTACTTCCAATTAAATTCTTGCAAATGGACTAAATAAAGTGTAGCTATAAGGCATATTTATAACATGAAGGCTTCCCATGGACTGGAAACACTGTGAGACCTTCAACCCCACACAAAACGGACAAGGAGGAGCGAGCAGGGTACAGATCTGAAGTCAGCCTCACACTAAATTAAGTAACAACATGTTCACAGCCACACGTCAGGATAAAGAATTTCCCCGCAAATAGCCTACTAGGGAAAGATGAAACAAGACCGCACATAAAGAAACTCCACCCAACGGAGAGATGTGAGCGAGATGAGATATTGACAAAGAAAAGTACATTCCCTCCTCACTCTTCCGTCCTCAAAAGAACCTCCCAAATTTTCACTCAGATGATAATACTGTCCGAGGGGATCTTCTAAAATAGGACTTCCCCACAGAATACTTGGGACTTTAATTCTTCCTTGAAAGTGATCATTTATCTCAGTTCTTGTTACTTTAAATCACTAGATAATACGATAATACTTTGCGAGGCTTCAAGGGCATCGCTGAAAGTACAGAAAACCGAGTCAGTGCATTTTAGCTTTTTAGCAAGAAACCTTCCTGCTATATATTCACTCGTAATGGAGGAAAAACCAATTATGAACCTCTCTGACACTGAATGAAGATGGTGGGTTTTTAAGGTTGCTGTTTTTGTACACAGTGACAAGATGACTGGCTAACAAAATAATTAAATTCTACATAAACCAATTTCCCCATGGGAAGGGGGTGGGGAACCGAATCATTTTTTTTTTTCCCCTGAAACCTCAGAGGATTACCAAGATTGGAAGAAAGCCAGTACTGGCAATAACTCCAAGTACTGAAACAAACAGCCCTCAAATGAGCAACATTCTCCTAAATAAGAGCATCATTAATAACACTCAGGGAAAGTCTTGCTCAAGGCTAGTAATTCAACCTCCTAATCCCTAACTTTGTTTCCTGCCTGATTTACGCAGGACCATTTAATGAGTCCAACCAACCTCCCCAGCACAGCATCCTCCCAAGAAAGCTGGACCCTACAGTGTGCCCAGTGTCTTCCTGCTCTGGAAGATCTTCTAATTCAAATTATTCTTACCATCATATCCACTTCTTAGAACCCTCATGGCCTACAATGGCCTGTTGCCTTCCTATGTCCACGCCTTTGGCCACACTTTTCCAACTGTGACCCTTGTTGCTCTCCCTGGGACAGAATTCTCTATTTGCCCCAGGTTCAGGCTCCATGGATATGGCTCTGAACTGTCCACTGTCCACTCCCACCCCTTCCCAGTTCCTGGGAGATGGGGAGCCCTGCCTCAAAGACCTCTGCCACGGAAGGAACTGGATAGCCTTCGGATAGTCCAAAATCACCACAGTACGTCTAAGCACTAAAAACCACCTGAGTTCATGGTAACACGCACACAACAATCAACAGAGGAGCCAAGCCATGACTCAAATAACCTTCCATTTGAAGGCAAAACTCCTTTCCCAGAACCCATCTTTTTAGTGCAGTATCATCAGGCCACAAACTGAAGAGGCAGGAAAAACAGAAAAAGACCAGCCAGGCTAGAACTTTGAAACATTACTACATATTCCACAGAGAGAGAGCGCGCTATAAATTGCCTTTCTGGAATAAGGAAATATAAAATTAACCAATTTGATTTTTGACATGCCTCCTCCCAATGATTCAAACTTCTTTGATCTGAGAAGGTTTTGCAGCTTAATCATGAGCAACGTGAGTCGAAACAAAGTCCCTAAACAACTCATTCGGTCACACTTACTTGCAAGGTCTGTACAATGGACAATTCATTATATTTAAGAAAAAAGAAACCACTGGTAGGTACATATACACCTCAAGTTAGAATTCAAAGAGGGCAAAGAAGTAATAAAATTATAGGAAAAACTAGTAGGAGATTTAACATCTATGTGCATGAATTTATGTGCAACTGGTATGACTTTATAGTAACGTCCTACTCTTTGGAAAGAATAATGATCAGGAACTGTTGTGGCCTCTTCTCTCGTGATTAATGTGAAGTGTTTGGCTCTAATGGATCACTGACATAGAATTTCATGCTGTATTTTTCAGACAGTAAGTGCAATCAAAACTGAATGAGAAAAATCTGTAAGAAAGGTGAGCTTTGTCTCTGGATGAAGGTGTTACAGGTACTTCTCATTTTCTTTGTTATGATAATCTGCATATTATGATTTTTTACAATGAACATTTATTACTAGAATAATTTCTAAAGGAGTTACCTTACATAAGCATATAGTCATTTACTGAAGGTTTACAGTAAGTCAGGATCCCTGGGAAAAAAAACAAATGAGCTTTCATGCATTATATCATTTAATCCCCTGAAGAGTCATGTGATGTGGGTACCATCACCAGGTTACATGTGGGAAAGTCAACTCCAAAGGGATGGGAACTTGCCAAGGTAAGCTCACCAGTGAGCTGCTGGGCTGGGTGACAACTGGGGTCTATCACTCCCCTGACCAGAACACATCAGAGCCACCCTTTAAGGCCAAGCTTAGTGGAGGACAGACAGCTGCTGAGTAGGGAAAGAGTGCTGAATCTGGAATCGGCCAAAATGGACTCTGTGCCCAGCTCTAGCAAAAACTAGGCATATAAACTTAAACCATTTAGTTTTCAAGTTTTCTCATTTACCAAATGAAGGCGTTGGCTCAGCTGACCTTTTTTCTTTTTTTTCCCCTAAGATTTTATTTATTTGAGAGAGAGAGAGAGAGAGAGAGAGAGAGAGAGAGAGAGCACACACCAGCAGGGGGAGCAGCAGAGGGAGAGGGAGAAGCAGACTCCCTGCTGAATAGGGAGCCCAAAGCAGGGCTTGATCCCAGGACCCTGAGAACATGACATGAACTGAAGACAGATGCTTAACCGACTGAGCCACCCAGGCACCCCTCGGCTGACCTCTTAATAACCCTATTAAACTATAAGATCTGAAAATGGTAATCCTCCATCATCCTATCCAGGCTAATTGGTTATATAACAAAAAGATATAGTTGACTATGTATCTATTCATTTAACGCACCGATTGAATATAGACACATACCTACATACATGTATTTGTCATACTAATGATATGCCCTTTCTCAAGTCTCAAAAAGCCAGAGAAAATGGTAAAAGATGTCTACACATCATTGTGTGGTTCAGCTCTCTAGACTGGTCCTCAGCACCAAACACCTGAGCTGATTAATATTTGGGCCAAATTGTTTGTTAGGAAATGGTTGTGTATGGTAGGCAGGGTGAGGGAGACTCAGGATAAAAATAAAAGCTACAGTGTGTGAGGAGACAAACAGTAGGATGAGCACTTGATACACGTAATCTCACTTGGTCTTCAAATAATCCCCTGGGAAAGCCCATTTACCATGCCAGATGAGGACACAGCATGGGAAGGACCCACAGCTGAGGACTGACGTGCCATCTGTCCTGTCCCTGAGCCCCCTGCACTTAATCACCATGTGATGCGCACGGAACCCAGACCTCTGTGTCCTACGGTCCCCGCCAGCACAGTCCACTCTTCAGTGTTAAGAGTATAATTGCCTAAAGCTTCTATAGAAAATCCTTCAAAACAAGTTTGCTCTGCTCCTACTGTGTGGCAGTGTTGTAAGGGCAATGAAAGGAGTAAGAGCTCCCTGCTGGCAACTCCTGCCTCCAACGTCTGTTCTGTGCAGCAAGTGTGATTGTTTTCAAGCCGAAATTGGATCACATCCTACACTAACTGAAACCCTTCAGAAGCTTTTTCCTTGCACTTCGAATAAAGCCTGGAATTTATACCAAGTTCCTACAGAATGGGACCTGAACCTTGGCTGCCTCACTCATCCTGCCCGCCATACAAGATCCTCCTTCCAAGTCCAAACAGAACATTCTTACCTCACAAGGATGGCCTGATGTGTGTGTGTGTATGGGGGGGGAGGGTGTGTGAAAAAAGGACAGTAAGTTAAACTAGAATTTCAGATAATGATTTTTTTTTTTAGTGTAAGTATGTTCCATGCAGTATATGTCACCTACTTATAGTTTAAAGAAATTAGTCAACCAGAAATTCAAATATCATTGGGTACCCTGTATTTTACCTGGGAACCTACACCTCAGGGCTTCTGCATGTTATTCTTTCTCCCTGAAACACTCTTCCTTCCAGAGAGTTCCCATGTGTGACTCCCTCACCACCACACTATGATCTAACTTTTCCTCAGAGAAGCTTTCCCTGACCTACTTACCTGGGCGCTCTGTATCCTTAACTCCACTCCCCACCTCCCCACCCCCGCTTGGAACACCCAGCACTTGTGGAAATGATTCTGTGCCCCATGTGAACAACACTCCTCAGGAACAGAAACTTCGATTTGCCTGCTCGGGGCTCTATGCTCCACCCTGAGAACAGTGCCTGGCACATAGTAGGAACTCAATCGTTACTGGAATGGTGAAGGATGTGACTTGAGCACTAAAGATATTCATGATGATCCCCTTTTCCACTAAGGTGGTCCTTACCTGCTGTCGTCATTTCACAAGAACCTTCTGACATCACACTGAGGTGGGCGAGGCAGGCTCCCCCTTCAACTCACTGAAGAGTAACTGGGTGGAAAGCTCTAGGCCACATAGGTAGCTGTATCCAGACAGGTCATGGAGCCTCCTATATATTCTCTAATACTGTGCACAACTGCCCCCTACCAAAGCAGGCAGGAATACTATAACCAGAGAGTTCCAGACCAAACATGTACGCAAGAGAGAGCCAAGGGCTGGGGCAATCCAACACTGTTCTCTGGGGGCTAGGGAAGGGGCAGAACTTCAACAAAAGCTACAATAAGTATTCCATGTGCTAAAAACCAGTTGGGTGCTGATGGCAGGATATCACAGAGTTTCAAAAATCCATCCCAAATCACCACAGGGGAAGCAATGTCAATCTTCCCTCTCACAGGAGAGGCAGCAAGAGAATTCCTCTGTAGCCAACCACAGGGGGATGCACAGAGATGCTCTCCTATAACCAGCTCTCCCTGGGCGCACATGCCGCTGAGCATGGCACAGTGGCAATGCTGGCCCCACTGGGCCACATCTATACTTCGATAGCCAAAGGCACCCAATTTATAGAAGTAGTCACGTTCTAGACACAGGGGACACAGTACCTCTTCTGTGTTATTATGCAATTTTGCCTCAAGTGTAGATGCAGGCAAATAATGCTCAAGTGACAGTGAGAATAAAAGATGGGCAAAAAAGCTGTGCCTTCTAATATAATTAGCCCATTCCATTCTCAGTCCCTGCAATGCCTTATAGACCTAATATGAAAGAGCATTATATTAAATTGCGAATAAGTGCTCAAAATACCTCTGCTTCATGTCTCAAACAATGTTTTAGCACATTTTAATGTTATGAATTTCACAACATTTTTCTCAAGGTTAGAAAGGTGATAGCTGGGAGAAGTTACTCAAAACAAACAAACAAAAATCTATCATCTATTTTTTGAAAATGCTCTAAATAGAATATTTCATTAAATAAATATGTATGCCAGGCACCATTATCTCTGTGAACAAAACAGACAAAAATCTCCCTGGAGATTAGTTTCCTTGAACTTGTTTTTATTGTTGGATATTGATAGTTACCCCAGGACCTTTGCACTTATTGTTGCCACTGCCCACTAACACCTCTGCCAGACAACTGCACTTCTTACTCTCTTGCTTTCTTCAAACTGGTGCTCCAGTATCATCCTCTCATCTTCTCAGTAGGGCATTTTCCAACCACTTTATCTAAAACTGACACTATCTTTCGTCATACCTGCTTCTTAGTACCCTCTTCTGTTTCATTTTTCTCCATGGTACTTAACACAATCTAAGAAATGTACATTTTAACTTTTGTTTTTGTCTTGTCTCCCCCTACAAAACAAAAAACCCTAATGAGGAAAGCTCATCTTTCTATTCATTGTTACATCTCCCAGCACTCAGCAAAACCCAAGAACAATGAAAGCTTCAGGCACCCAGACTGTGGTCTCCCACTGAGAGGAACCAGTGGTCCTGAGACAAATGGCCAATTCCTGGTCTCAGGTAGAAATTGTGTCAGAGGAACCAGGAAGGTTTTGTCATGCCAGATAGGTAAAAACCATTTGAAACTATAAGGGTCATGTCGAAAGAATCCAGAAGACAGTATTAGTTGGCAGTTTGAGAGCCAGTAAGAAAATAACTAGAGTAGATAGAAGGTGACAAATATGTTTCAATTGATGACTTCATAATGATAAAAACCAAGAAGCACACAAACAAACAAACAAACAATCAAAGCACTGGTCAAAAGTGGAAGATGCTAGGAAATCAACAGAGAAACAAGGGTTCCTATGTGAGCTGTCTCTAACGGTAACTAAATGCAAATGAAGAGTCACTTCTCTTCATAAAAGTATTCCTAAGGGGTGCCTGGCTGGCTCAGTTGGTGGAGTGTGACTCTTGATCTCAGGGTCATGAGTTTGAGCCCCACAGTGAGTGTAGAGATTACTTAAAAAAAAAAAAAGTACTCCTGATATATTAAGAAGGCACCCCTAATGAATTAATGAACCCAGACATGGGTCATCGACAGCTGCTCACATCATAAAAGCAGAGACACTGATCATTGCATGCCTCCTGACAGAAATAGGCAATACCATCCATGAAGAAGTTGTGTAAAAAATATACTATGCCTACTCTGATCAAGTCTCAGATCTAACTATCAATTTACAGGAAATAAACAGTAACACAAGGATATCATCATCAGAATTCAGAGCATAACCACCTATCTAAGGCAAATGGAGGTGTTTCTTCAAAAAAACAAAAACAAAACAAAGGGAAGAATGTTACGGAAGGGAACCTAACACTAAGAAGAGATGTAAGAGACACCAACAATTCAGCATATGGTCCTTACTTGAAACCCAGTTCAAATAAATAAACTTTAATTTATAAGACTGCCTAGAAAATGCAAACGCCTACCTGGTATTTTATATCTTAAGGAATTACGTTCATTTTAGATACGAGATGGTATTATCAGTTACACTGGGAGTAGGTACAGGGTTTCAAGGAGTCTTAAAGATACATATTGAAACATTCGCAGATCCTAAGACCTTTGGAATTTGCTTCAACACAATGGGCCGGGGGAGTAAATGAAAAGATCTTGGCCAAGAATTGACAATTGTTGAATCTCAGTCATGGGTCCATGTGAGTTTGTAATACTCTTCTTTATCGCAGGTCTAAAATTTTTCACATTAAAAAAGTTCAAAACATAAAAATGTTGCAGCTTTTATGGGCATGCTATAGGAATTACAAGAGACAGTATTTAAAAGTTTGCAAACACAAGTTGGAGACGATTGCACGGAAGCCCTGTCTGCCATGTGTTTCAAGGAGCCAAGAGGTGCTGGTGTGGGGTTTGGCAAGTCCTGTCATTTGCCCTTCTCATGTTTTTTGTTTGTTTGCTTTTTAAGATTTTATTTACTTTTTCGACAGGGGCACAGCTAGAGAGGGAACACAAGCAGGGGAAGTGGGAAAGGGAGAAGCAGGCTTCCCGCTGAGCAGGGAGCCTGATGTGGGGACCTGGGATCCGGGACCCTGGGATCATGGCCTAAGCAAAAGGCAGATGTTTAATGGCTGAGGCACCCCGGTGCCCCGCCCTTCTCATGTTTGCAAGGGGCGAGCCAGAGCAAGAAGTGTAAGTACTCATGATGTAGTATGTGAAGCTCACAAACGGGAGGGGCTACCAAGAAGGTAAACTTGGGAGAGGAGAGCGTCTGAATGGATGGAACCGACAGATCAGTTAGCGGGACCGACAGACTCAGGACTGTGTAAAAAATAAAATAAAATAAAATAAAATAAAAAATAAATAAAAAATCCATTTCCTAAGGATGCATTAGAAATCAGGTAATAAGAGCAACGAAAACACACTGATGAAAAAGGTACAAAGAAAGGCTAAACTCAAAAAGTAACAAGAACAGGATCACCAATCTCTGCTACCTCCTTTACTACCCAGAAATGATTATCTCACCGAAAGGGAATTCCCGATCTCAAATGGCCAGACCTTTCCAAGGTATGTGTTGGTATTCTCAGGCAATAGTCAAGGGATATTTTTAAAGTTCAGAGTATACTTCCTGACTCGTCCCAAAATGTTAGTTATGTTTTTGTTCATTCAGGTTTTCTCTTGCAACCGAAAGTCAATTCTTCATTGCTGCCCACTCTGACAAATTAGTCTACGCAACACCATTTCCAAGTTATCTCTAGCAGCCAACACAGCCCATAAATCCAAATCATTGTACTGGTTATTAGGATTTCATTTCATGCTCGCATTCACAAACATTTAAGCTTTCAACCTTTGCTGTTGGGCATTAATCTTGGCATTAATCAAGGGATTAAGTACGCTGAATTTAAACTCAAGGTTAATAGCATTCTCAGCCAATATTAGTTTTACATATTGCCAAGGGAAAACAGAAAGAGGCAAAGACCTTTATGCCTGTTGTTCCTGAAATATAAGACACAGATTGATGAGGATGGCAGGAAATTGCTTCCTTTGTTCCTTCATGAGGGCGTCCCACACACACGCACATAAGCATGCGCTCTTGTTCGTCCAGTCCAAACTGGCGTCTGAAACGACAGCTTGTGTATATCCTAAGTTCCAGCAATCAATTGCTGGGCAATT
The DNA here is from genome assembly GCA_002007465.1 of Ailurus styani. Taxonomy (NCBI): domain Eukaryota; kingdom Metazoa; phylum Chordata; class Mammalia; order Carnivora; family Ailuridae; genus Ailurus; species Ailurus styani. Next base: position 293,571 of record LNAC01000789.1, on the reverse strand, counting down.
TGCTTATTTTCGAGCAACAAAACGTGCAACGACAGCAGAAGTGTTTAAAAAAAAATAGCACAAACAAATTAAGAAGTCTAGAAGGGCATGAGAGTTGCTAGAGTAATTGGGTAAAGAGATAAAAATGTGTGGGTGTCCAGTATGTCAGCACCATCTACCAGTGTAATAGCAACGGGGAAAGAAATTCATTCTAAATTTCATAAAATCTGTTAGCGGGAAAAGGCTCTGCAGAGGGCTAAGTTAATATACCTGAAACAAAGACAGAGTAATTACTTTATAGAGCCTTGTGTCTATAACAGGAGTAGTTACATGGCTGGGAAAAACAGATACAGAAAATAAACTGCCCTATGATCTGGAAATGCGAGGCTGCCTAATGAATCATTCATTCATTCCCACCACCTGGAAAGGCCAAGCACCTGGCTTTCATGAGCTACATCCGCACCAGAATCGGTGTTGTTTCTCTTTTGGGGGGTAAGGGTAACAAAATTTTTGAGTATTCAAAAACTGGCCATGAAGATTCATTAATGCAAACTAGCTAAATTAGGGCCATATTTCAAACACAATAGGTTTGGAGCCAGAACCAAATGCAAAGTTAAAGGCAATAAATCACTTACTTACCCGAGTTCTGTTTTTCTTTGACATGAAGGGGCAACGGTAGGGCAAAGCGGACAAGCATGAAGCACTTAGCATCTCTGAGGTGTTCTGATTTGGCTGTTACTCAGAGTTGAGGGCGGGGGGAATTGTGTATTTGAGGTGTCTGGCATACAGTGGAGCACACAGAAGAATGTGTCTTTCTTCTCTTACTGTCTTCCACCCAACAAGGGTAATGCCTGGACTCACACTACACGCAGTCCCAGGTCCTGCGTCAGACACATGGCAAGCATCCGTGGGTATAACCTAAGGGGAAATACTGCTGGCTGCTTTTTCTGGGATTTAACAAGAAAGACGTGTAGACTACGAGTTGGCGAGGGTACAAGCAGAAGTTCATAGGCCTGTAATTCAGTGGAAGTTGGCACACTGACACAATTCCAAGGGGAAGAAAAATGAAAGCTGAGTGCCATCCATCCCCTAGGACTGGGCAGAGTCTCAATGCCTGGATTCAACTGGTGACTGACTGTAGTTACTTTGTGGCTTTTTTTGTTTGTTTCTGTTGAAGTCCTGAGGTTATAAGTAAATGGAAACCAGAACTGGCTCTTCCATGAGGATTAAGAAAAGAATAGAAGTGCCTGGTACATCTGTTGATCAAGTAAACAAATCAAAGGAAGATGCCGCTCTTCATTGTCTTCCCAGTGCAAGAGAAACCTGGCGTAGGATGCACAGTTCAATTAAGTAACAAAAGGAGGAAGAATTCAAGAAAAAGCAAGAGGGAAAACAAAGCAAAACAAAAGTCTAGACAAAAACAGCACTATAAAGACACGGAGGCTGTCTAGGATTTGAAAAATACTAGCACAGAATTGGCTTTAAAAACCACCTCTGGTCATTTCAAATTAACAGAGGCAGGGGCACACTGCGGCTCTTTAGATCCAGCTCCCAGTTCCAATGCAAACACAAGCATCATATGCAGAGAAAAGAAGTCAAGGGGAACAGCTGGCTCAATTTCTACCTCACCAAAAATCAAAGGGTCTAAAAATAAATTAGAGTTAGAACCAGAAATTGGTTCTAATTGTAAAACAAAAGTCCAGTTCCCACATAAGATGTCCCCTAATGGTCCTCAAACAATGACAACATCAAAACCATACAGGCCTCAGTCGAGTTTACTGAGTGTCATCTCTCTGCCCAGCTCTATTCTACGCACATTCCCATAGACACTCAGGAATCATCTCAGCAGGATCCTTTAAAAACAAAGTTAAAACCATTATTTCATAAAGGAAGAACATGAGGCGCAAAGAGGGTAAGTAACTTACCCAGAAGTATATAGTGTTTAGAAAGTATCAAAGACAGCATGACCTCAGGGATGAGGCTCTAAGGCAGTATTTCCCATCCAAGAGGCCACAGTGGTGTGATTTTGCTTCAACTCTTACAGACTACCGATTAAGATGCCACAATAAAATGCAATTTTCTAAAAGCTTTTATTTATTTGAGACAGCACAAGCAGGGGGAGAAGCAGAGGAGAGGGAGAAGCAGACTCTCCACTGAGCAGGGAGCCTGATGTGGGATCGTGACCTGAGCAGACGGCAGATGCTTAGCTGACTGAGCCAACCAGGCACCTCGAAAATGCAATTTTTCATTTTAAAGGCCAGAGTTTCAAGGTGATTTGCGGATTTAAACTAAAAAAGAAGTTCTGAGTTCTGTCTGCAAGGAAACTCGCTCCACCCTCTTCTGACTCTGCTACCTGCATCCATTCTTCCTCTTCCATTAGGCTCGTGCTGAGTGCACATCATGGTGCCAAAAACCAGAGTTCTCACCAATTGTTGACATCCAATGAACATAATAGGCATTTGATAAGTGATCAGTGAACTGAATTCAGCTGAACAGAAGGAAAAGCCTGATCATCTGCATGAGAAGACAGAGGAAAAGGCAAAGAAAGCACCATTCCACACCTTGGAAAGCAAAAAAAATAGTCACGGGCTGTGAAACAAGAGACGGTGGCTCCAGGGTCAAGAGTGTATGATCCATCACACCTTCCCCAGCCCATCTGTCCCACACTCACCAGAGGCTCCCTGTTCTCATCTTAGCCACATCCTTCCCGCACTGCGAGTGCAGTTGGGCGGCAGCTTCACAGGAAGAGAACTAGGTCACAAATAATTGCGGTCCCTTCCCATCTGGACCGTTCTCCCACACCTTCCCAGCTCTGGCTTGGAGATGGAGGGAAGGCCGGAGTGGGATGTAATTCTCTACTTGGACCTCAGCAGTAGGCCCAACATGAGGAGTCTCAGGAAGGCATGAAATTAGCCCAGTCTGTCAATCAGGGAGCACAGCTGGACTCCAGCTAAATTCTATCAAATGGAAAGGGGAAGGAAACTTTTGAAAATTAAACTGAAGGAGGAACCTTTTCCTTGGGGCAGGAAAGGTGCTTCTAATTGACTTCTCACTGGAGCGCTGGTTCACCTAGGGCCCCAGGCCTTATTCCTCTAGAGAAGGAAACGAGAGGGTGGGCCACAGGCTACCCCTGCCAAAAACACACTCAAATAAATGCAACAGAATTAATTTGCTAGCAGCCTGCTAATGAGAAGCATCACATACCCAACTCACTGTGCTTTTAATTTCCAAGAGATAATTTAACTATCATTAGCTCTGAGGCCTCTTCATGATGGCTGTGGGGTGGCCATGGTGCAACCATTTAAAAAAAAAAATTCTGAGTGGCTCTCAAAAGTGAAAGAGATAAAAAGGTAAAGGAAAGGGACAAACCCCACAGAATTCAAGGCCACATGCCTGTGGTGATACTGGTTTGGCCTCCATCCCCAAAAGCTGTCCCCTGTCCCCTTGTGACACAGAGGAGGGGCGCCTGAGTCTCACATGAAAAATTACGGCAGAAGTATGTCCTTAGTCTCAAAATGGAGGCATTCTCTTTCCTGCATAGTAGCACCCGGGAGCTGTTATTAACTACTGGTCAAACAGCAACAGAACACCGCAGTGTATAGCCTCTGAAATTAGCCAGCACCCATTTCACAAGCCCCTAGGGCTGCCTTTGTCCATCTAGGGTAGAGGGGAAGCCAGCTTCTCATTCCCTACTCAGTTATTCCCTGGACTTGCCCCATACAGTCTTAACTCTGCCCCACCCCCTCCATTTTCTTCAAGGTAAGATGGAAATCCTCAAAGCATATAATAAGCAAATTCCATGTGGCCTATGCAATGTCAGGCAACCCTTAAAAAAAACTGCTATTTGAATTTAAGGGTAGAAATGAAAATAAGGTTCAGCTAAAAGGCTTTAAAAAAAAAGCTAAAAGTAAATAGCTCAGCTTATAAGCAAATAGCTAATTCAGCCAATAAAAGCCCATGAAAAAGATGCTCGACATCACTGATCATTATGAAAATGGAAACCAACCCTCAAGGAGATACCACTGTACACCCGTTAGTGTGGCTACTCTGACAAAACACAAAACAACAAGTGTTGGCAAGGATGTGGACAAACTGGAATCCTCATGCACTGCTGGTAGGAAGGGAAAACAGAGCCATCACTTTGGAGCAGTTTGGTGGTTCCTCAAAAAAACAGGAACAGAATTACCAAATGATTCAGCCACTCCACTTCTGGATATGCACCCGAAGGAACTGAAAGCAGAGTCGCGAAGTGCTGTGTGCACACCCATGTTCACAGCCACATTATTCACAAAAGTTCCAAGGTGGGAGTAACCCAAGTATCCATCAATGGATAAATGGATAAGCAAAAGGCAGTATAATAACACAATGGAATATTACTCAGCCTTGAAAAGGAAGGAAATACTGATAGGTTATAAACACGGATGGATCTTGAGTACATCAAGTTAACTGAAATAAGGCAGTCACAAAAAGGCAAATACCGTATAAGTTATATGAGTAGTGAGAGTAGTCAAAATCAGTGAGACAAATTAGAATGGTTGTGTTCAGGGGCTGGAGGAAGGGGAGAATGGGGAGTCACTGTTTAACAGGTAGAGTTTCAGGTTTGCAAGATGAATTGATCAGGAGATGGATGGTGATGGTTGTATAGTAATATGAATATACTTAATTCCCACTAAATGGTCAAGATGGAAAACTTTATGTTCATGTACTTTACTAGACATTTTTTTTTTTTAATCACGGGAAGAAAATGTAAGTAGCTACATCAGCTTGTTGTTTCCCTCAAGGAAAAAAGAATTATCCTATGTAGGAGGTGGGAAAATAATAAAGGGAACCACAGGTCCATCATGTAAAAACAATACACGTTTCTTAACTTTTCAAATTCCAGGTTCAGCTGCAAACCTGACTAACCACATCTTTCCACACCCCAGAGCCAGAGAAGTGACTCACCTCACTGAGGTAAATAAAAAAAGAGCAGGTGGACCCATCCACTCCGTAATCTGCGTAGCAGGGATCTGAGCGCCACATATCTTTCATCCACTGAAACGACAAAAGCCTGGTAAGGGCATCCATAAGCAGCCCATTACTGGTGGCCCCGCACATCCGCTGACAGAGAAGGCACGAGTACGAAGGGCAAGGAGCAGTGACTGGCTCAGACTGGGGCCTGAGCTTCAGAGTCACTGAGCTGAGGTCAGGACGACAGATGCCCAGTTCCCAAGCCAGGGAGACACTGGCTTGAGCTGGGCCTTAGCAGAGATGCTCAGGATAAAGGAAGGCTGCAAGACATACAGGGCAGTAAAGCCCAGGAGAGCAGGTAGCCAGGGGATTTTTATCAAGAAAAATTGCCTGAAGTGACCTTTGCGTCAAAACCCCTTCTCCCTAGAGAGCTACAGTTTCACGAGCTCCAGTACCGGGCCTGGAACAGAGAGTGTGAATGCAGGCGTGCAAGGTGTGCATGGCATGCCTGAGTCCCAAACAAGAACCGTGCCAATGCTTCTGGGCTGTGGTCTCACCATCCTAATCATATATTAGAATCGAGACTTTTCTCTGAAAACTGCTGAGCAGGGGAGTGGTCTCCCTCAGGGCAGGCCAAATGAAAAAGGGTTTTTAAAAAAAATGTGAGGAGGGAAAGAGTGTCCAAGCATCTCTGGTTACTCAGCTGCAAATGCTAACGTGACATTTAAATCACAATCTAGAGACCCCATGGCAGCAGCCTGGGGACTGAGGGAGAGGGAAGCTGGCCCTACATAATGGCAGCCCCTTGTCAATGGCCCTTGAAGGATCACCTGCTGGAGGCTGGGAACGCCAGGGGAAGGCAACTTCAAAGACACAGCAGGCACCCGAAGTGGCCCAGGCTCTTTCAATCTGACCAGTTAGGGCCATTGTTGACTAACCCCATGCAGTTGGCATAAGCAGACAACTGTCGTCATGGCCACAGCCCCAAACTGGCAGGATTGAGGCACCCATGAAATGAGCTCCCTTAAAAAGCTTGCTTTCCATCCGGGTTACTGGGGAGTTACAGAGAGGGGAGGGGAAGGAAGAGGGTATTGGTGCAGACTGAAGATGATGGGAATGAACAGACATTACTTCTGCCTTACCTTGATTTTCCCCTCACAGTGGGGGTAGCCATCCATAGGAGGCAATACACATTTTTCTTGAGCTCCATTAATGATATCTGTAAAGATGAAAGAGAACAAAGGATACCATAAAGTTCATGAAACACAAACCTAACACCCTTGCAAGCAAGGGGCAGGGAAAGAAACAGAAAAAGGGAGTCTATACCGGGAGCCAGGCTCTGACTGGACCTCCAGCAGGTCACCGGTCCAGTTGGCCTGCAGCAAGGACCCAACCCAAGGACAGCCTACCTGCTGGATGGCCAGAGACCTATGAGGCATGTGGCCTCACTTGGAAGGATAAGCTACACCAACCGCGGTGCTTGCTGGGAAATCTGCAACTGGGCAACAGAATCCAAACAAATGGAGACCAGGCAATGGAGCCATGAGATTGGGAGGGACCACAAGGGCCGGCAGGGCCATGCTAGGCTACAAAGACAAACTGAGGCCAGTAGCAGCTTCTGGACATGTGCTTGAGCTGGACAGCTAGCTAAAGACAGGCAAATAGAACCAGTGTGCAGAGAAATAGAAAGCCACCAGACACATCAGTGAAGGACAGCTCCTTATGGACCTGATTCTTAAATTTATGCAGAGGGCTCCTTACTGCTTCAAATATTTCCTCACAGATCAACTCCCCTTCTCTTAGTCAGTTTAAGTGGGTTTCTATTCCTTTTGACGACAGGGTCAAAACTGAAAAGAAACTAAAAAGCTTACTTGTTTAGTGGTAGACAACAGCCAAATACGTATACCACTGAACGGCAGTGTAATACACATTATGTTAGGGCGGACCAAGGGAAGGACACCCACCCTACTCTCTAAGCTCAAAGAAGGCTTCCTGGATCTAGTGACATCTCAGCTAAGATAAGAAGATGAAGCAGGACTGCATCAGGTGAGGGGCCAGGTAGAAATGGTGTCCAAAGACCTGGAGAGGCTCCAAATGCAGGGACACGCTCTGAGTGGAATGCATGCGAAAGTGGGAGGTACTGAGTGGTCAGACGGGAGATCAGGCAGGGCCCAAACTGGAAAGGCCTCCAGCAAGTGCTCTGATGAAAACTAATCTTTAAGCGAAGGGCACAGCAGAATACTGAATATTTTTAAGAAGGGAATGGTTAAGATCCGACTGATGTTTAGGAATCCTCATTTCAGCTGGAAACTGGGACAACTCTAAACCTACATGCTTCTCCTCGTGGACCAACAATATTTTCCAGACATGCTTGGAAAATGTCACCATTACTTACTGCCAACAGTTTTCTATCCAAAGTGCTAATGAGAAATTAGATCCCAATCCACTGTATCATTTGACAGTGGTATTCAAACGAGGTTGGTAGCTGCTGGGGCTTAAACAAAAGCTGCACCTGTCCTTGAAAATTAGTTCTTTTGACAGTCTGAAACAGAGATTCTTCACCTCTAGATTCAGTGTTTTCATGAACATTCTACCCACTGCTCGGATAACTAGAGCACAAAATCAATAACCTCCTTATCATGGATTGCAGCAGTGTCCTTTAGTAGTTAAAACAGAAGATACTTAGCTTGTCAGAACCTCTGTTTCTCCGTCTGTAAAACTCAAATAAGTGCATCTGTTTCATCCAGCTCTTACTCAGTAAGTTAATATTTATAAAAAGTCTAGTCTGGCACTCCCAACAGCAGACTCTCACCACAGACCATAGTAGGTGCTTAAAAAGTTGGCATTTGCTACGTAATTTCACACAACTTACACTCAGTGTATCTAGGAAAGCAGTATTTCAAAAGCACAGATCTTCTGGAAATGCATTCTCCGTGGCTTTGAAATGCATGCTGGCGTGAGGTGGAAGATCTCCCTAGAGCCCCCCACCTTCTCTCTCTCCTAAGGGGACAGCGAGCTCCAGAACCCACTAACAGATGCCTCCCCAAAGAACAGAGATGCTTTTCAAGGACTGCTGATCCTACTTTTGTTTTGGATTTTGCTTGGCAACATTTGCTTGGCAAATAAGCAGCACAGGTTGCAAGAAAGTAAGCAGAGTCTGAAAGAGCTGGGGGTCGGGGTAACAGGACACTTAAGGGGATGCTTAGGGACACATGTCTCCCTTCCTCTCCACACTCTAAGCACTGTTCTAGTTCCAGACATTCAGAGCCAGAAATTACAGAAACTAGAGACTACAGAGCTTGAGGTGGGGTGGTGTGGATTGAAGAGAAATCATCAGCTGGTAAAATAAACCAGTTAAGTCCATGAAGGCCTGCCATCAAAGCCTGGTTGCTGACAGTGAGGGTCCTTTTCAAAAAGACTTTCAAGGAATAACAATATGTTATGCCAAGAGTTGGCAACCCTTTTCTGCGAAGGACCAGATAGTAAATATTTGAGACCTGGCAGGCCACACTGTATCTGCTCCAACTATGCCACTCTGGGTTGTAGCAGGAAAGCAACCCACTTACAATAGGGGAATGAATAGGTGTGGCTGGAGTCCAACAAAACTTTATTTATAAAAACAGACACAGGGCGCCTGGGTGGCTCCGTGGGTTAAAGCCGCTGCCTTCGGCTCAGGTCATGATCCCAGGGTCCTGGGATCGAGGCCCACATCGGGCTCTCTGCTCAGCAGGGAGCCTGCTTCCTCCTCTCTCCTCTCTCTCTGCCTGCCTCTCTGCCTACTTGTAATCTCTCTCTCTGTGTCAAATGAATAAATAAAATCTTAAAAAAAAATAAAAACAGACACAGACCCTCTATATTTGCTATGATCAAAGTAAGGATCCTCGCTTTTCTGAAGACCTGCTGAAATGACTTTTTTAAGAACACCTGTGGGCATTCCTCAGCCCCTACCCCTATCCTTTGTCCACCTGGTTAACACCCCTCCTTAGAGACTTTGTTCAAGATTCACCTCTGTAAGAAACAGGCCGAACCCTTCCTTCCCAGGCCAACGGGGGTTTAGGATTTAGCGCTGCCTTCCTGCTCAAATCTCTCCCATGACGGTGATCAGTCCTGTTCTCTCCTCCACATGGCCCATCGCCCCTTCTAGGATGAGGATGCTGTGGGAAGGTTATGCACCCCCGCCCCATCACCAGGCACTCCACCAGTGCTGACTGAATAAACACACACGTTCCTCCTGCTCCACCTCCCCGACCAACTCTTCAGCTCAGGGAGAACTAGACTGAGCACAGGGACCTGTGCTAGACCCGGGTTTTTCCTTCTCTTGCATCTGGCAGCTAGTCAGCTAATCCAACAGGGTTCTCTCTGCCATTCCATTAATTTACGACCAATTCTCTCCATTTAGTTACACAGTGATGAGTGTGAATAAACAATGAGGCCCAGAAGTGGAGTTAAATGGCTAAAGGCTCTGGCATAGCAGGGTTCTGTAAAAGGGGGAAACAGGAAGTGCCAGGCTTCCCAGGGAGGGAGGAGCTGCTCCCTGAATCTCACCACCAGTAACCTGACTGTCAGTAAATTGAGAGTGACCCTCCATCACCTCTCCTATCCTGAGGAGTTTCAGCACATCTCAGTGCACAGCTCCCTGTTTTGTTTCCATCACAATGACAAAAACTCAGTAAATAATGTCTTTATTAGAAGACTTTGCTACCTAGAGAAGAGCCTCCAATTTAAGGTTGGTAAAAAAACAAAAATTTAGACCCAAAAAGGTTAATTACTACTTTTCAGGGGGGACTATAGCTTACTGTACATTAAACCCCTTCAAAAGGAGACTGGATTCTACCACAATACGTTACTAGAAGCTTCTCTCCCTGACCTTCACCTGACATTCTCCCAATGTATTTTTTTTTTTTTTGTAATGGTCAAAGGGCAAGGGGGAAAAAAGATGCTGACATAAGCAAAGACACTTAGCACCTCCTGCTGTTCAGGACTCCGTATTATCCCTTACCCTTCCCAAACTGGCCCAAGCTGTGTCTTTCACCAAAACTTCATCTCTGCACTGACCCTATGGTATTGCCAACCAGGTATCACACAGCGGGCAGACTGCCTCAGTGCAAATTGTCATTTTGTCAGTCACCTGGACCCACACAGTGCAGCAGTGGCTCGAATACTGGCTTTAATCTATGAAAACACTTTTCTTACGATCAGAGATGCTTAGGACTCAGGAAGAACACATGTGCAGGAGGAGCAGAAGTGACGGAGAGCTCATGAGCACACACAGAGTGGGTGTTCCTGCCAAGCGTGCGGTCAAGTTCTCTGTGTAGAGACACTCCTTGTGTATGCACACATTTTGACAGAGGGACGGTGGCATTTTTTCTTTTTTTGAAAGATTTAATTTATTTGAGAGAGAGAGAGAGACAGAGAGCAGGAGAGTAGAGGGAGCAGCAGACCTGAGCAGGGAGCCAGATGTGGGGCTCGATCCCAGAACCCAGAGATCATCGCCTAAGTTGAAGGTAGACACTTATCTGACTAAGCCACTCAGGCAACCTGATACACAGAGGATTTTTACTCATGCTTCCCCCACCTCTGAGGAAGGAAGGAGAGAGCAGGGTGGGCAGAGAGGGCAGAAGCCAGTGGTACAGATGGGCTCAGACACAATGAGAACAGAAATATGTGGAACAGGAAACAAAGGTGGGTGGTAACTTCCCCTGAGATATTACCTGCCTTTCTAAGGGGCGGACATATACATGGTCACATTTTATATTAACTGCACCCTCCAGAAAAGGAAGGCAGTTACCTCATCTTATAGCTTGGAAAGGAGAAACTTTAAAATCCTCAGCATCCACCTCCAAACTCAGCCCACGATCTCCAAGAATGTGCCACCTGCCATGCGCTGAAATGTCAAGGCTGGATCCTTGCAACAAGACACGGTCTGTGTCCTCATGGAGCTCATGGCAGAGGGGCGGAGGAAGGACCTCACACAACAGAGCCAGACACATGCTAGCCAAGGTCCCCCACCCCCCAGAAGGCAGGATGGCACCCTCCATACTGGGGCCCAGCGCCCAATATAGCGCCTGCCCCAACGCTGGCTCCAGAGTCTTCTTTTCAAAAAATGAACAAACAAATGTAACAAAGGGGTGAAAAGCTCAAGTTCCAGAGAGGGGGAGAAGGGAGAAAGTACCTCAATCAGAACAACTGCACCAAGAATGCCGAGTTCTGGAAGAACAGAGTTGCAGGGATTTGCATCCGATGCAAGAAAAAATGGCAGGAATGGGCGGCAGGGAAAGAAGAGTCATTTCGGATGCAGGGAGGGGACGTGGCCTACACCACGTGAGTTACTGGTGTTCATACCTTACTGGCATTTAAAAAGACAGGCTTACTCTGGAAAACAGTATGGAGTTCCTCAAAGAGTTGAAAATAGAGCTCCCCTACCACTCACCAATTGCACTACTGGGTATTTACCCCAAAGATACAAATGCAGTGATCTAAAGGGATACCTGTACCCCAATGTTTATAGCAGCAATGTCGACAACAGCCAAACTATGGCAAGAGCCCAGATGCCTATCAACAGATGAATGGATAAAGAAGATGTGGGGTGTGTGTACACACACACACACACACACACACACACACACACACACACACACACACACAAAATGGAATACTACTCAGCCATCAAAAAACTGAAGTACTGCCATTTGCAATGATGTGGATGGAACTAGAGGGTATCATGCTAAGCAAAATAAGCCCATCAGAGAAAGACAATAATCATATGATCTCACTCATATGTGGAATTTAAGAAACAAAACAGAGGATCATAGCGGAAGAGGGGGAAATAAAACAAGATGAAATCAGAGAGGGTGATAAACCATAAGAGACTCTTTAGCACAGGAAACAAACTGAAGGTTGCTGGAGGGGTGGGGGGTGGTGGAGAGGGGTGTTCATAAGTGAGCCCCACACAGCAGATAGTTACTTCAGAGTGAAAGCTGACCCTACCAAGGAGGGAGCTTCCTTTGTCAAGGCTTGCTTTTCCATGTACTAAGTATAGCAAAGATGACTAGTGTTGGAAATGGCACTTTCTTTCAAGTGTGGAGCACAGTACAACACGCTTGTAGAATAGGACCATTAACTTTTTATCTAGAACTGAACATGCATCTGATAGGTGAAGGGCATCTGATTCCCCCATAGCTACTTTATAGGCATGGGGAGAGAAAAGAAAGAAAGAAAAAAGAAGAAACGGTAGGTGTAAAAAAAAATCTCAGAAACCTCAACATGACCATCTGTCTACCCCAGGAAGTTTTAGGGTAGGAACTGAGGTCAGTCTTCAAATCCAGTCCCTTTGCCAGCAGCTCAGATAACCATCTTCAGGAGCGAGGGCTCAATTCCATCCAAAGGCACCCCACACGTATTTCCTCTGGTCTCTAGTGATTGCGTTTTGTGTGTAGGACAAGGCAGTGTTTTTCTCCGAACACCTGATAGGAACATGCAGCCCTGTTATCAGATGGCCCCTGCTGAGCGCCCGCGTGTGCACGCCACTGGCCCAGCTGTTCTGCGCAAGCTGGGAACAGACTTCCCCTCTGCGCTCAGCCTGGAAACTGGAGACGAGGTTCCTGCCAGCACTTCCATCAGCTGGCCTTGCTTCAGGAGTTAATAGCAATAAATCGGACAGAAATCAGCCATGGTGAAATATAATCTCCCATTAAAAATGACCTCACCAGTCATTCTCAGCTTGGCAAATATTCATTTAGGGCCACTTTACATTTGCATTATAAAGAAAATGATTTAATCTCTATAACTGAGTCATTCCACTCCCAGGGTTCACAGGAACAGGAAGCTCTCTGCCCCCGAAAGGAGCTGGGGACCAACAATGGGTAATGGGCTCAACTCCCCTACAGACCCCCAGAGACAGATACTGGACACCTTGAAAAAAATTGTTTCTGTTTTGTTTTTATCTTGTTTTTTAACCCGGGAAGCTAGAAATACAATCATTGTACAAAAACTTTTTAAGGTTGCAAGGGACTTCTGAAGCCCTATTAGCGAAGTGTTGACTTGTCCTGACTCATAAAACCAAGATTTGCAGAAATGAAGTGTTCTATTCATTCACTGATTAAAGGAAGTTCATGAAGTGTCTCCCATGTACAAGGCATTTTGCCGTTCCACCCAGGAGTCTTCTAGTCAAGATGATTTCCTCCACATTGTCTGTAGGTAATTAAAAGGCACAGCACTGGGCTGCCTGGGTGGCTCAGTGGGTTGAGCATCCAGCTCCTGATTTTGACTGGGGTTGTGATCTCAGGGTCATGGGATCCAGCCCCACATCTGCTTGCCCTTCTCCTTCTACTCCTCCCCTAACTCTCACTCTCGCTCTCTCTCAAATAATTAAAATCTTAAAAAAAAAAAAAAAAAAGCACACCACTACCATGACCACCGCCTTCGTGTTTTGCACAGGGAATCTCAAGCGTCAACTCTGAAGGATGAAATGACAAATTCTCCCTCCTCTCTACACCTCCAAGGGCCTCACAGATTTACTAATAAGCACCCAGAGCTACAGTATTGTCCATGTAGAAATACTATGGACATAATGGAAGTCAATGAGAAAATCATATTCAAGGCACAGCTCTCTGTGTACTTTTCAAGATGGAACCAAACATGTAAAAAGAATGAAGTTGTAAGGACTATGAAAACACAGTAACAGCCAAATAACCCTGGATTATTTATGCTTCCCTTACTCATACCTTCTCATACTTTTTTATTTTTGTAGGATTATCTGCCAAATAAAGCTTTTAAGTCAGCATTAATAAGGTTTTCTCTGTTCTTGGTAAAACGGAATTAAAAAGGGAACCTAGCATTAAGATTTTCAGTATGAGAGGCAGAGTCTATAAGAACGTAAGTCTCTCTCTCTCTCTCTCTCTCTCTCTCTCACACCCCCCACCCTCCATTCTGATAAGCCCCCACGCATTCCTACTGATAAAAGCATATCAGATTTCTAGGAATGTTCAAGGAAAAGAGGGTGGTTATCACACACCTAGGAGCACATATGCAGAGTGGGCAGAAAACCTGCCACTCACTAGAAGAAGAAAGCTTACCCACATTAGTCATCAGGGAAATGCAGATCCAAACAACAGGGGGATACCACATCAGTATCACCTCCAGTGAATGAGCCATCATCAAAAACTCAGATAGCAACAAGTGTTGGCAAGGGTGTGCAGACATCAGAACCCTCAAACCCTACTGATGGGAATCTGAAATGGTGCGACTACTTTGGCAAACAATCTAGAAGTTCCTTAAAAAGTTAAAAATAGAGTTAGCATCTGACCCAGCAATCCCACTCCCAGGTAGACAACCAAGAGAAATGAAAACATTCTGTCCACACAAAAACTTATACACAAATATTCACAGTAACATTATTCAGAAGAGCCAAAAGCAGGGAAAAAACCTCAAATGTTCATGAACAGATCAATGGATAGACAAAATGTGTCATATCCATGTTTCTGAATATTCAGCCATCAAAAGGAAAGACATACTGATTTATGCTACATAGATGAACCTTAAAAACATTAAACTAAGTGAAAGAAAGCTGTCACAAAAGACGGCATGTAGTTTCCTATGTATGAAATGTCTAGAAGAGGCAGCTCTATACAGAGAGAAGTAGATGAGTGGTGGCCTCGGGCTGGGGGAAGGAGAGGTTGGAGGTTGGGAGGGGGTTAGTGAAAATGAACAGGTATCTTTCGGAGGTGATAAAAATGCTCTAAAATTGACTGTGGTGATGTGGCCGTACAACCCTGTGAATATCCTTAAAGCTACGGAATTGTATACTTTAAATGGGTGAACTGCATGATCTCAATAAATCTGTTCCAAAAACCACACAGACAAAACCAAAAAAGCCTGGCATGGGTTCATTCCACAAAATACTGTACCTACATGAGCATCTGTTATGCTTTTAGTACCTCCCTAAGAAGTATACACAGGAACACAAAGCCATCTTTACCTTGAGGGAGTCTAGAATGTAACTCAAGCTTGCACACTTGCACACCAGAAAGGGTGGTTAACACACCGTGCAACAGAGTAAGTTCCAGCAACCCAGTCCTCAGAAGCCCAGGCAAGGAGAGGAAGAAGCTGGACCTCTCAGCCTACCTGCCATCCTCCCAGCTCTCATCACCCTTCAAACCACTGTAACCAATTATGAGCTGAACACACGGACACCCTGTTAGGGCCTCTCTTGAAGCTCAGTGGGGGCAGGGCTGCGTGGTGGCAGGCCTGGACTGCTTGCTAATGGGCTATCCTGTGAAAGAGAAACCACCCTGTCTCCTTTGAGCACTGTTGTTTGGGGTCTCTTTGTTACAGCAGCCTAGTTTGAACCTGAAGTCATCAGCAGCCAAGAGGGATTTCGGTTGGGCTTTAAAGGACAACTAGGAATATTCAGGAGGGAATGTGAGAGCTAAGCACACAGAGGAACAGGAATAGCAACAGCCAACACAGACACAGCACCCACTATGCCTTCCTTCTGTAATTCATTCCCAGGCATTATGTCACACATAATTCTCTCAAGAACCCCAAGCAATAAAGGCACGATATCCCCATTTCACAGTAGAAGACACTGAGGCTCAGAAAGACTAACTTGGCCAAGGTCAGAACAAGTCAGCCTGTCTTGACCCTCTCTGCACATTAAAATCACTTGAGGAGCTTTTAAAAATGTACCCCAGGGCGTCTGGGTGGCTCAGTGGGTTAAAGCCTCTGCCTTAGGCTCAGGTCATGATCTCAGGGTCCTGGGATCGAGGCCCGCATCGGGCTCTCTGCTCAGCAGGGAGCCTGCTTCCTCGTCTCTCTCTCTCTGCCTTCCTCTCTGCCTACTTGTGATCTCTCTCTGTGTGTCAAATAAATAAAATCTTTAAAAAAAATAAAAATAAATAAAAATGTACCCCACCCTCCCGAGATCCTGATTTAAATGGTCTGGCAAATGGTTCAGTCACTGTCCCTTTTCACGTTCCTCTCACCTCGGGTGATCCTGATGGGCAGCCACCATGAGAAACCAGCAAACAGTAAACATGAAAATAAGGTAGGGACACTGAAGAAGAGGAAAGGCCAGAAATGCAAACCAGGTTTTTTATCTCATACTCCAACTCCCAGAGTGTTCTACTGAGAAAGCAAATCCACACCCCCCCCCCAGTGACTAAGTGTAACCAATCAGTCATCAGTGTCTGAGAGGGTGGGAGGAGTGGAGGTGGGGGCCAAGGTGGCCAAAGCAGAGGACTTGGGGGTAAGAAATCAGGTTGGAAAGGTAAGCTGGCATGTCAAGCTACAAAATCCTAAATTCCAGCTTAGCTGAATAGTTTGCCACTGCAAGAAACAGAAGGGTGGCTGCACATACTTGTGTAGCTTGGTAGAATGGCATGGGGAAGGAACTGAGAATCTCTGAGTAGAGAAGCCACAGGCTGTAAAACAGGAATTCAAGAGGGGGGGGCAGAAAGAGGGCACCAGCCACAGCTGAAGGATAGATAAGTTTGCCCATGTGCACTTTAAAAGATACTATTGCATAATGTCTTCATGAACAGAGTTTATACCTAAGGAGTCAACCAAGGAGTCAAAATGGTCTTTCACTGGTCAGGAAGCTCAATCAACATAGGGTCCATGAAGACAGTTGTCCATGTTCAACCCCTTCTTTTCGTTGATAGCAGCTTCTAATGTCTTTCGTAAATTGCCCTTGAAAATGCCATTTTCATTTAATTAAACTCTCACTGCTGCCTACTTTGTAAATAAGTGGTAAATCCTTTGCAAATTTTCACATGTATTTCCAAGAGAACAGCGCATCAGGCTCTAAAGTTATTTATAAAGCTGTAACAACCCGTCCTCTCTAATCTTCAAAGAGTAGATCATTCCTCTCACAAATGCCATCTCCCTCATGGCGGCCACGCTGGGTGCCCTCTCAACCATGAGGTAACCTGCTCCTGGAAGCGGCACTGTTAAACATTCTAAGACTGAGACATACTCCGGTGCCCTGGTATTTTCAAGTATGTGACCACACCCAGCCCCAGCCTGGGAAATGGTAGAAAGGGGGAGTAAAGACTTGGCACTATAAAGGGTGGGGCTGGAAGGGTCGTGTAAGAGACCGCAGCAGGGATTATCCCTCTGCCACTGACCAGCTGGACAACCTGGCCAAGTTACCGACCCATCCTGAGTCTACCTTTCCTCATGCGATAAATACAGTCAGCAAAACCTCTCCATCTGGGTTACCATTTCTGTGCCAGGTACCAAGCCTGGTGTTCATCTACAACTTTGTGTCACCCTCAGAATGACCTTCGAAGTGGAACGTGGAATTCTGAGGGCGACAAAGCCATGAGAAAGAAGAGACTCCTCCAACACATTGAAATATCCCGCACCAGCTCTCATTCGTGCCATTCGTGTGTTCTATACACTTGTCCTAGTGTCTGTATAGGCTTGCTGCCTGTGTTGCCCGTCTCTGAATCATTTTATGTCACAATGTTTGGGAGAGTGGGAAAGACAGTCAGTGATTAAAATGCTTTGGATTTATGGGAGGAAAAAAAATTCAAGTCTTTTTAAATAAATAGCACAAGAGCATATACTATATATTCTAATAGCTCTGGGATTAGAAAATAAAACTGAGTTTGCAATATGATTTGGATAATCAGAGTTCTTTTTATGCATAAATCTACATGTATTCATTTCTATGTAAATGCCATATTCTGTAAGTTTATACTTAATTTCTGCTATCATTTCTTGTGCAAAAAAAACACTTCAGCATTTTAAGTAATAATATAAGTGACATAAAATATTACACATGGGTATTATATACATATCCAGTTACAATAAATGGGTATAACAATCAGTAAATTGGGAGAATGCTAGTTTTATACATCAAAAACAAAAGAAAGAAAAAAGAAAAAAAAAGTTACACTGGTGTCATATTCCCAGAAAAAAAGTTTCTGTATATAATATTTTTCAAAATAAGATACAGTACTGACAGATTCTGGTGCATCCTCAGTTGTCAATTTATATTTAAGAAAATATACTGGGAAGTCAGTAGCAGTCATTAAAAATTCAAGACTATAGTTGCAAAACTGCATCAGATTCTCAAGCTGGGGGCCTAAGGCAATTTTTACACCTATTCTTTTTCCAATAAGCAAGGCAGGGCACAGCCTTAACTTGTCCTCCTGTCACACAAGGTTTCCTTGGAGAGGAAAAGGAACATAATGCACCCATTTCCAGCAACAGCAGGTTGCTCCTGGGACGTGGAGCACGTGCCCCTCACTTCATCCCCTCTAACTACAAGTGATTCCATTTTTCTTCTACAACAGTTGACTCAAGCACACACATTTCTGACTGTTTCTCTCAAGCTGCCAAAGATGTTCGGAGTTTGGATTTTGTTAGGAAACTAAGAGAAATACATACACAGTGTGTGTGTGTGTGTGTGTGTGTGTGTGTGTGTGTGTGTGTGTGTGTGTGTGTGTGTGTGTGTGGTGTGTTTGTTGAAACTGAGGAAGGAAAAAAATACAGTTAATAACTGTGGGAGAAGGACTAGGCTATTTTAATTGTACCAACTGTCAAAAATAGGTGTGTTCTTTTCACATCACACAATGCCCCTTTTTTGAATTGCCTCGCACAAGCCTTTATGCAGCTGCTGGTGAAGGACAGAGATTCTAATTGGCCACCAAATCTACAGGCAACAATGAAGTATTTTGATTATTCTTTTAATAGGAGATCAAGATAAATTTTTGCATTTACTCTCATCTGAACCAAGGTTTTCCTTTTTCCTTTCTTTTTTTTTTTCTTTTTGTTGGCTTTGTTATAGCCTCCCTTCTCCCATTTTAGCATGGAAAAATAAACTGTAAGTTAATTTGGAATGAAGAGGGCACCCCAATAATAAGTTTTTGGTACTAGAAAAGTAGACTGAAAATCAGAAAAAGAAGCTGAAGCCCCAGAAGACTGAGAACACCCACAAGCACATTGAACTCTTGGGTGTAAGTTTAAAGAAAGGATGAGAGCTGCTTAATTTTTAGGTCTCATTTGATTTACCCCAAGTTGCCTGAAATCTATTAGCCTACTGGCATGAAACCTACATGCTATGCCTGCTAGATACATGCTTGCTAGGGATGTATCTCACCAACCAGGCTGTCTTCTAACTTAATTCCTTATAACTCTCCCAGCCCCTATAGCAGGTTTTTCTTTCCGTGGAAAGGAAACATGCCTGGTGTTAAAACCATGTAACTTTAGACACTGATACTTAGCTTATAAAGTTGAGACAGTCATGTACATATTCTTAAATGTTGTGTCACCCTGAAATGCTATTCACCTAATCAATAGAAAAGACTAGTAAATACGTGAATGCGGGTTCCTTCTAGTAAGAAACACAAAGGTTTTGAAATGACTGGGTATTTAAGGAAGTGGTCTGTTCCTAGACTGGCATTTGGTTTTTAAGTCAGTTCTTGGAGGGTTTTCATCCTCTGGTGGTGGGATTATTACCTCAAGATCTCCTTTGGGAGACCCGTCCCATCATGCCAGTATCCAAAACAGACTTCACTCACTCACTTACTCCAGCTCCCCCCAACCCTGACTCCCTACCATGGCGTCCAGGGCAGAGGGAGAGCACACTCTCCCTGCCAACCTAGAAATGGTGGTTATTGTCTTAAAAGCAAGAAAGAGCAATACCAAGGGGTATTTATGTACCAAGGGGCAGGAGGAAGTCAGAGCAGTGACAGGAAATACCTCAAACTGTTTCCTGGCCAGGACAGACAGCTCAACTCTCCTACTTTGGCAAAAACTATCTAATCAATTTAATTTGGGATTCTTTATAAAACAATGCTGAGACATTATATATTGGTGGCAATGGCAGAGAAACTAATACTGGCATAATCTTCCTACGGA
The DNA here is from genome assembly GCA_002007465.1 of Ailurus styani. Lineage (NCBI taxonomy): Eukaryota > Metazoa > Chordata > Mammalia > Carnivora > Ailuridae > Ailurus > Ailurus styani. The sequence continues at coordinate 273,774 of LNAC01000789.1, read as the reverse complement.
TAACACTTATAAGACAATGAAGAGAAGGGAAAGGGGCAGACAGTAGAATGAATTTGATCCTTAAAAAAAGTGAACTGCACTGCACTGGATGAGATGAACATTTATATGGTTTTGCCCACGATGGGGACTCTCTGTCTCGGTGGTGGGAGGTGATTAGAAAGTAAGCAAAGGGCCACGGGCTTAGAATTAAGTTTGGGCAATCAGGTAGCTAGAAATTGAGATAGGATATTCCCAAAAAGAGGAAACGAAAGAAGAGGAGCCCTTAAATCTGCATATAAACTACCCATATAAACTACCCTGAAATCCTCGAGTGACCCCACAACTGAGCATTTATAGGAGAGATTCCATGGAAAGCTCAAAAGGTATTCAGAGAGGTTTGGTTAACATTTCAGGTCTTCCAGTGAAACCCCAGAAAGGGCTTGCGTCAGTCCTAGGACTTAATTCTTCCTAGGACTAGGACAAAAACTGAAACAGACACACCCAGCAAACTATAAAATCAAGTCTTGGTAAGTTAAAGGTAGTCAGTAATTTAACTACCTGTTAGAACACAAATCAATATTCTTCAGAGGCAGATAACAGAATAGAGACACTCTACAACATATCATTACCATGCCCAATATATAACAATTATACAGTAAAAGAGGAAAATGTGTACCAAAGTCAAGAAAAGCAATAAATAAAAATATACCCAAGATGTAAATGTGGCAATTGACAAAGAAAATAAGGCAGCTATTATAAATATGACTAAAGACAAAGAAAGGAACACATTTAAAAAAAAAGAAATTTCAGAACTGAAAATTTCATCATCTAAAATGAAAAATTCACAGAATAGAATTAACTAAAGTTTAGAGATGCAAAAAAAGGATCAATGAATTTGAAAAAAATGGAAATTATTCAAGACTGAGGAGAAAAATGAGCAAAGTGGGACAACATCATGTAGGTTAAATTCTGTTTAAATGTATGCCCAGAGGTAGAAAAGAGAAAATGGGGAAGAAAAATAAAGAAATAATGGTGAAAAACATTAACTTCAGATCCAGTAACTCAGTGAACCAAAAGCAATATAAAGACAAAAACAATTAAATTTCTCAGCATCACACTGCTAAAAGCCAAAGATAAAATATTGAAACCAGCCAAAGAAAAATGGAGACACATTACATAAAAGGGTACAAAGAAATGTCACCTGACTTCTTATCAGAAAAAGATGAAGGCTAGAAAACAAAGACACAGTATTTCTGAAGTGTTCAAAGAAAACTACTCTCAACCTATAATATTCTACCACCATTCTGTATCTTTGTCCTTGAAAAATGCTGGCCCCAAAAAAGCCATTTTCAGATAAGTAAATGAGAGAATTCACCACCAGCAAGCAGTCCTGCATGGCAAGAAATAAAAAAGTTCTCCACGCTGCAAGGGAAATGCCTTCAAATGGAAATTTAGAACTGGAGAAAGGAATGAAAAGCATCATAAATGTTAATACGGGGGTAAATATAAAAAGACTATCATTTTTTCCTTCCCTTAATTTATCAACTATCTAATGTGAAAGTCACAATAAGGAATAGTGAGGTTTAAGATATTTGTAGATGTCAATTATTTAACAATAGTACAAAGGATACAGGATTAATGGAATTAAATGTAAAGTCTGTAACATTAACCCAAGGTAGACTGTGATAAATTGAAAAAGTATATTGGAATCTCTAGACCAGGGGACAGCAAGCTACAGCTCAGAAGCCAAATATGGCCCACTGCTTGTTTTTGTATAAGTCTTATTGAAATGAAGCCATACTGTTTATTTATGCATCATCTATGGCTCCTTCTGTACTGCAATGGCAGCGTCACCTTATGCAGTAAGTCTGTCAAACTCTTTCCTATAGAGTCCTTTGGTCAGTCTTATTATTTACAGGTTTTGTTTTGTTTTGTTTTGTTTTGTTTTAATCTGGGAGGTTGGAGTAGTGATGATTTACTTCAATCCAAATCTCTTTCATTTCAAGGCAAAGGACCTCAGCTTCTATAGAACATCTACATCCCCAGGTCAGAGGCAAAAACCACAACCACAAGTCTGTCTCTCTGCCATCAGGGGCTTTAGTTTATATTTGTGGGTTCCAGCAGGTTATTACTTATAACCTTCTTAGAAGCTTCTTGGCTGCTGGCCTATGGATTTCAAGCTCCAGCGTCAGACACAAAGACTTACAGAAACTGTGAAACTAGCTCTAGTGAGAGCTAGTACTGGGTGAGGACAAGGTCCTTTAATGAATCCCCTAACATACACAGTGATGTGTGTATGTAGGTGTACACACATGCCCATACACATCCCCTCCAAGTGTTCTACCTCTCCGATTTAATCCTGACTCTAAGCCAAATTAACAAAGCCAAAGGAGGCTCCTTGAAAAGATGAATACAGTGTACAAATCCTAGCAAGAGTGATTGTGGAAAACAGAGAATATGTATGAGCAATATTAGCAATTAAAAGAGGGATGTTACCACAAGTCTGACAGATGTTAAAAGAATAAGAGAAAAGGATTATGAACAGCTTATGGGAATACAGTCTACTACTTAGAAAAAAATGATGGGCTTGTGTATTTCTGGCAGCATTATTCGTATTAGTCCAAAACTGGGAATGACTCACATGTCCATTATCAGGAAAATGGATAAATCAATTATGTTATATTCATAAAGCAGAATACTATTCTGTGATTTAAAAAAACCCCTACAGCACCATGGCTGGATCTCAAAAATATTATGCTGAAAGAAGCCAGACACAACAAAATGTTTGTACTCTATGATTTCATTTTTATGAAGCTCAAGAACAGGCAAAATTAATCTATGGTGATAGAAATCAGAACAATGATTGCCTATGGGAGGATGGGGACTGAAGAGAAGGAGGCATGAGGGAACATTCTGGGGTGATGAATATGTTCTGTTTCTTGCCTGCAGTGTTGGTTTATGGATGTACACATTTATCAAAACTCATCAAATGGTACACTTAAGATCTGTACCTTGCATTATACGGAATTTTGCTCTCATGTAAAAATCAAGCTAAGTTGCTTTAAAAATGTACGCTTTCTCTGTGATTGAGGAATACAGATGAAGGAATGTTATTTTCCTTTGCTAATCTTCACTTATTAACCCTTTGCCAACCACCTTCCGAAGGAGGAAAGGCTTGTTCTCCAATTTGAGGCACCTCAAATAATAGTACCTTCAGTGGCCTCCATATTACCTGCTTCGCTGTGGGCTGACTGTGCTGGGGGCTCCCCCAGTTTACACCGGTTACAAAAGCACAGAGAAAACTGACATTTAGTCTTTATTCTGGAAATTGTCATCTCAGAGTTAAGTACAATCTGTTGGTAAAGTGTTTTTCTCGATTACTGACTACATCTAGGTGTCCCTTATTTGGAGAGGGCTAGTTAATGGAGTATTTACAGTGCTGGGCCTGAAGCTGAACAGGGGTTTAAATAACAGCCTTTGCTCTAAAATGTAGCTGCATGTGTGGAGAAGGAGTCAGCAGTCCTGGGACATAATCACCCCAAAGACACTTAGAGAGGCAAGGCTGTGATTTCACTTCTCCCTGTCTGTAGCCTTTGATAGAAATCACTTGACTCCAATTTATAATATGCAGCCCTGATTTCTCAGCCTGTCTGTAGTATCTGGCTTCCTTCCTTTCATACTAAGCTCCTAAATAAGTACTGACAAGGGAAGACAGTCTAAGCGAGGAAAATAGGAGTAATTAGGAATTTTTCATTTTTCGGCAATCATACAGAGGTTAACCAAAGGGTCACAGAATAGTTCTCTGCAAAAATTACAGTGAATAACCAATACTGTGAGGAATTAAACTCGCTTTACTTCCATTCTGTTCACTAAAACACAAACGCTAATTTAAAAGTAACTTCTGCCTCATAACTGCAGATCAAAAGGTAATCTCTATACATCACATCACCAAGAGAAAGGATAAGAACCGTATATCATTTTGACAGATGCAGAAAAAGCATTTGATAAAGTACAACATCCATTCATAATAAAAAGCCTCAATAAAGCAGGTTTAGAGGGAAGATATTCCAACGTAATAAGGTCATATATGAAAAACCCACAGCTAACACCATCTCCAGTGGTGAAAAACAGAGCTTTTCCTTTAAGATCAGGAATAAGACAAGGATGGCCACTCTCACCACTTTTATTCAACATAGTACTTAAGTCCTAGTCACAGCAATCAGCCAATAAAAAGGAATTAAAGGCAGTCAAATTGGCAAGATGACACTCTATGCAGAAAACCCTGAAGACTACACCAAAAAAAAAAAAAAAAACCTATTAGAATTGCGGTGCCTGGGTAGTGTAACTATTTAGGTATCTGACTGGTTTGGGCTCAGGTCACGATGTTGGGGTCCTGAGATTGAGCCCCACTTTGGGCTCCTCACTCAGCGCAGAGTCTACTTGGGATTCTTTGTCCCTCTCCCTCTGTCTCTCCCCCCTTCTCAAATAAATAAATCTTAAAAACAAAACAGAACAAAACAACAAACCTACTAGAACTGATCAATGAATTCGGTAGGGTTGCAGGATACAAAATCCATGTACAGAAATTCATTGCATTTGTATACACTAACAATGAAGTAGCAGAAAAAGAAGTTAAGAAAACAATCCCATTTACAATTCCACCAAAAAGAATAAAAATACCTAGGAATAAACTTAACCAAGGAGGAGAAAGACCTGTACTCTGAAAACTATAAAACACTGAAGAAAGAAACGAAGACAACACAAACAAATGGAAAGATACTCCATGCTTGTGAGTTAGAAGAACAAATATTGTTAAAATGTCCGTATTACGCAAAGATACCCATAGATTTAATGCAATCCCTATCAAAACAACAAAAGTACTTTTTACATAACTACAACAAATATCCTAATATTTGTATGGAACCAAAAAAGACCCAAATAGTCAAAGAAATCTTGAAAAAGAAGAGGTATCACCATCACAGATCTCAAGATATACTACACAAACATAGTCAAAACAATATGGTACTGTCAAAAAGCAAACACAAAGATGGATGGAACAGAATAGAACGCTGAGAAAAGAACCCACAATTATATGGTCAATTAATCTATGATAAAGGAAGCAAGGATGAAACTGGACCACTTTCTTAAACCATATACAAAAATAAACTCAAAATGGATTAAGGACCTAAATGTGAGACCTTTAAATCATAAAATCCTCAAAGAGAACACAGAACACACAGAGAAATTTCTCTGACATCAACCATAGCAGTATTTTCCAGATATGTCTCCTCAGGCAAGGGAAAATAAACTATTGGGACTACATCAAAATAAAAAGCTTTTGCACAGTGAAGGAAACCATCAACAAAAGACAATCTACTGAATGGAAGAAGATATTTGCAAATGATACATCCCATAAGGGGTTAATCTCCAAAATACATAAAGAACTTATACAACAGTACACAAAAAATAATCCAATTGAAAAACGGGCAGAAGACACAAGCAGACATTTCTCCAAAGACATCCAGATGGCCAACAGAGATTTGAAAAGATGCTCAACATCACTCATCAACAGGAAAGGGCAAATCAAAAGCACAATGAGGTATCACTTCATACTTGTCTGAATGGCTAGTATAAGAAAAAAGTGCCATATACATATATATATATATAAAACATACACATACAATGTATGTAATATATGTTATAAATATTATACTATGTATATGTTATATATAAAATATATATTATATAACTATATATAATATATACATATATACACATGTATACACACATGCACACACACACACACATTACTTAGCCATAAAAAAGAATGAAACCATGCCAAATGCAACAACACAGATGGATCTAGAGAGTATGATGCTAAGTGAAATAAGTCAGGGAAAGACAAGTACCATATGATTTCACTTATATGTGGAATTTAAAACGAGACAAATGAACAAAGAACAAAAGAGACAAACCAAAAAACACGTAAACAGAACAAACTGAAGGTTAGTTACCAGAGGGGAGGTACGTAGGGGTAAATGGAAGAAACAGGTGATGGGGATTAAGAGAACACTTACTGTGATGAGCACTGAGTAATGAATGCAACTGTTGAATCACTGTTCTGTACACTGGAAACTAATAGAGCACTGTATGTTAATAGTAGAATTTTCTTTAAAAAATAATTTAAATGGTAATAAAATAAAAAAATAAAAGCCAGGATTCCAGCAACATAAAAAATAAACGTCACATTTCCCAGAATGAAACTCCCTAGAATCGCAAGAGTAAGACAGGATATTATTAAAGATAATAAAAATTTTGTAAAGATAATCACTAATGATTTCTGTAACTGTGTGACAAAAACTGCATACCAGATGAGTGATATTCTCAAGAGTTCCATGAATGGCAAAAGGAAAGCCAGGGAGGAGTATGCTGAGAAGAGGCAAGGTTTATATGTTCCAAGGGTGAGCGGCCTCCATATGAAGGGGACACGGCCCAAGGACGTTTTTGGTCACACATTATGGGCTTAAAGAAAGAGAGCTTTGAAGAGGAAAACTTTTTTTTTTTTAAGATTTTATTTATTTATTTGACACAGAAAGAGAGATTACAAGTAGGCAGAGAGGCAGGCAGAGAAACAGGGAGAGGAGGAAGCAGGCTCCCTGCTGAACAGGGAGCCCGATGCGGGCCTCGATCCCAGGACGCTGAGATCATGACCTGAGCTGAAAGCAGAGGCTTTAACCCACTGAGCCACACAGGCGCCCCCCCTTTTTTTTAATGGAGCCTGTACACACCCCGTCTGAAATTCTTAATAAAAGATGAGAAATGGGATAAATATTAGATGTTTATCTAAATATTATCTTAATACTAGGTAAGAGGGAAAGAATTTTTACAAGTTATTTTAGCTTTTCCTCCTGTTTGGCTTGGCCCTACCACTATGGACTCAAAACAGAGTGTGCAGCTATCCTTATCAATACTTGTAGCTCATTAGGCTGAAATAAGATCCTAAGGATGCAGATGCATCCCATTTTTAAAAATCAAATCAAAGAGCTACAGGAGTTTACATATAAATCTTGTTTCCAACTCTTCAACTTAATGAAGGTCATGCAAGTAACTTTCAAAATCCACCCCTGCCTGCAGGTGTAACTCAAACTCTCCCTTTTATGTGAAACTTTGCAAGAATACTTCAGCTCAAATAGATACCTGCAGGCAGCCTGTGAACTTTGATAAAATTTTCAGTCTGTACTGCATCATCTAAAACTCTGTCCTGTGTTCACTTTGTCCTCTACTTGGGGTGTGTTTGTGTGTGCACATGAGCATAACTCAAAAACACTGCAAAGTCCTTAAGACTAAATTCTGCAAGGCCAGTGGCCATGTATCAGTCTATTTTTGTATCCCCCAGAATAACAGAACAACAATGGCTCACACAATTGGTAAGAATTTCTGTGAATTAAAGATGGTGAGGGCAGTGCTGCTACTGGGGAAGGTCAAAAATGACCCCCAAGGGAGAAGAAGAAATGACAAGCTCATGTTTTTCTGGGCAAGATGGAAAAGTGCTGTCAAAAGGACCTGGGTAAAAGTATTACTCTCAAATGAGGACATTTCTCTTTCAGAGAAAAAGGGAAGAATCATTTTTTAAATGTCAGTCTCATTCCATTCTTCTTTTGCCTTCCTCATTCAGAGGAAGCTCAAGTTTTAACCTGTATTCACACTTGCTGCTTTGCAGACATCTCAGCTTTTACACATTACACCCAACTACCCCCAATTTCAGCCCATGGCCCCTGTGAACCAAACACAAACAGCCCCCATCCCCACATGAACGCTCAGCCAACCATGACCAGCACCAAGGAAAACCATCCCTTCCCTAGTCCCAGTCCAGATTTGGTTCTTTGGTGTACTTCTGATAGCATCTAATCGAAACACACTCCAAGGGACCATCCAAACTCAGCCGTGGTCCTGAATTTATGTCACAATGAAAATAGCTTTCATGGGGCACCTGGGTGGCTCAGTCGGTTAAGCGTCTGCCTTCGGCTCAGGTCATGATCCCCCGGTCCTGGGAATCCTTGCTCAGCAGGGAGCCTGCTTTTCCTTTTGCCTGCTCGTGTGCTCTCTCCCTCTCTCTCTCTCTCTGACAAATAAATAAATAAAATCTTATAGAAAAAGAAAAAGAAAATAGCTTCCAAGATCTGGAAACCCAGAAATTTATTTTGTTGATGTTAAATTTTGACAAACAAGAATTTGTAACAACAGAATTTGATTTGCATGATGTCCAGTTCCCTTATAAATAGCTCTGCAATTCTCTGAACCGAATTAAGGCTGGTGAAAAAAAAATATGGACAAGACTTACTACAAATGGAAATAGTATTCTAATGCTACATTTTCAATTTTATTATTTAAGATTTTATTTATTTATTTGACAGAGAGAGAGAGAGAGAGAGAGAGAGAGAGAGAGAGAGAGAGAGAGAGGGAGGGAGATTACAAGTAGGCAGAGAGGCAGGCAGAGAGAGAGGAGGAAGCAGGCTGCGGGGCTCGATCCCGGGACCCTGAGATCATGACCTGAGCCGAAGGCAGAGGCTTTAACCCACTGAACCACCCAGGCGCCCCTCAATTATATTATTTATACAAAGAATTCAACATTAACATAAAAAGACATACATATTCATACTCTAAAAGAAAATAATAGCTTACGTGAACTTAAACAATTTGGCTAAACAGAAAACAATAGACTTAAGGACTTGATGGTTTTATTATAACCTAGGTTATTTTTTCTAAATCTTTACTAGAAAAAATTTGCCAACCTTGCCTTTTTCCTGATAGGGGAAAAGCATTCAGTTCTTCTCTATTTAGTATGATGTTACCTGTAGGTTTTTTCTACTAAGTTGAGAATTTTTTTCATGAGTTAATGTTGAATTTTCTCACTTTTCTAAATCTATTAAAATGATACCTGATTTCTATCCTTTGTTTTTTTTTTAAAGATTTTTTATTTATTCATTTGACAGAGAGAGAGATTACAAGTAGGCAGAGAGGCAGGCAGAGAGAGAGGAGGAAGCAGGCTCCCTGCCGAGCAGAGAGCCCGATGCGGGCCTCGATCCCAGGACCCTGGGATCATGACCTGAGCCGAAGGCAGTGGCTTTAACCCACTGAGCCACCCAGGCGCCCGATTTCTATCCTTTGTTACATTAATACAGTATATTAATAATTACTGAGTGTTAAACAAACCTTACATTTCTGAGATAAATTTCAATTAGGCATGATATATAATCCTTCTCATATGTTGCTGGATTTGGCATTTTTGGATTTTAAGAATTTTTGTGTCTGTGTTCATGGGAGTTCATAATTTGTAGTTAGACTTATTTGTGATGTCTTTGTCTAACAAAGTAATACTGGATTCGCAGAACGTTTTGGGAGGTATTCCCTCCTCCTCTAGTTAATGAAATACTTTGTGAAGGACTGGTATTTCTTCCACTTTAAATATTTGATAGAGTTCACAAATGAAGTCATGTAAGCCTGTATTTTTCTTCATAGGGAGAGTTTTCAGTACTAATTCAATTTACTTATTTGTTATTGATGTTATTCAGTTTTGAGTCAGTATGGATTACTTGTGACTTTCTAGAAATTTGTCCATCTCATCAAAATTGTTTCATATGATGGCATAAACTTATTCATAGTATTTCCTTATAATCTTTTAAGTTCCTGTAAGGTCATTAGGGATGTTCCCTTTTCATTCATTATTTTGGTAGCCTTATCTCCTTTTTCATCAGTCTAGCTAAGGGTTTGTCAATTTTCTTGATCTTTCCGAAAAACTAACTTTTAGTTGCACTGTTTTCCTCTACTGTTTTGATTTCTATTTCATTGATTTCCACTCTATATAATTTTTTGAATCCTGTTTGCTTTGAGTTTATTTTGCTCTTCCTTTTCTTGTTTCTTAGCATAGAGGCTTAGTTTATCAATCAGAGCCTTTCTTCTTTCCAATACAAATGTTTAAACTTATACATTATATGTGTTTTTTGTTTTTTTAAATAATTTTTTTATTATGTTATGTTAGTCAATCTGTGTTTTAAATACAACAATGTTACAGTTATTTTTAACAGAATCTTAAACAAGTTCAGAGAAGGAAAAACATACCCTGCTCTATCCATAATCTTTTATATTTACCCACATATTTACCTTCTCTGGTGCTCTTTATTTCTTTGCGTGGGTTCAAGTTACCATCTGGTGTCATTTTCTTCTAGCATAGAAAATATACCCTTTAGTTTTTTGCGTAAGGTAGATCTACTTCACAATAAATCCAAGTCCTCATTTGTCTGAGCATGTTTTCCCCTTGACTTCACTCTTGAAGGACAGTTTTGCTGGAAGTAGAAATTTGCTGGTTTTTCTCTTTCAGTACTTTGTACAACACTATTTTCTAGTTACCACTGTTTCTGATGGGATGCGTTGTTTTCTCCCATCGCTTTCAAAATTTTCTCTGTCTTTCAACAGTTTGACTATGATGTGCTTATATGTGAATCTCCTTGTGTTTTACTACCCTGGGTTTATTGAGTGTTTTCATCTTTATCAAATCTTGTAGGCTTTCAGCCATTATTTTTTCAAATGTTTTTTTCTGCTCCCTTTTTTTTCTCTCATCTTCTTCTGAGGCCCCTAGTATATTAGTATGCTTCATGCTGGTCTCAGAGACTCTACTTTTCATCATTCTTTATAGACTTTATTCTTCAGATTGGATAGTTTCTATTCATATTCTGGTCCACTCATTATTTCTTTTCACATTTCAAATATTGTCATGGGTCCATTTGGTCAATTTTTTCATTTTAGTTATTTTGCTATTGAACTCCTGAATTTTCATTTGGTTCTTTTTATACTTTGTCGTGATTCTCTAACTATTGTGTCATCATCATCATACTTTCCTTGGATTTTTAAAACACAGCTTCCTATAGTTCTACTAAAAGGTGTTTTCAAGTCTTTGCTAACTTCAAGATCTTAGCCCGCTGACAGACCTTGTCTAGTAACTGCTTCCCCCACTCCCAGGTATACAACACTTCCTGTTTCTTTGTAGGTCTCAAATTTTTGCTAAAACTAGGTATTTTGGGTATATATTATAGCAGCTCTGATTTCTGATCCTCACTTTACCCCAGAGTTCTTGATATTTTTTTTCTTTAGCAATTTACCTAGACTAAACCTGTGGAATGGGTATTCTCCATGGTATTTGGCTATTGAGACAGATGTCTGTACTCAGGTTTGTTTTTTAATTTTTGGGTTTTAAAATGTTTAAGCCTAGAGTCTTAGGGACACACCCCTGTGTATGTATAGCTTAGAAGTCAGCCAGTATTGGTCTGAGACTGGTTTGTCAGTAGCAAATTCAATATTCAGCAATATGTAAATCTATCCAGGCTTATATTTTCTGCTGTGGCTGCTTATGTTTCCTCTGTATGTGTACACAAGTTCAAAGTCAGCTAAGGAAGAATAGACAGTGTAGACCCTCTCTGTTCTCTTCTGTACAAATCCATGAAGAGCTTACAAAAGATACTTAGGCCTGTCTTCTTTCCCAGATCTCCATATTAAGTATCTGGCTAGTCTTCTGGTTCACTGGTTGCCCTAAATCAGAAAGCAACCTTAATCTAGCTAAGCCAGAGGTATTTCCATTTGTTTCCCAAGATCACTACCTGTTACTGACTAGACATGGGATTTTGCTACTCTCTGTTCCAAATAAATTCAACACCCCCCCCCCTCTTGTCAATGAATCTGCTGGCTTTCTCAGCTTGCCCTGCTCTGTTAGAAAGTACTAAGCTAAGCTGGGGTCAAGAACAGCAGCAACTTCAGGGAAAAGGCCATCAACTCAATCATCAATGTTCTCACTTAAAGTTCAAGAATTTTCTATGAGTGATCACTTCTCAACTTGGCTAGGCCCTTCATTAATTTCCAAAATCCTGAGATAGTTATATTTGACATACCTGTCCAGTTCTATGATCATTTTTCTTGGAGAGGATCTGCCAAGCTACTTCCTCCATCATACTGGAAGTTCTGCCCCTAACCTACAATATGTTTTCAGAAAGAACTACAAAACTATGCAATGTTAAAGTATAATTTCTTCATATTATGGGAAATGACCATTTTCACCTGTCTTCCTTTTTTGGGATTTTACAGCCTTACAATCCGAATGAGATTTTTGTTTTCTTTTCTTAACACAATAGCAAGTCTATTTTAGCAAGGTACAATAAGTAATGAAAGAAAGAGGTTACATGAACTAGATCACAACATGTAAAGAATAAGGTCAGCTGTATAGATTCTCTATTTTTTGTCTGTCTTTCACACATGCTATAAAGAATGAGTGGCTTTTCTTTCAAGTATTAAAATTAATTCCAAAAAGTCAAAGGGAGAAACAAAAGAGGGGCAAAAAGAAAGAGGAAGCAAAAGAACCTTCTATTTTAGTCATATGCTGCAAAGGAAAAAAAAAAGAATATTTAACCTTCTACCATGAAAACTTGATGCCAAGGATATTAAGAACAGGAAATCAGAAAAACTGAATGAGCTAGCCACTCCCTCAATAACAGACCAAGAAATTTAATATTTAGTGTTTATTTAGTACCCACAAATTCCAGAAATTGACTCCCAGGTTCAGCTAGTTATATACAATATTGGTGAATTTTAAAATTTCGTGACGTGTTTCTTTTTTTTTTCTTTTTGAGTACTATTGTGTCCATCCAATTTGCTCAAACACAGCCATGCAGAAAACTATAGCAATTCAAACACAATGGGCTCTGCCTACTAAGCCACATGAAATTTAATGCATTTCATCTGCTCCCCACTCCCTTCTCCCTCCAGCCTATCTCTTGGTCTAAATGGCAAAGATCACAGTATTTTTCTGAAGAGTCAAAATTCAAATATGAACTAACATGTATGCTTGAGGCTGCCAAATATTACTAGATGAACCACTCTTCACCTCCAAAGGCTTTCGCTTTGCTTTTTACCACTCAAATAAATTTGTAGTCATTTTGAGGTCTCACCATAAATCATAAACCCAGAGATTCCTACTATTTGGAAGAAAGTTGTGAAACCATCCAAGTCATCCCCCTTATCCTTAAGGAGAACTTGGATGAAGACAGGGGAGTCTTTGTTATGTTACAGTTTCAGAGATTGAAATACGAACTGAAACTTGGTGTAACTCAAGCTTCCTGAAACCACTCCTGTTTGGGTATCAACACTGCCCCAAAAGTATTCCTGATGCTTTCCAGAGAAACTCTGTACAGCCGTTTCCGGTTTGCTCGAAGTCAGTGACATCACTGACAAGCCAAAATCAAGGCCTCTCCTGTTGCTCTTTAATACTTGGAGAGAATCCATGTCATGTTCAAAATGGAATGAGTACCTGTCTTAAAACGATAATTAAATTTTTTTTACTAAAATTAAAACTAAATTAAAATTAAAACAGAGAAGAAATACAACAAACTAGAAGGCCAATTAGAGGGAAATCCATTTTCAACACCATGAAGATTTCTTTCCTATTACATTCTATCACACAGCCCTAATGTTTGGGAATTACTGAAAGATGGCCCCAGAATGACTGCATATTCCTTGCATGACTGAAGAAAGCCACGTAGTTAATGTGGGTCTCTAGTCCACTGCCAGCCTCTAGCACAACCTGGCTCTACTATGACTGTATTCAACTTACAGTAACTTAACCATAATTTCTAGATTGTTCTGCCCACTCCGAGTCTCCATTCTTTTGTGGCATCTTCAAACCCCTTCAGAGCCACCAAATGTCAATCGATGTATATGGCATCCAAAACCATGTATCTGGTCCTGCCTTTATAAAACCACAGTCCCCAGCATGCAGGACCACCAGCCCCTTTGACAGAACTTGACCTGCACTGGGATGAACCTGGGACAAACATCCTTTGTTAGACTATATTTTTCTAAAATTGTCTCTGAAGTATAATTTCATACCCACAATACTGAATCCTAGTGGTGTCTGAGGCAAAAATCACCTAACAGCCTAATAAAATCCTCATGTTGAGACTCTAGGTTAAGACTTGGAAATAGATGAAAATGGAAATGAACACATGAAAATGCAGACAATTACTTTACTGCCAGCGTGGGGATCTTCCCACTGCTGGAAAGGTCTGTGAAGCCATACAACAGGTGTGCTGTCCTTAATTAACACCTGGGACAGTGCAGACCGGCTTCCATGAAAGAAGGCAGAACACAATTTCCTCTCTCTCCTCTGGTTTCACCTCACTCAGAGGCAAAAGAATTGAGACCACCACAAAAGGGGACAGGACCTTTCTACTGAATAGAAAACGCTGTGTGAAGCAATCCGAGTACTACTCTCTGCTAGATCCACCTAGCTAGACACTGAAACATCCAGAGAACAAGCAGGTAGGAACCTGGGAGGGGAACCAAGGGATCAAGCTGCCTTCCAAAGCATGTGGTCCAGCCCTCCCACCTCCCCATTGTGTTTTGCACCTGTCATGGTGCTCTGTGCGAGAAGAGACCAAGAGTGAGGACAGAAGGGGCTCTCATGTCATTATGGCAAAGCCATGGCCACAGCCCTGGGAGCTGCTGTAGGTTGGTCAAATCTAGCTTCAAGGCACTTGGCCACTATCAATACAGACGGTTTCCCAGTTTGGCTTTTATTCAATTAAAGGAAGAGAGGGAAGGAAGAATAAAAAGATGAAGGGGAAGGAGAAAGCAGAGGTAGCTATGTGGAAGAAGAGGGAAGGGAAAAAAAAAGGAGCAAAGCACTTATTTATATTAATACCTGCAGGTTTGCATTATTTCCCTCCATACTTTTTATACTAAAATCACAGCATGAGTAACCATCCTGGTGCTTGGAACCAAGTGCCCACTGATAATGGATTCGTTTGCAATTTAATGAATCCACCAACCATTTTCAATTTTCGTATTTTCCACTCAAAGGATAGTAACACTTATTATCATATGCGTGTTATAAAAACATGCAGGAGGGGCCAGGGTACACAGTGGTACCCAAAAGGAATTGTAATTAAATGAGAATAGGTTACCTCTCATGTGTGAAAGTCTATTAAGGACCCACACGCACCTAGAGACAGGCCTGCTTCCTATTTTTAACGGTGATGACAGCGGATTTGCCCTGAGCTAGG
Organism: Ailurus styani; assembly: GCA_002007465.1. NCBI lineage: Eukaryota > Metazoa > Chordata > Mammalia > Carnivora > Ailuridae > Ailurus > Ailurus styani. Next base: position 258,691 of record LNAC01000789.1, on the reverse strand, counting down.
AACGTTATCTGGGAAGGGAGGTGGGGGGAGTGGAGGCCCCTAACCTCTTTCATCTGAAAGCTATTTGGGGACCCTGCCCTGAAACATGGCCTTCCAGGTACCTACCAGTTCTTATCAACTTAGGGATCTGGCTCAACTATAGTGGCTTTTCAAAGAGCTGCACAAGCAGGAAATCACATGCTTTGGTAAAGATTCCCTGCATGTCATGGAAAGTCTGCAGTATAACCACTGGTTACAAGAGCTGCTCATGGAACAGAGACCTTCAAATGGAAATTCAGCCACCAGCTACGGCCCAAGGCAAATAGGAAGAAACCCACTCTGTGATGTCTGTGACCCACAACTAGCCAAGGTGAGGTGGAGGTGGTAGGTGGCAGTAAACCTGAATTCTATTAAAATCGGACAAGTTTGGAGTTGAGAAGGAACCCAAATCCTCCTAATTTTAAAATTAAGGAAATCAGAACTGAATGTATCCTGAAATTAAAACTACGGATTAGTGGCGGCAATAGAAGCAAACCCTCCTGTTACCACCTACCACACGATGGACTGGAAAGAGCATGAAGCAGGGTCTTGGGTGCTCTACTTAAGGGCAGGAGCACCTTGAGCATGTGACACTCCTCACTGCTCTTCTCCAAACAGACCTTCTAGTACTGCTTCCTGTTGTACCTTTCCTGGAGGACACTCTGAGCCGAAGACACAGACCCAAACTGAAAAGGGCTCACTAAATGAAGTGCTATTTACCTGCCAACATGAAGGAAAGTTTTCATTTTACTCTTTCATGTTTAAGTGGGCCTGACACTTTCACAAATATGTCAAACTCCAAACAAAAAAGATGATGTAATAACATATATCGACCCAGCCTGGCCTGACACAGCCTACTGTGTGAATGAATTTGAGAGGGAAACCTTCTAGATACACAGTCATAGAAGGTTCCAGAAGGACCAAACTCTATGACTGCTGATACAAGAGAGACATGCAGCAATGCTTGATGCTGCCTCAGTGACCACCAAATAACGAACATGAGATGATTCTGGAAGGGCCCAAGTTTTATAATTTTCTAGGAAAAACTGACTACATAAGTAATCATAGCAGTTTCTATGATAATTAGCATGAAAATATCCTCAGAGCAGCCAGTGAATGACCCTAACTTGGCCTACAAAACCCCCACCTCAGCTTGGATCCCTCATGCCCTCACTCACTGTACTGAAGCCACACTGTACTGGACTCACTCTGGACTACGGACATGCCAAGGAACTGAACCCTGGACTGTCTGTCACCAGGCTGGCCACTTCCTCTGTCTTCAGTGCCTTTCCAGGTAGTGGTTCCCTCAGCTCATTCAGATTTGGGCTCAAACTGCACTCCCTCCTAGGCCTTGCCCGATCATGCCAAATGCACACTCAACCTGTCCGAGGTAATTTTCTCTTAACCTTGCTTTATGGTTTTTATTGCTCTTATCACTACTTGACATTGTTAGCATATGCAAACCTGTTTGTCTACTGCCCGTCTCCCCAACTAGAATGTAAACTCCCTGAAGTGATGTCCTTGTCCCCTTCATTTTGCATGATGTCTCCAGCAGCTCTAAAAGGCCCAATAAACTCTTACTGTGTTATGTAATTTTCAGACTCCACGTACCCCACATAATCATCAAGTGATTGTTCTCACTCTGTTTGACTCTACCAAGGGAAGTGTTCTCTGCTATGCTTTTTTATCACCACTGTAAAGTACTGAAGAATGTGTTTTTGCTTTGCAGTTCAGTCCTTCCAGTATGTTCTCCTCGGCTGACAGCAGATGCTAAGGAGAGAAAAAGCCACAGAATCAACAAGCCCATGGTGATCTGTTATGCTTGACCAGCCTGATGGCAGCCATTTGGGGGGGCACCTCTTTTAATGCAAAACCAGCCATGGAGGCCATATGTCCAATGGGGGAACTAAAGGAAGATCGGGAGAGGTTTCAGAGGAACCATTTATATGGTCAGAGATTGTACAAACCAAGGTGTAGCACACAATCAGAGACAGGAATGAATACTGCTTTGCGTGTGAAGAGAACACAGGAAGGAAGAGGGTGGTGAAGGAAGAGGATGAGAAAACCACCAGCCCCCAATTTATTGCACTGTGAAGTGGAATTGGTTTCTGTCTGTCACTTGCTTTCATCTCCCACAACCACCCCCCCGCCCCGACACAAGTGAGGGGCTCTGACTAGGCAACAGACTCAGAGAAAGCAAGCAGACACAGCTCCAGCCAGAAACGGTCAAGGCGTCAAAGTGGAGAACCCACCACAGGGCAGGAACCGGCCGAGATAAAGCCAGTGGGGGCGGCTCCTCCTGACAGCACTTTGCTGGCTTCAGCTGTACGCTTTTTAAAGAGAGGATGAACAGAAGAGTGAGTGTGTAGAACGATCAGACACTGGAGAGTCTGTCTCCAGCTCACAGAGCCTGCAGAGACCTGCACATTCTGAGAAGCAGCCCTGAGGATAAGCCCTCCAGCAGGGGGTGGGTACCCAGGACCACTTCTGAGGTTGGAGGAGGACTCACAGCAAAGATGAGTTATTAGAGCAAAAAGATACCCAGCAAAGGGAAAGGCACAGGGGGCCAAGTCCAGAGGTAACCTGGCTAAGTTTTAGAGTCCTCTCTTAGCGGACTCACACAGAACATGCGTCATGACTCCTGGAAGGAGAGCACATGTGTGGCATACACTAGATTATTTGCACAGTTTAGGCAGAGTGAGGTGCTCTTACCAGGGGATGGCAGGAACTCTCCCAATATCCTACTTCCCAGACACCAGCCATGGGCCAACCACCTTGCCAGCAGGGCTTGCTAAGGACAGCAGTCCTGGGCCTGCTGTGCTCACCACACTTTCTGCATACAGAGCCATCACACATCATCCCCAAATCTGTCACATCTCTACACACTAACACACAGGGTGCTGCTGCCAAGACGTCCTGCCTCACACAGCGCATGGGAAGCAGCAGCCGACAGCTTGGGGTCGAGGTCATGACCGAAGGGCACTGCCATTGGCATGGACTCTTGATGAACCACAGAGGGGATAGGAGCACACAGTGAGAGAGAGGCAATCTCCACGAGCACGGAGCTGAGCAGTTCTCCCAAAGTAAGGAGGCAGAGACAGGCCTACGCAGCAGAAGAGCAGCCCCACTGAACAAAGACCATGCCACAGGCGACAGCCCAGCCAGGGGTGCAGCCCCAGCAGAAGCTCAGCCCTTAGCAATTTGGGATTCAGAAGGGGATGGAGGTGATGGCCCCACAAGTGGACATGGCGAAGCCAGAGGACGAAGCCTTGGGTCCTACAGCCAAGCGAGATAAAGGATTACTGGTGGTTTCAACATACGAAGCATCTCTCAGCTAACTGTCGGCATCTGTTTGCTGGTTATTTTTTAAAAACAAATTTGTTTTTGCAATACTGTCAAAATAGCACCAAAGAGAGGTCTGGGTGGGTTAAGTCCCTTTTGTACATATGGCATTTCTAGAAGGTGTGGGGAGTGGGGAAGGAGAGTGAAAAGGGAACTGGGGTGGCTTTCGGGTAGCATGTGGTCACAAAGACAATATTCCTGGAAACCGAGTACTTGGGGCATTTAGAAAAGGAGAGGCTGACACAAGGATTTAACTCACGTGTATATTTGAAGAAAGAGGACTGCCAATATCAGCTTACGTATTAGTTTTTGCAGAAAGCATGACAATCACACTTACTAGTTTTTATTCATGAGAATAAGGAACCATCGGTTTTCAGGAACTTTGCAAATACTTCTATGGCATTAAGCAACCAACAAACCTCTAGTTCAAGGGGTGGTGAACTTTTTCTTAAAGGGTTAGATCCTAAATATTCTAGATTTTAATGGTCTTTGTCACAGGTATTCAGCTCCTTCCACTGGGAGTGTGAAAGCAGCCTACGAGGGCGTGAAAGCAGCCACAGGCAAGACCTAACAATAAGCACGGCTTCATTCCAGTAAAACTTAACTTACACAAATAGGCTGGGGGCCCATGGGTCATCATTTGCTGGCCACTGGTCTGATTTCATATATAACACTTTATTTTTTTATTTATTTTTATTTTTTTAAAAAGATTTTATTTATTTATTTCACAGAGGGAGAGAGATCACAAGGAGGCAGAGAGGCAGGCGGCGGGGGGGGAAGCAGGCTCCCCGCTGAGCAGGGAGCCCAATGCGGGCCTCGATCCCAGGACCCTGAGATCATGACCTGAGCCGAAAGCAGAGACTTTAACCCACTGAGCCACCCAGGCACCCGATATATAACACTTTAAAAGGCAGAAACAGGTTTAGGATGGCCACTGAGGCTTTTACCCGAAGTCATGCTGACCTATCTGAAAAGAAATGCCTATTGTGTGCCAGGTAAAACATTTCCATCCTTCTATCATCACACGAGGCTCCCACATCAGGGAGACAATCACACAAAACCAGCAAAAATCATGAAGGCCTTCCTTTCCAGACAACAGCAACAGAATTCAAACTTCAGTAGTGCTAGAGAGAATAAAAACCAAAAAAAGACAAGAACAGGATGTTCCTATAATATACAATACCCACGAAACAAAGGGAAACCATCTACCTTCTCTAGTGATCACAGAAACATTTGTAAAATATCATTTTCTACTTATTATACCAGCAGAGTTTATTTTTTAAGTGAAACATCAAATATTTAGAGAATGTAAAACAGGAATACTCATTTTATTTGTGAGAGTATAACGTGTAGTGTCTATCAAGGCTTAACATCCTTATACCAGAGACTTCGGGTCATTCACTCCCTGCAGACCCTGAACAAAAAACGTTCTAGATCCAGAATAGCAGAGAGAACAGAGAGTTGGAAACGAGGTTCCCTACTTCAGATTTTACAATGTTCCTGTCTGCAGTTGTGCGTCAGTGTTTTCACAGTGACATTTCTGGTCCCCTGGGCCCTGAAGGATTCCTCTCTGAGGAAAGTAACCAGAGAGAGAAAAGACAAATGCAGACATCTGGGGTCTTCTGATGCCATCTCTGGTTCCATGTGAGATGATGGCCCGGTACCAGCCAACCCTTACCCATGGTCCACCACAGCTTTCCAGACAGATTCCCCCTCAAAGATGAAGTAACATCTGCAGGTTACCAGGCATTTGAGAAAACATGCCAACATGAGAGAAATCAAAATGCGCTCATAAACAGAAAGAGAGGGAAAGAAAAAGAACAAAACTGAAGGGGAACAATACAGAAAACAAAAAATGATGTGATGATATTGTCACAGTGGAATAAATATCTGACAGATAAGCCAAGAAATAGATCGATTCATAAAACCAGAACAAGAACAGAATGCTATTTACAAAAATAAACAAAGGAACCTTGAGAAAACAAGCACTTTTGGAAATGAACACAAAAATAGAAGAATTAACACATTCAGTAGAGGAACTGCCTAGAAAGTTGTAGAAATCTTCCAGAAAAGAGCGCAAAAATGAATAGAAGGGTAATAGGAAAGAAGAGTTAAGCATAAAAAAAGGAGAAATCATCATGTAAGTGCAAATTCCAATTTCCTTCTAAAAGGAAAAGTAGGGTAGGGGAAGGTAGAAGGACTATCAAATCATTCAAGAAAGCTTTCCCCTCAAGAAAGACTAAAACATCCCAATGAAAGGAGTCCATGAAAGAGTCAGAATCAGGATGAAATATGGCCCACATCAGCTCAAGAAATGTCAGGACACAGGGAAGAAAGCCACTTCCACAAGCTTTCAGAGGGGCCGCAGGTCATATCCAGGTATGAGAATGTCCCTGGACTCCCCAAAAACAACACTGAAAACCAGAACTCAAAGAAACAGGTAGAATTCTACATTTAACTACTTTTACATTCAGCCAATGTATCATTTAAGATATAAAGATTTTTCCATTAGCTAGACTTTTTACAAATACCAAATCACCGAGTTGTATACTTGAAGCTAAAACGATGTTTTATGTCAATTATACCTCAATTTTTAAAAATGGTATTTTCCAACATTTAAGAAATTTCAAAAATGTTCTCTCCTTGTATCCTCTCTCTGAAGAAACTACTAGAAGAGGAGCTATATCTGGATGAGGGAATAAACCAACAAAGAGGAAGACATGAATTCAGGAGATAGAAGAGCCCACTCAGCAAAAACGAAAGGGTCTTCTGGGGTATGGGAACAGGCAGCCTCAGGACAACTGAATAGCATGTACAGAAAGCCACCAGGCCAGACCACAGCAGGACAGAAGGCTCTGGGAAGAGAGGTGTTTAATAAAAAATGCATCTGACAGACTCTCCAATCTGCTGGAACGTATGAAGAGAGGTTCTGATGGAAAAACTTAAGGTTGAATTTCAGTAAGGTCAAGAATGGTTATCTCTTTTGCTCATGGATGTATTTACGGCATGCTGAAAGTGATTTGGGAAATATTTATTCATACAATTAATTAAAACTAAGAAATGTAAGCAGTAAATTATTAACTCTTAGAAAAAACAGAAACATGTATGAAAAAGGCAATTCAGCATCATGCCATTTAACTAGTGCCAAGCAGTGTCTTTAGAAAGTAAGTGCTGACTACTGATTTCACAGTAATGACAGCAGGATATCAGGGTTCTGGAGGATGGGAAGAAGAAGTGTCTGAGGGAGAAAGGTTTGGCGATGGGCCCAGAATGGCCAAGTATAATGTAGATTTGCAGGTAGTGTCAGAAAGTTAAGATCCCATCTTTCATTACAGAAAATCAGTAGATAAGACTGAAAACTGTAAGACAAGGAAAAGCAGGATAAACGTGGTAATGAGAAATATGAAAATATATATTAGAAGAAACAACTAAAAGGAGGTAAAAGTATTTGCATTTGGGGAAGCTAAGTCAGTGATGGGGCAGGAACAGAGATGTTCAGGGCAGGGGACGCTGGCTGTTAGGAGCCCATGTTATTTGAGTTCTAAAATGATGTATCTGTCCTAATTTGATTTAAAAAAATTAAACCTAAAAAAAGCTTACACCTTAGGCCTAGCTATTCTATACCTAAGAATTTCTCCCAAGAGAATAATCAGAAATGCAGAATTTTATGTTCACTACAATGACCTTTGTAATAGGAAAAAGGGGATGGGGGAATTAAAAATAGGGATCTAGTTAATGAAATAAGATAGTATTATGTAGTTACTTTAAAAATAAAGCTTTTGCTTTACTTTTTAAAAAAGATTTCATTTATTCATTTGAGAGAGAGAGACAGTGAGAGAGCAGGAGCAGAGAGGAGAGGGAGAAGCAGGCTCCCCATCGAGCCATGTGCACCAGGTCTGAGAATGGGTGAGAGGAGATGGGCTTCAAAGACCAGCACCACAGTGACAAGCTGGCTGTTGTCACGGGTTTACAATTGCATCCATTACTAAGAAAGCGGCTGTTTCAAAGGGACTTGGACCAACTTGGAAAGGATGTGTGAGCTCTCTTCTACAAAGAACAAAGGTTCAAGAGACACAAGAGGTATGCGGCAGTGCGGTAACACGCCATACTGTTGGAAAGTAAATGAATCGGAGCTGTATTAGCTGGTCTGACGTTTACTGAGGTCAGTGCGTCACCTCTATACAAGGCATACCTAGGTCGTGATTTTCATTCTAATTGCTTTAAGTCTTCTCCGTAGTGTCTTCAACAACTCTGCCTTTAGTTTCTACTGTAAAAATCTAGAGAATGGCAAGGTAGGAGGAGATTTCAAGGATGGGGAAGGTATGCATCATTCTTAAGGAACTGTCGAGAAGACCGGAGTTGGTAAAAGGTTTCCTCCATACTTAAATGTGGCAGAGAATACGATTATGAAAAGTTAGAATAAGCTTCCTGGTCATTCCTGGAAAAATTCTAGAGAAGATTATTAAACAGATGGCTTAACAGTACTTAGAATACCAACTAAACTAACAATGTCCACAACTCCCTTCCTGCTCCCTTTTAAAAGAGTACTAGACCAGGAATGGGGAAAGAGGCGAAATGACCTGTGACGTAACATCTCGATGTCAACCCTTTCATGGTGTCCTTGTGGGTAAGATGGGAAAGTGACAGGCTAAGTAGTTAGCTGTATTTGTACTGGGTGAGCAATGATTTTAAAACAATGATGATCTCGGGCGCCTGGGTGGCTCAGTAGGTTAATGCCTCTGCTTTCGGCTCAGGTCATGATCTCAGGGTCCTGGGATCAAGGCCCGCATCGGGCTCTCTGCTCAGCAGGGAGCCTGCTTCCTCCTCTCCCTGTCTCTCTGCCTGCCTCTCTGCCTACTTGTAATCTCTCTCTCTGTGTCAAATAAATAAATAAAATCTTTAAAAAAAAAAACAAAACAAAACAAAAAAAAAAACAATGATGATCTCTGGACCCATGTCAACTTGGAAGCTGTCTCGAGCTAGCATTGACTGAAAGCCAAAATGGAAATACTGATGGCCCATTTGGAAGAAAAAACTAATAATTCAAAAAACAACAAAAACCTTCAAGGTTCAATATAACATTCAAATATTTAGAAAAGAAGCAAAATAATATTGAGTAGGAATTAAGGGAAAATTCCATACTCTGGGAATATAAATAAAGCATGAGTTGCCAGGAGGCAAAAGAGGAATAGGGATAGGGAGGTAACTGGGCTGAATACCAGTCCATAGAGAAAACAATGGAAGGTTTAGTCCTGGAGTCACAGCTGTAGCATGCCGTGACCTCTGTGTCTTCAGGCTGCATACAACAAGCCCTGGTGTGTAGGACCCGACGGCGAGGCCCTTCTTTTCCTCCAAGCTCCGGATTACTCAGTTTCTGGCAGAACGAACAGAGTTCTGGCTTTCCACATAAGTGGAGAGTACTGCAAACTGGAGCATGCTCAGAGGAGGGAAATTGGAGGGGAAGGGATCAGGACATTGCACTAGTAACAGCCTAATGACCCCGAGGGTGGTGAGGACATACAGCCTCAAGGCGACTATGCTGCAGGACACATGACCCACGTCTGCAAAGGGGAGCAGGACCTGCTCTGGAAGGAGAAGCCAAGACCAGCAAGCGAAACCACCAAATAAGAATTGCCCTGAATATAGGTGGTTATCTTTCAGAGGGGTTGAGCCCTACCAGGCCCCTAGTCCACGGGAGTGCAGGCTGGGCACCGTACTCCAGAGAACACCATTCATTTGGAACAAGGGCTGGCCAACTTTTTCTGCTTTAAATTTTTTTCTATAAAGGGCAAGGCAGTATTTTCAGCTTTGGGGGGCATAAGGTCTCTACCACAGCTTCCACAATGTCTCAGCTCTACAGCAGTAGCACTAAAACGACCATGGACGGAAGGCAAATGGGCAAGACTGTATTTTACATCTGCCTTTACAAAAACAGGCGGTGGACCAGATTTGGCCCACGGGCCATACGTAGTTGGCAGCCTAGAATATAGACTGATGCAAATGTGGCCCACTGAAGCTGTGTACCATCTAGAATCGTTCAGATAAGGCTGGAGGATCGTGCACCAAAGATTTTGGAAGGCTGCAGTCTCTCACTTTGGAGGACAGATTAAGTCATCCTCATCTCTTTCACTTCTCAAAGTCCAGGAAAACCTGGCTGTGAAAAAAGAAAGAAAAACCATATGGTCTCCCAGTCAGGTCTGACAGCAGCAAGCTTGGAACCCAGACCTCCTGGGTCCTGGTCCTACCTTTCTTCACCAGAGCTCACAGCTCCTAGCCTGGCACCCCTCAACTTGGTGGCCAGCAGACATTCTGAAATCTTCTAAATGCCGGCTAGTCAATCACTAGCCAGTTGCCTATTTCTCAGAGACCTTCCTGCATTGAGGCCCATGTCTTTGCTGCCCTGGCAACACACAAAGAGAACCCAGTGGCCAGGAGGACCTGTGTAATTCTCCCCTTCAGGGACTAAGAATATTATCTATGGAAGGGAGTCTTGTAGAGACTGAGAGGTGGGGCCAGACCTTCACCCCATGACTCCACATGTCCAAGATTTCACCCCAAGTTATGGGGAGCAGAAGAGCTGACTTAAACAATGAGAAAATTTGGATCCTGGATCCAGATATACCATTATGACTTACTTATCCAAGTACCATCTTTCAGGACACATTAGGCTAAAATCAAGAGCCCAACGTAGGTCAAGACTCACAAATACCATGTAGGACTAATGACAACTTCACTGTGGCCTTCTGAGGACTCAAGGTCACATAGCAACATCCCCAAACTGAGGATGGTTTCTGTAAAAACAGACACTATATTCCTCAACAAGGGTTTTATATTTGAATAGACAGGAAAATATATACAAGAAATTGATCTCCACCAACTCTACCCACTTCGTGACCAAAAGCCCAAATCCCACCCCAAATGTGTGATCCTTCTGTTAAAGTCTTGACTATACTTAGCTTATTCTTTGAAATGAATAGAGCTTCCCCCCCCACCCACTTTGGTGCCTTTAATACCACTGGGAAGCTCGTTAGCTTTGGTTAAAATGTCTATGGAACAAAGTCACACAGAGAGCCTTTTAAAACCATTTGCTGAAACTACATTTTGATCATTATAATAATGGCCAATATTTCCCAAGCACTGGGTGCTAGCTCTCCTTATGCACGTTTTCATATGGCTTCCCATGTCCTAATGTGAGCTAGTTTCTGCAGTACAGATGAGAAGATGAAAATGTGAGCTCCCTAAATGTGCTGGCCTCCGTCACGCCACCCTTGGAACTCTGATTCGAAGTCCAGCAGCCTGAGCACGGAGCCTGGACAACTGGGTGCTGCATACGACCGGGTCTCATCATGATTCCTCTGCATGGAACAGCCTTCCTCAGGTACCCTCACAGCTCCCTCGCTCACTCATTTGGGTGTCATTTCAGAGGTTTCCCTGACAGTCTGCCCAAGTGGAAACAGTACCCCCTTCCCCTGTTATCTCCTCACCTGTTTTATGGCTTCATTTCGAGTTTTGTTTTGTTTTTAGGAAATGTTTTTCTTTTTTGTAGCATAAAAGAAAAATGCTGTTTATAAAGTCTTTCCTTTTGAAAATACTACCCTTGGGGCACCTGGGTGGCTCAGTTGGTTAAGTGTCTGCCTTTGGCTCAGGTCATGTTATCAAGGTCTTAGGATGGAGCCCCAAGTCAGGCTCCCTGCTCAGCAGGGAAGCCTGCTTCTCCTTCTCCCTCTGCTACTCCCCCTCTCCCTCTGCTACTCCCCCTCTCCCTCTGCTACTCCCCCTCTTGTGCTCTCTTACTCTCCCTCTCAAATAAATAAAATCTTAAAAAAAAAAGAAAAAAGAAAATACTACCCTATTATTACATAGACTCAAAGACAGATTATGGATGCTTTTTGTCACTGGTAGCCAAGAGGCATGAAAACCACAGCGGAGTGCACCCCTCAGAACCCTTGTTGACAGGTCAGCATGCATAGCCATGAGCAAGTATTCATCATGGGCTTTCCTGACCAACTCAGTGGCTACTAACAGCCCTCTACTTCAAGGGAGCAAAAGTCCTCCCTACATGGCACAATCATATGCCAAGAGCCACCTTCTTAATCCTCACAACATTCCTGGAGGTACAAGGAAGGCAGTTTCTCTTCAGCACCATGTTACTCTGTCTAACAGAGGCCAAAAATGTAAGGAGAGAGTAGAGTTCTAACCGTCACTTGGAGGACACCCAACTGGGATCAAGAGAGCCACTGAAGAGAAACCAATGGAATTTCAGTCAAGTGGTCTACTAAATTTCAGGGTCACATACCATCAGATTCAGCTTTTACTAATCTTCTCTTAGCTCCAATCCAAATGAACCCTGAAATAAAGTCCTAAATATTTACTTTGTTCTTCTGCTAATCTTGCCACAACTTGTATGCTCATATTAACCATACTTAATGAAAGCAATTATTGAGAAATTTCTATTAGCATAAAGTTTAGACAGGTTAATGACTGTCTTCCCATGAGAGCTGAGTTCTACAGCACAGGAACTCCCCTCCCTACTTTGGAATGAGAAGGTATAGCTAGGGGTCAGGCACAGTTTCCAGACTTCTGTTTGCTGTGACCAGAGCTGTTATCACTTCCACCATGTGATTATGAAAATTCCTTGAGGCACCTGGACCAGACTTGTGGCTTAGTCTGTTAAGTATTTGTCTTCGGCTCAGGTTATGATCCTGGGGTCCTGGGATCAAGTCCTGCATTGGGCTCCCTGCTCAGTGGGGAGTCTGTTTCTCCTTCTGCCTCACCCCCTGGCTTATGCACACATGCACGCTCTCTCTCTCTACATGTCTCTCTCTCTCTCAAATAAATAAAATCTTTAAAAAAAATTTCTTCTGTGCCAATTCTTATATGTCACTTCTATCCCTATCCTTGTCCCTAGATGGCTATAGAGTTTGAAAGTCATTCCCGGGGCCAAAAGGCCAGGCAAAACCAATGGTCCTCTTGAACTAGTGTGAAGCAGCTCTAGGTTGAGGGACAAGACAGGTATTGTGGGCACTGCCAATACTCCCTTCCTTCTCCTCCACTGCACGGCATGGCCCTTTGTTCACAGCAGAAGCCCTTATTTTCCTCCTGGATGCTTTTCTACTGCCTGACACAAGGCTTGGCACCACCCAGGCAATGTTGGTTGTATAAAAAATACAACAGTGTTTCCCATGTTACATTTGTGCTTCCGCCCTTTTAACCCCAAAGAGTGGGATCTGTAGGCAAGTGGGGTGAAGACACCATGCCAGGCTCTCAGATGCATGATCTCACGGCATCCCCACAGGCACATGAGGACAATCTCCATGGTACAGAGCATGAAGCTGAGGCTCAGTGATGGTAAATAAGATGCCAAGTGGGAGTAAAAAAGGCTCCAGGAGTTCTGTTCAAGATTGTCTAACGCCAGACCAGGTCTAGCTATGTGACTGCCAAGCAGCTTCCAGAAATCCCTTTTCCCAGGTCCCTATACTATTTTCTCTATAAAATACAGTGTCAGGACTAGGTAGTTTACAAACTCAGTAAGCACTGACCATCTGCTGCTACCCTCTGGCTTACAGGCCAAACTCTGAGTCAGGTTAAGAAGTGCATGTCCCAGAGGCGAAAAGCTACTGAGTTCTGATTTTGTGCCTGGCCTTGAGCATTTCCCATGTATGAACTCATAATCCTCACCACAATCCTGTGGCACAGGTACTTTATTCTCATTTTATGGATGAGAAACTGACTGGGTTTATCCAAGGACACATGGGCAGGAGGTAGCAGAGCTAGGATTTAAACCCAGGCAGTTAGGGTCTAAAGTCTATGTCTGAACCACAAACCTATGGCTGCTGTTCAGTCTTGTCCCCCCACAGCAGGGAAAGCATTAGCACAAGACCTTCACTTGATGCTCATTGTGGCTCTTTTGTAATGACTTTTAAAAGCCCATCTCTAGCTGTACGGAGGTTGAGAGCAAGTTCCCACAGTTAATGTTGACTCAGAAGGCTCCCCAACATGGAACATGAAGGCATCTTCACACCAGCTAACAGTGTAGCTGGTTAACTCTGACAAGGCAAGTCAAAATGCAGTTTCAACCTCCGTCAACCCCAGGCACACAGTCCCTCTGCGGGCTCTGCCAAGGCTATAAGTCCTCAGCTTCACACGTGGAGACTCAGGTGCCGCCCATGAGATCTGCCGAAGGTCCAAAGGTAAAGGAGAGAGACAGAGAAAGGAGATCATTCTGGACAGTAAAGAGCAGGACGTCTGCTTCCCTGAACTGTGGGGCGGCTCAGCCCCTCTCAGCCACACCACTAACTGGATGCCTCTTTCCTTCCTTTTTAAACTCAGCAAACCATTTTAGACCACCTTCACCACAGAGGCTTCCTCTCTTCCTTTTCCGAGCTACACCAAGAAGGAAAAAACATCAACAAAAACTAGCAACTGATTTTCATTTAGGTCACCTAATTTTAGAAGCTATGGGTCTGCAGAGCCAAAAGCAGAGCTTAGAAAAAAGTCCATCAAAATCCCACAAGCTTCCATAGCTAAGAAACCATTTTAACTACCCAGAGATAGACATGGTCCCCTGCCCACATGAAAACAACTTCAATTCTACATTTTTTTTCCAAATTTTTAAATCTCAGGCGCTAAAACGCCTCTTTAAAATATGTGTCAATAAAAACAGGTAAAGGATGGAGTGGCAGAGACAAGGGAGTATCTGTGGGAAAGCATATGTTATGCTACGGCTGTGGAATGTCTCCTGAATCAATACCATCTGCAGGCTGATAGCACAACTGTATACACATACCTCATTTAGCCAAATTAGAGCAAGTGGAATCTTTACCTTCTGATTAAAACAAACAAATCTAGGGAGAAGCAAGATAGCAGAGGAGTAGGAGACCTAAATATCATCGGGTCCCAGGAGTTCAGCTAGCTAGTTATCAAACCATTCTGAACACCTACAAACTCAACAGGAGATAAAAGAAAAGAAGAGCAGCAATTCTAGAACAGAAAATTGACCACTTAGCAGAAGGTAGGACATGTGGAGAAGTGAATCCGAGACAACATAGGGGAAGATAGACCGCGGGGGGAAGGGCTGGCTACTGGCAAGTGAGAGAGCAGTGGAGCACAAAATCAGAACTTTTCAAAGTCTCCAACCCTGAGAGACATTGCTCCAGAAGTTAAGGGGAGGGGAAGGGGAGAGCCCTTACGGGGACAGTGTGGTCTCAAGACCCGCGGGGTCACAAAAAGACCAGTGGTGTCTAAGTGTGGCAGAGCTCCCAGGTATTGGAACAGGGAAGCTGGCTGCAGAGATGGAGCCAAAGAGTTGAGCTCTCAGCTCGAAATCACCTTAAACCGTGATCCAAGGCATAGTTGGGCCGCTGCTCTTTGAGCAGGGACCCCCACAAGTGGCATATTCAGAGAGAGCCCCCCCTTTCCCTCTGCTCCGGGAAGAGCAGAGCAGGAGTGTGCTGCAGGAATCTGCTGGGTTTGGAGACTCCAAATGGGGCTGGGCACCAGAGACAGAAACACTCAGTCACAGGCTGGGTGAGCTCGAAGTGTGGCCAGAGACCAGGGAGACGGGAGGGACTGATTGCTTTTCTCTGGGATGCACTGAGGAGTGGGGCCCTGAGCTCTCGGGACCTCCAGGTGGGAGACTGGGAGGCCGCCATCTTTATTCCCATCTTCCAAAGCTGTACAGAAAGCGTTCAGGGAACAAAAGCTCTTGAGAGCGAACCCCAGCAGATTACTTAGCCTGGCCCCTGGCAAGGGAGGTGTAAAGAATCACTGGAACAGGCCCCTCCCCCAGAAGATCAGCAACAACATCCAGCCAAGACCAAGTTCACAGATCAATGAGAACTGTGGAATTCCTGAGCTAGGGGAAAGCAACACATAGAAATCATGGCTCTTTTACCACGATTCTTTAGTCTTTCAAATTTAAATTTTTTATAAACTTTATTTTTTTCTTATTCTATTTTTAAAATTTTTCCTCTTTCCTATTTTAAACTTTTTTCTTCCATTTTAAAAACGAGTTTATCTTATCAATACTTTTTTAAAAGTCATTTTTAATTTTCATTGTTACAGTCATATTTTATCCCTTCATTGTATTTAACCTTATTTTTTGTATACATATAGGTTTTCTTTTAAATTTTGGGATACGGTTTCTTCTAAAAGACCAAAATATACCCTAAATCTAGATCTAGAGCATGGCTTTGTTCTAGGCTCCAGCCTGATCACATTCTTTCCTTTTTTTTTAGCTTTTTTTCAACCAACTTCTTATCAATTCCTTTTTTTAGAATCTTTTTAAATTTTCACTTTATAGTCATAATCCATCCATTTGTGTTTATCCTTATTTCTGTGTGTGTGTGTATATATATATATATATATATTTTTTTTCTTTCTTCAAAATTTTGGGAGGTAGTTTCTTCCAACAGACGAAAACACACCCCAAATCAAGTGTGTGGCTCTGTTTTATTCACCGGTCTAATAAATATATATATATATATATATAATTTCCCCCTTTTATCTCCCCCTGGCTTCAGATCTCTTCTGATTTGGTTAGTGCATATTTTTCTGGGGTCACTGCTACCCTTTTAGTATTTTGTTCTCTAATTCATCTATTCTTATCTGGATAAAATGACAAGGCAGAAAAACTCACCACAAAAAAAAAGAAAAAGAGGCAGTACCGATGGCTAGGGACCTAATCAATACAGACATTAGTAATATGACAGAACTAGAGTTCAGAATGATGATTATCAAGGTGCTAGCTGGGCTTGAAAAAAGTATGGAAGACACTAGAGAATCGCTTTCTGAAGAAATAAAAGAACTAAAATCTAACAAAGTTAAAATTTTTTAAAAAGCTATTAATGAGGTGCAATAAAAAATGGAAGCTCTTACTGCTAGGATAAATGAGGCAGAAGACAGAATTAGTGATATAGATGACCAAATGATGGAGAATAAGAAGCTGAACAAAAGAGAGACAAACAACTACTGGACCATGAGGGGAGAATTTGAGAGATAAGTGATACCATTAGACAAAACAATATTAGAATAATTGGGATCCCAGAAGAAGAAGAAAGAGGGGGGCAGAAGGTATATTGGAGCAAATTATAGCAGAGAATTTCCCTAATTTGACAAAGGGAACAAGCATCAAAATCCATGAGGCACAGAGAACCCCCCTCAAAGTCAATAAAAATAGGTCCACACCCCGTCATCTAATAGTAAAATTTACGTCTCACTGACAAAGAGAAAATCCTGAAAGCAGCTAGGGACAAGGGTTCTGTACCATAAAATGGTAGAAATATTAGATTGGCAGCAGACCTATCCACAGAGACCTGGCAGGCCAGAACAGACAGGCATGATATATTCAGAGCACTAAACGAGAGAAATATGCAGCCAAGAATACTATATCCAGCTAGGCTGTCATTGAAAATAGGAGAAATAAAAAGCTTCCAGAACAAACAAAAACAAAAAGAATTTGCAAACACCAAACCAGCCCTACAAGAAATATTGAAAGCCGTCTTCTAAGCAAAGAGAGAGCCTAAAAGCAACAGATCAGAAAGGAACAGAGACGATATACAGTAACAGTCACCTTACAGGCAATACAATGGCACTAAATTTGTATTTTTCAATAGCTATCCTGAATGTAAATGGGATAAATGCCCCCAATCAAAAGACACAGGGTATCAGAATGGATTAAAAAACAAAAAAACAAAAACAAAACCCATCAATATACTGTCTACAAGAAACTCATTTTAGACCCAAAGACACCTCCAGATTTAACGTGAGGGGGTGGAAAACAATTTACCATGCTAATGGACATCAAAAGAAAGCTGGAGTGGCAATCCTTATATTAAATAAATTAGATTTTTAAAAAAGATTTTATTTATTTGACAGAGAGAGATCACAAGTAGGCAGAGAGGCAGAAGAGAGAGAGGAGGAAGCAGGCTCCCTGCTGAGCAGGAAGCCCAATGTGGGGCTCGATCCCAGGACCCCCAGACTATGACCTGAGCTGAAGGCAGATGCTTTAACCGACTGAACCACCCAGGTGCCCCAACAAATAAATTAGATTTTAAGCCAAAGACTATGATAAGAGATGAGGAAAGACACTATATCAAACTTAAAGGGTCTGTCCAACAAGAAGATCTAACAATTTTAAATATCTGTGCCCCTAACATGGGAGCAGCCAATTATATAAACCGATTAATAACAAAATCAAAGAAACACATCGACCATAATACAATAATAGTAGGGGACTTTAACACCCCCCTTACTGAAATGGACAGATCATCAAAGCAAAAGATCGACAAGGAAATAAAGGCCTTAAATGACACCCTGGACCAGTTGGACATCACAGATACATTCAGAACATTCCACCCCAGAGCAACAGAATACACATTCTTCTTTAGTGCACATGGAACACTCTCCAGAATAGATCGCATGCTGGGTCACAAATCAGGTCTCAACTGGTACCAAAAGATTGGGATCATTCCCTGCATATTTTCAGACCACAATGCTTTGAAAGTAGAACTCAACCACAAGAGGAAAGTACGAAAGAACTCAAATACATGGAAGCTAAAGAGCATCCTACTAAAGAATGAATGGGTCAACCAGGAATTTAAAGAAGAATCAAAAAAGTTCATGGAAACACATGAAAATTAAAACACAACTGTTCAAAATCTTTGGGAACAGAAAAGGCGGTCCTGAGAGGAAAGTATATAGCAATATAAGCCCTTCTCAAGAAACAAGAAAGGTCTCAAGTACACAACCTAATCCTACACCTAAAGGAGCTGAAGAGCAGCAAAGAAAGCCTAAACCCAGCAGGTGAAGAGAAATAATAAAGACCAGAACAGAAATCAATGAAATAGAAACCAAAAGAACAGTAGAACAAATCAACAAAACTAGGAGCTGGTCCTCTGAAAGAATTAATAAGACTGATAAACCCCTGGCCAGTCTTATCCAAAGGAAAAGAGAAAGGACTCAAATTAATAAAATCATGAATGAAAGAGGAGAGATCACAACCAACAGGAAAGAAATACAAACAATTATAAGAACATATTATGAGCAACTCTACACCAGCAAATTTGACAATCTGGAAGAAATGGAGTCATTCCTAGAGATGTATAAAGTACCAAAACTGAACCAGGAAGAAATAGAAAACCTGAACAGACAGACCCATAACCAGTAAGGAGATTGAACCAATTATCAATAATCTCCCAATAAACAAGAGCCCAGGGCCAGACGGCTTCCCAGGGTAATTCTACCAATCATTTAAAGAAGAATTAATACCTATTCTCCTGAAACTGTTCCAAAAAAATAGAAATGGAAGGAAAACTTCCACTCTTTTTATGAGGCCAGCACTACCTTGATCCCAAACCAGACAAAGACTCCGTCAAAAAGTAGAGTTACAGACCAATAGCCTTGATGACACAGATGCAAAAATTCTCACCAAGATACTAGCTAATAGGATCCAATGGTACATTAAAAGGATTTTTCACCAAGACCAAGTAGGATTTATTCCTGGGCTGTGAGGTTGGTTCAACATCTGCAAATCAATCAATGTGATGCAATACATCAATAAAAGAAAGAACAAGAACCATATGATGCTCTCAACAGATGCAGAAAAAGCATTTGACAACGTACAGCACCCTTTCTTGATCAAAACTCTTCACAGTGTAGGGATAGAGGGTATATACCTCAATATCATCAAAGCCATCTATAAAAAAACCCACAGCAAATATCATTTTTTTAAAGATTTTATTTATTTATTTCACAGAGGGAGAGAGATCACAGGAGGCAGAGAGGCAGGTGGGGGGGGAAGCAGGCTCCCTGCTGAGCAGGGAGCCCTATGCGGGCCTTGATCCCAGGACCCTGAGATCATGACCTGAACCGAAAGCAGAGGCTTTAACCCATTGAGCCACCTAGGCGCCCAGCAAATATCATTCTTAATGGGGAAAAACTGAGAGCTTTTCCCCTAAGGTCAGGAACACAGCAGGGATGCCCACTATCACCACTGTTATTCAACATAGTACTAGAAGTCCTATCCTCAGCAATCAGATAACAAAAAGAAATAAAAGGCATCCAAATTGGCAAAGAAGAAGTCAAACTCTCAGTCTTTGCAGATGATATGACACTTTATGTGGAAAACCCAAAGGACTCCACTCCAAAACTGCTAGAACTCATATAGGGATTCAGTAAAGTGTCGGGATTATAAAATCGATGCACAGAAATCATTGCTTTTCTATACACCAACAGCAAATTAAGGAGTCGATCCCCTTTACAACTGAACCCAAAACCATAAGATACCTAGGAATACACCTAACCAAAGAGGCAAAGAATCTGTACTCAGAAAACTATCAAGTTTTCATGAAAGAAACTGAAGAAAACACAAAGAAATGGAAAAACATTCCACGCTCATGGATTGGAAGAACAAATATTGTGAAAATGTCTATGCTACCTAAAGAAATCTACACATTTAATGCAATCCTTATCAAAATACCATCAATTTTTTTCAAAGAAATGGAATAAATAATCCTAAAATTTATATGGAACCAGAGAAAACCCCGAATAGCCAGAGGAATGTTGAAAAAAAAAACCAAAGTTGGTGGCATCACAATTCGAGACTTCAAGCTCTATTAAAAAGCTGTAATCATCAAGACAGTATGGTACTGGCATAAAAACACACACACATATCAATGCAACAGAATAGAGAGCCCAGAAATGGACCTTCAACTCTATGGTCATCTAATCTTCGACAAAGCAGGGAAGAATGTTCAAGGGAAAAAAAAGTTTCTTCAACAAATGGTGTTGGGAAAATTGGGCAGCTACATGCAGAAGAATGAAACTGGACCATTTCCTTATACCACACACAAAAATTTACTCAAAATGGATGAAATACCTCAATGTGAGACAGGAATCTATCAAAATCCTTGAGGAGAACACAGGCAGCATCCTCTTCGACCTCAGCCACAGCAACTTCTTCATAGAAACATCGCCAAAGGCAAGGGAAGCAAGGTCAAAAATGAACTATTGGGACTTCATCAAGATCAAAACTTTTGCACAGCAAAGTAAACAGTCAACAAAACCAAAAGACAACTGAAAGAATGGGAGAGGATATTCACAAATGATGTATCAGATAAAAGGCTTGTATCCAAAATCTATAAAGAACTTACAAACTCAACACTCATAGAACAAATAATCCAATCAAGAAATGGGCAGAAGACATGAACAGACTCTTCTGCAAAGAAGACACCCAAATGGCCAATAGACATATGAAAAAGTCCTCAACATCGCTCAGCATCAGGGAAATACAAATCAAAACCACAGTAAGATGTCACCTCACACCAGTCAGAATGGCTAAAATCAACAAGTCAGGAAATGACAGATGTTGGCGAGGATGCAGAGATAGGGGAACCCTCCTACACTGTTGGTGGGAATGCAAGCTGGTGCAGCCACTCTGGAAAACAGTATGGAGGTTCCTCAAAAAAGTTGAAAATAGAGCTACCTTACAAACAAGCAATCGCACTACTCGGTATTTACCTTAAAGATACAAATGTAGGGTTCCAAACGGGCATGTGTACCTGAATGTTTATAGCAGCAATGTCCACAATAGCCAAACTATGGAAAGAACCTTGATGTCCCACCAACAGATGAATGGATAAAGAAGATGTGGTGTATGTGTGTATGTGTGTGTGTGTTTGTGTGTGTGTGTGTATATATATATATATATATACACACACAAACACATATATATGTATATGTATATGTATATAACTAATGGAATACTATGCAGCCATCTAAAAAACCCCGAAATCTTGCCATTTGCAATGACATGGATGGAACTAGAGGGTATTTTGCTAAGTGAATTAAGTCAATCAGAGAAGGACAATTATCATATGATCTCTCTGATATCAGGAATTTGAGAGGCAGGTCAGGAGGTCATGAGGGCTTGTGAGGGAAAAAATGAAACAAGATGGGATTGGGAGGGAGAGAAACCATGAAACTCTTAATCTCATAAAATAAAGTGAGGGTTGGTGGGGGAGGGATAGGGTGGCTGGGTTATGGACATTGGGGAGGGTATGTGCTATGGTGTGTGTTGTGAAATGCGTAAGCCTGATGACTCACAGACCTGTACTCCTGGGACAAATAAATAAATAAATAACCAAAAAAACCCACACAAAAATTAAAACAATCAAGTCTATTTCAATACATCCTATCTCTGATCCACTGAACAGCCCTGTGTAGAGGCATTTTCACCCATGAAAGTAAAGTCCATACAAGTTCCCAAGTTCAGTACCACAGGGCATGTTCCTAAGAGCTCTTGTTCTTCACCACCTGGGATGGCTGAGGAAAAACAGCATTCCTCATAGGGATACAGACTCTGACCTTTTTTCTTTTTTTAAATAAGATTTTATTTACTTATTTGAGAGTGAGGGGGAGTGAGAGAGAGCATGAACAGGTGTTGAGGAGGGTGGGGCAGTGACAGGGAGATTCCAGGAACCCAGGATCCTGACCTGTGCTGAAGGCAGACGCTTGACCAACTGAGCCACCCAGGCACTCCCATACTCTGACTTTCTGAAATGAAAAAAGCCATGTACTCCTTAAAGGGTAACAAGTCCAAAGGCATTAGGATTAGTGGGTTCCAGCTTTTCTGCAAGGACTATTCATTCAGAGCAATCTCTATTATATTATAGCTCACCAGAATTATTTAAATCCTACTTACATAACTAGCCACCAAATATTACAAAATAAATGATATTATGGAACCTTTGTTTTCAAATAGTGTAGCAAAGCAAAAGCATTTTCCTCTTTGAACAAGTTAGTGGTCAACTTTCCAGGTGTTTTTGGGAATTCCTAAAGTATTCAGGAAAATGTCAAAGCAGGCCAGGGGCAAAAACAGTGATCTAGAACTGACTATGTGGTCATCCCTGTCATGACAGAAGTTCTAGGACAGTGGCTGACCTTGCTGCTTGTCCTGGAGAGGGAGGTGTGCATTTAGTTGGACACCTACTGGGAACGTGCTATTTGCCAGGCTCCAGGTAGATACTGGGTTCAAAAGAAAAATATAGGCTATCTTGCCCACACCTTCAAAGAGCTTAGAGCTTGGCTGCAGAGACAGATGAAGCCAGGGAAGGTCCAAGATGTACACAGCAGTGGTGAAAACACAAAGCAAGGGTCCCAGAAACCTCTGGGGTTGGAGGGGTCTCTATAAGGCTTTTTATGGGAGACAGTACTTTTAGAGGAGTTTTGACAAAGATGACAATTAAGCACCAGAAAAATGGAAGGGCATTCCAGGCCGAGGACAGAAACATGTAAATGTGTAACAGCATAAATAAATAGCATGGTGTAGGCGAGGCTAGCTCCCAGCAGGGCTGCGGCACATTCAGCCAGAACAGAAGCATTTAAAATGGGAGAAGAAAGGTTAGCATTCTCGGAGCTGTGTCCTCTGAACGCCCCCAAGGAAAGCAAAGTTTGAGTCAGGCTTAGGACAATTCTGGAAATCCAAACCATAATGTGACACATGTCATACCTATTTTATCTGCTGCCTGGAATCTTTCTAGGGACCCTCCCCTACCCCCGAAGAAACCCTGGGGTGACCCGCATGATCCAGACACACCCAATCAGGATGTCATTGAGCACTGTGACTACATGATCAGAACCCTCCCCAACCATGTGGCCAGAAACCTAGACCCCACTGTGACCATTTCAACCACCACCCTAAGAAGATGGCCTTAGAATGAAGCCAACTCAGAAGCCAATCCAGCTGAGCTTCTTGAAGATGGTCCCCATGTCTGTACCCATGAGGGCTGAGCTCAGCATCTTCTGAACTAGCCAACTACATGGGCCCCCAACTCCCTGTTTAAGCTCACTTCCTCCCGGTTCCACTCAACTCTCTCACCTGGCTTCCAGTTGGACCCCCTTTAAAGCACCCCACTTCCACATGGCCATTAATTCTTCTCTGAAAATAGAGGTCTTGTCTCACTGTCCGCCTGCTTTATTTAAAGCCTCCTCAAC
Organism: Ailurus styani; assembly: GCA_002007465.1. Classification (NCBI taxonomy): domain Eukaryota; kingdom Metazoa; phylum Chordata; class Mammalia; order Carnivora; family Ailuridae; genus Ailurus; species Ailurus styani. The sequence continues at coordinate 235,339 of LNAC01000789.1, read as the reverse complement.
TGTGACTACCTATAGAACAAATGCAAACTCCTGAGTTCTACACTGAAAACTCTCCACAGATTGTCTCAATCTACCTTTCTCAGGATCCTCTCCCTTTCTACTGCTCCAGATAGGCTGTGCAGGTTGTTTCATGCAGTGAAGTAGATCTTTGGGGACCTGTTTTGTTTTCCTTAACTTATTTACTCTCTCATGTCTTGATAATTACATACTCTTCTTAAAATTAATAAAATAGAACTTCCTCTAAAACATTCCTGTAATTTAAATCTACTCTCTCAGACTACTTTGCCATAATTATTCTGAATTAGTGGCTCTTTCATGAAAAGAAATAATTACCTTCTTTTTAAGCAGGAGTGAAATGTCTGTTGCCAAAAATTTACTGGTTTGGGTCCAGGAAAGGAGTTTTTAAGGTCAGGATCCCAAGAGCCTCCTGGGAGTTTATAAAAATCTCCTTCTTGGAGGTCTTAAAGATGAGTTTCAAAATTAAAAGTGGTTGGGGCTGGGGACTTGCAAACAGCCTTGAGAGCAAGAGAGAAGGAGGCTTTACGTATCAGCTGGCCCATCAGCTGAGCCCAACATCCTCAGCATCTTTTTGGACTGGTCACACATGGAACCCCAGATTCCAATGCTACCTTGCAAATCAGAGTTCCTCAAACACAGCACAACTGACATTTTGTGCTAGATTGTTCACTGTTGTGGGGGCTAGCTTATGTTCTGTAAAATGTTCAGCAGCATCCCTGGCCTCTTTCTACCAGATGTTAATAGCACGTTCTCAGTTGTGACAACCGAAGATATGTCCAGACACTGCCAAGTGTGGCCAAGATGGGAGGGGGGCAAAATCACCTGCAGCTGAGAATCAATGCTATAAAATCCGTGCTCAAAGGGTGGCCTCACTTCTCCTGAACCGTATTTTTCTTTCTCTTCCTCCACCTGCCCTCCTTCTCCTTCTTCATGATAAAAATCAAACACCATGACCACACAAAGTGAAAACCACACCAATGATGACACACATTTTTCTAGGAAGATACCAAAAGAATTGTTTCTGACAAGTGTCCAAGTCTTTCGTGCTGCCCTTACAAAGAATGAAACAGAAAGTGATGTGTGGATGGGAGAAACACAGTCATTTCTCACTCATATTAATAAGAAAGCACCCTGCAATCTCTGGTATGCCCTGCTTCTCCATAGCATCTGGGGGGCCAGAGGCTGGCCCATTACCTGATCCCCAGAAGGCCACCTGTGGAGCTGGGCAGGGGACTGGGGCACTTCAGGTGCTACTCCAACACAACTGATAACAGGGGGGACCCAAAGAGGAAACAGCACCAGTGCAACTTAATTTCAAGGTCCACTAGCAGCACAAAAGGGGGAATATTGCACTTCCAAATCCAAGTCCTGAAACTCAGCAGGGACATTTTTCATTTGCAATTTTTAAATGGTAGAATAATAATTATGGTTCTTTTTATTGAGAACAGCATCCCAATTCAAATACATTGCACTCCACCAGCAGATACTGGAAATATACCACACGCGGCTACTCACGTTTGGGAAATGCAGACCTAGCTACCGTTCCGTGTAGACTCAACACTAGAAACCAGCCACTGGAGTTGTGCCTGCACCTTCAAGTCTGTGACTATGCTTCCCACATGACCTTGTAGTTGTAAGTGATTGTAACACAAAAGCAATGTTATCATTAAGTTGTGCCTTTTAGCGAGCATTCCATGCTGGACAATTACTCAGCTGATGTTGAAAGACAAGAACTTGTTCTTCAAAGTATAAATAAAGAAATGCAGAGGTACACATGCACATCCCCGTCCTGCAACTGATGGGGATAGAGGCACAATGTGCCCACTCCCCAAAATATTACAATCTAGAGTTGTAACCTTCACCTTCTATGAGGGCTCCACAGCACGGAAGAATCTGTGGGAAGCTCAGACATGGCAGGCCAAAGGGGGAAAAAAAATTCCTACTTTATAGGTGGTGTTTACTAAGGTTTGAGAAAGGGAAATGAGATGCCAAGCCCCACTTCCAAGCAAATCCCCAGGAGGAGAAATGGAAAAGAGGAACCAGAAGGAGAAACTCCTTTTAGCAGTGAAGCCACATGCTGTCGCCTCCAGCATCATCCAATCCACGTGGGCAGTTACTGAGTGCTTTCAACAGGTAGGCTTTGAACAAGACACTATAGGCAAAACAAAGATTAAGTGGATACTGTTGGGCCTCAGAAGACAAGCACTTTCATGATCCTGTATTTTTTTTTTTAACCTTTCCCCTATGTTAGCACATGGCAAAGAACTCCAGATCCAATGCTATTCACTCCGCATCATAATTTAGGACCATAAAAGTAGAGAAAAGCATAATCAGTCTTTCCAAAAACAAAAGCATCATTCTGAAAGGGGATAATTTTGGTGAAGAAACATTCAAGTTCTTTCAGGGAGGAGAAACTGATTTACTAGGTGACGGGTTGAAGGGTGTGGACTTTTTTTTTTTTTTTTAAATCTGGGTTTTAGTTTCTTTGATTCACCTACATCTTCAACAAGATAAATCAAGCTCAAAAATACAGTTCAAGCTAATGCTTGATTCCAATGAAGTTCATTTCCAGCTAGATTTCTCTAGGGGAACATCCCTTTCACATCATCCAAAGGCCCAAGAGTGATAAATTTGGAAAGAAAAGCCATTTTGGATAAAAGTTACAGAGAACACAGCTGAACAGAGGAAGGGCACACACACACACACACACACACACACACACACACACACACACACACACACACACAGAGTTATCCCTGAAAAGAAAATAAATTTAGGGAACCCTTTTACAACTGCCATGGTACCCAATTTAGAAGCAGTTTAGAGCCAACCAGAAGATATATCAGCAAGCAATAAGACACAACAGTAAGCAATCAGAAACATCAGTGAGCAATAAGACACCAGAGTAAGCAGTAAAGACACACCAGGGAGAACATTTCTGAGCAATTACCACATGTCTTAATGCAAAAAGAGAAAAAGAAAAACTTCACCCAATCGGGACTGGAACCCTATAAAAATGAACTCCCTCCCAGCTCCAGAGCTGTTCCTGCTAGAACAGTAGGGGTATCGGGACTGTAGGGCCAGGGCTCAGAGAGAGGGCAACAAAAGCAAGAAACAGCTTTTTCCTCAACAAGGACTACACACTGAAGTTCCTATCCTTCTTTTTTGGCACTCTCATCTACAGACAGGGAAGAGAGTTTAGATATATGTTGTTTAGCTGACAAAATATAAAGCCCCCCTCCCCCACCCTCTAGGGAAATAAAGGAGGATGGCTCTACTCCCTCACGGTCTCGCCAAGGGAGGAATGCACATGCGTACAGAGGGACAAGCTTGTTTTTACACATGTTGGCCACAGAAACAGACCCTTAAGACACAGAGAACTTCCTTACTAGACAGGTTATTAAATATCCCAGGAAACTGCCAGCTCTCCAGGAATCTCTAAGAAAATGGCAGCCTATTTTTCAAAACTCCCCCATTTGTGATGATTTACAAATGAAAGCAAGGAAGACAGCCAATACTCACCATCTCTCCTCTTTATGGTGCTCGGTCTTAAGCTGAGCTCAAGGGATTCCAATACCAAAGGTACCCTCCCCCAAACACTCAAACTCCATGAAACCTGTGAAACCACTCACTAACTTCTCCTAGATGTTGAGAAGACTGAATAAAATCATGTGCCTCCGAGGGTCACAAACATTAACTGGTATTTCCTGGACGGCTGCTGGTATTAGTTTCCTCCCTTTCCTTCCAATTATTTTCTGGGTCACAACCCATTTCTAGGAGTCTGTATATCTTCCATGAGGCCCCTGTCCTCAATTCTGCCTACCTTCAAAATGTACCTTCTTATGAGAAGCCCCATTTACACGGCCACCATCGATGGGATTTTGTGCATATAGATTACTTTCCTAATTGGCCAATAAACATCTCAAAGAATGTCTCACACACAAAAAATACAAAAGAGGGAGAATGAAATTAGTTATCAGAGGCACAACTCTAAATCTGCTCCCTCCTCCCCCCACTGCCCCAACCCACTAAACATGCAAAATCCTTTGGTTCTTTAAGTATTAGTAAAAACACAGTACCAGTGGCATGGGGAAAGGAGACCCACCAGAGTCAACAACTTAGAGAATGTGCCCGAGAGGTATGCATTAACTGAGTCAACTAACTCACTCAATACATGGGGCTGGAATCCCAAAAGGAAGAAGTAGTCACCACCTCCTCCCATTTCCTTCCTAGAGGTCCACCTACAATTTTGGACCTAGGTACTTGGAGCCCAGGCAGGATTAGTCTCCCAGTGAGCCTGGCACACAAACAGGACAGCCAGCGGCAGCAAGATACCTCATCAGGCAGAGAATGACAACAGACTTGTTTATAGGGGCTGTATAGGACAGAGACGGTGGGAGGCGGCAAAGGCCAAGGCAGAGCACCCGACTCCACCTCTGGAAATAGGATAATGCAGAACTGCCATGAAATCAGATAGGACTTGTCCAACAGCATTTCCTACTGAGGATGGGGGAGGAGGAGTGGATACTGGAGAGGCATGGGTTCCATTTATTAATAAGCAGCTCAAAACAGTGGGAGGTTTTCTTGCCTAATTACAGAAGCTGTTGGAAACTGCAGGGAAGATAGGATTTATGGCCCAGATGACACTGCCTCTGTGTGGTAATTAAAAGTTATTTTTAATACCTTTCTTTGGTTGGACACTTTGGATTATTAGAAATATATTTTGTAATTTAATACTTGCTAAAAGGCAAAGAACAGAAGGGAAAGGTAATACAACAAGCTTGCATAATGGGAAACAATTAAATGTTTTGACACTGGGAGGTAGGAAAGGAAACGAATCTCTCCCACTTTAGTCTGTACATTTCTACAGCGCAAGCGAGAGGTAGAGAGAAACCAAAATGGACACTAAATTTGATTTTCACAGTAGCAGAAAGCAACCCAGGTCCCTATTTTATCCATTAAGTAGAGTTTGGATACCACCACCAGGAGCGCAGACAACTCATTCACAACCCTTCACCCAAAGCACCTCATCCTCATCTTCGGGCTCTCTGCTTTTTCACTCTAGCTCAACCACAGAGACTTGCACTGACCCCAGGGCAGTGCAAAGGGGGCATCCAATGTAAGCCATGGGCAATCCAGGCTATGTGTGATCTGGGATTGGTTTTTAATCTATGCTTCTTCTCTCATCCCAGATTCCACTTTTAAGAGGAGGCTAGACAAAATGCACCCCAGGGAGATCTGCAGGGTGGTATCCGTGAGCAGCGACAGAAGCAGCCCAAGATCAGGCAGGGGCCGTTTATTTTATCAGTCCCATTTCCAGAATTTCCATCTCCCCATGTACACACAGAATGCATTTTCTGCAATAGTGGCTCTTCTTTAACAACGGGAAGGAGACAATCTCTTATATGGAACAGACTTTTGAAACTGTCTGATAAAAAAGGGGAGGAGAAAGGACCTCTAACTGGCACGAGCTTCCCAGATAACCTCTCTATTCCATTTATCCATGCAATGAATCTTCTCATTAAAAGTGAATCCCAGGAGCTCATTATATGAAATATGTCACAGAAACCACCAGACATTACACATCATGATGAGCCTTTAAAAGTCTTTTAACATGTTAATCAAAAATAAATTTAAAATCAGCTTTAGAGGAGCTGTACCAAGTTAACGGGATTTATACCAATAAGAACCACTGCGCTCCTTTATTTTTTTCCCAGTTCAAAGCACGGTCTGACTCCACATCAGGGCACACAATTGGCGTTCTTACCTGCCACATTAATTTTCTCAAGTGCGACCAAGCTGGGAACAGCTGTGGTGGAGTTGGTCGAGTTTGTTCCCGTGCCATTGATTACAAGATTGTCCACCTTTGACTCTAACTTGCCAATGCGCTGCAAGATATTATCCAACAGCACGGCAAGAGTTTTCTTCAGATCTGTAAAAGAAAATGCAGATAGTTTAAAAATTCCTTGGCCTCCGTACATTTGTCTGGTGGATTCTCTCTCTCCTTTCCTCTTCCTCCTCCTCCTTCTCTGTCTCTGATACGAAGAACAAAAAGAAGTGGCACAGTTGAGAAATACCGCTTGAAGACATGTCTTAAAAAACTATCTTAAAGATGACAGAGGCCATCTTCAAGTGGCCCAGAGAGTACAAAACACATTGGTCTCTTCTGTCATGCGAGTTTAGCAGTAGGGGACATAAAATTATTCCCAGCCACTAGGGTGGTAGAGAAAACTCGGTGTTAGGTAGCATCCTATCAAAGCACTCTATTAAATTCCTTATTCTTATAGCATGATGGTCTGACCTATAGAATGACAACCCCAAAGTGCAGCGAGGTCTTGCAGTAGCTTCTGGATCAAGTTCATTGTTATTTTCAGTGCTATATACTCCAGTACATCCCAATTTTTTTTTTACCACGTCTTGACTTCTGTTGGGTACTTTGGTAATACTTAATAAAAACTACAGTTCCAGATGCTAGACATGCTGGGTAACTCAGAGTTAACTATAATGAGATTTAGAAAGATACTTAAATTAAGATCAGATTCATTCATTCATTCAGGAAATATTTACTCAACAACTACTATGTGCCAGACACTGTTCTAGATGCTTGGGATATTCTGTCATAGTGCTTACATTTAAGAGCTGATTCCCTTTCTTACACATCTGACTGTGGGTCACCTCTCTGCACTCCTCTCTAGACAGACACTTTACCCTCATGGATACAAAAGTGTTTATGAAGTTTGTACACAAGGTATTCCACATACATGAGGAGATTAATTAAGCCTCTCTCCTCTGGAAACTCCTAATCAAAGAAAGCTACATTGACCTGCACATATGAGAAAGGCAGAAGGACACCAGGCTAGCCATCCATGGGACTAGAATCCAGCTTCCCGAGTGAATTGGGAGTGGTTCTGGGGAGAAGAGCACCATGTGGGGAGCAGGTTATGCAATGTCCTGAACTGAGACAAATGCAAAGTCGCCACTTTCCCTCCTGCTGGGAACAGGGCCAACGTGCTTTGAGCAGGTGATCTCATCTGGCTGGGAGAGAAGCTCACACCGGATCAGTTCACCAATCCCAGAACAGAGCCAGCCAACCCTGACCTCATCCATAAGGAGCTCAGGCTGTCCTATTTTGCCAGGTGGAGAGGAAAGTCATCAGAACAGAAACAAAGGTGTGTAATGGACATGGAAGTTTGTGTTGTTGGTGGTCTACCATCTGGGAGGCATGGCCGGAGCAGACTAAATATTGCAAGCAGAAAGCAAATCCACACCTTTCTCCTCCAAGTCTGGTGCTCTGCACTTGGCATAAGTGCAACCTCCCCACTGCTCTCCCTGAATGGAACATCAGACTTCTTCATGATGTTAACCTCTGCAGCAGTTCGTTCATTCATTCTAACAAATACCCGACCAGGGCTATTTCTTGCTCTTCAGCCTGTCTCTTACCTACAGGTAAGGAGAAGCTGGCCACAACATTAGAGCAACAGGGCTAAGAACACCATTACAGCAGAGAAGGACAGAAGGGAACGAATGTTTCCTGACTGCCTTTTACATGCCACACACAAATCAAAGAAAGCCCCACTTTACCTTTACCTCGTCCATGAGATAGGTGTAGTAAAATGACTTCATTTTACAGAGGAGAACACAGAAGCTCACAGGCATGAAGTAACATGCTCAGGGCTACAGAGATAAACCAGAATGGGGACTTGAATCGGGTTGGCCTAATTGCCTGATGCCTCAGTGGACCAGCCAGAAGTCAAGAGCCAGGGTAGAAAAAAAACCCAAGCATGAAATTCAAGGTCTTCATCCACAGCATTGTGGTTAAGCGCCCAGACTCTGGAGCAAAAGTTTTTCGGTTTACGTCCTTATTCTCCACTCCTGTTTCCTTATCTGTCAAAGAGTGCTAAATTTAAGCTCTTTAGGTTGTTATGCGAACTTCATGAGTTAATTTTTATAAAATGTTCTGAATACCACCTGGTACATGATAAGCACTATATAACTGCCTGCTCCCCATATAAATAAAAAATAAAAGTTCCTCTGGGAAACACTCTCATCCTTCCTCAAGAAATCTCTTCCTGAGTGAGGCAGGACTTTCATCATTTTATCAAAGGGTCATGAGCTCATACTCCTCCAGGACCTGCAGTCCCATGGTCAGCGTGATTCACTGTCAACCCTGGCACATCCTCAGCTAGCAGAAACGGGAGGCAGCCACCAGCTGTGCTCTTAAAATGAATTGAAAGCATCAACTGCTTCTCCGGAATTCTGAAGATTGCCAGAGGCCAGCCCATGCAGATAGGGTCAGTGGTGCCATTGGGAGGTGGCTGCAGTGTGTGACAAAACCACCCCTCAAATATAGGATATCAAGCCCCTCCATCTCCAGCCTTGTTGCCTGAAGGCCCTATCACCAGCCAAGCAGTCCACAGGGAAAAATGGCATTTAAGTATTAGCAGCAATTGAGATGAGCTAGACACAGAAGCCCGGGACCCCTAAGATGGGTTAAATCAGGCTTTCTCAGCTTTGACACTCTTGACACTTTGGTCCAGGCCATTCTTTGGTGTTGAGGGATGTCCCATCCACTGAAAAGTGTTTGGCAGCACCCCTGGTCTCTAGCGACTGAATGACCACAGCAATCCTTCTAAGTTACAACCCAAAACCCCTCCTCCCAATGTCCATGGGGGTGTGGGGAGGGGCGCAATGCCCCAATTTGGGAACCACTGAGTTAGGCATATGCTCCCAACCCTTTCTTCCTCACTGTCTCTTTGTACAGGGGAAGTGTGAGAACACTCACCAAACTTGCATTATGTGTGACCTCCATTTGCACTAGAGACATTGCTATCAATACAATGCAAAGTATAATGAAGGAATCAGCCCTCCTCCTTAGAGAAGCTGACAGAGGCCCAGCCCATGTTGATGGTCTCTCAAGGGCTGGTAACCTTCTGCAATTTTTTGTCTTTTTGTTAAAAGGCAAGAGGACTATGGGACAGAGCCCCCTCTCCCAACCCATAGTTATTGGTGACAGTCACTGGTGGAGCACACCCTAGGTAGAATACAAAACTGTCACATCAACCTTAGGATGACACAAACAAATGGAAAGATATTATATTCTATGCTCATGGATTGGAAGAATATTGTTAAAATATCTATACTACCCAAAGCAATTTATAGATTTAACACAATCGCCATCAAACACCAACAATATATTTCACAGAACTAGAACAAATAATCCTAAAATCTGCGTGGAACCACAAAAGACCCTGAATAGCCAAAGCAATCTTGAGAAAGAAGACCAAAGCTGGAGGTATCACAATTCCAGATAGGATATATTTATAAAGCTGTAGTAATCAAAACAGTACAGTACTGGCACATGGATACATAGATCAGTGGAACAGAATACAGAGCCCAGAAATAAACCCACAATTCTATGGTCAATTAATCTATGACAAAGGAGGCAAGAATATGCAATGGGAAAAAGGCTCTTCAACAAATGGTGTTGGGAAAACTCGACAGCCACATGGAAAAAGAATCAAACCACTTTCTTACAACATACACAAAAATAAACTCAAAATGGATTAAAGACCTAAATCTGAGGCCTGAAATCATAAAAACCCTAGAAGAGAGCACAGGTATTAATTTCTCTGACATTGGCCATAACAACTTATTCTAGCTATGTCTCCTGAAGAAAGGAAAACAAAGCCAAAAATAAACTATTGAGACTACACCAAAATAAAAAGGTTTTGCAGAATGAAGGAAACCATCAACAAAACAAAAAGACAATCTACTGAATGGGAGAAGATATTGGCAAATGGTATATCTGATGAGGAGCTGATCTCCAAAACATATAAAGAATTTCCATAACATACCCAAACAACCAAATAATCCAATTAAAATATGGGCAGAAGACATGAATTGACAATTCTCCAAAGAAGACATCCAGATGGCCAACAGACATGAAAAGATGCTCAACATCACTCATCATCAAGGAAATGCAAATCAAAAGTACCATGAGACATCATTACCTCACACTTGTCAGAATGGCTAAAATCAACACAAGAAACAAGTTTTGGTGAGGATGTGGAACAAAAGGAACCCTCATGCACTGTTGGTGGTAATACAAATGGGTGCAGCCACTGTGGAAAACAGTATGGAGATTCCTCAAAAAATTAAAAAAACAAATACCAGTCATAATCCAGTATACTGCTACTGGGTATTGACCCAAAAAACAGGAAAGCACTAATTCAAAAAGATATATGCACCCCTGTATTTATTGCAGCATTATTTACAATAGCTAAATTATGGAAGCAATCTAAGTGCCCATTAGTAGACAAATGGATAAGAAAAATGTGGGGTACATAAAGGAATACTACACAGCCATAAAAAGAATAAGATCATGTCATTTGGGACCACATGGGCATACCTACGGAATATTAGGCTTAGTGAGGTAAGTCATATTGGGAAAGACAAATACCTTACTAAAAAAAAAAGCAGAATGAGATCTGTACATACAGAGAACAAACACCTGCCATACAGAAGGGAACAGGGGATGAGCAAAATGGGTGAAGGGGAGTGGGACACAGAGGCTTCCAGCTACGGAAAGAGTGAGTCACAGGAATAAACGGCACAGCATAAAGAATGCAGTCAACGATATTGTCATAGTGATGTAATGGGACAGATGGTAATTACACTAGTGATGAACACAGCATAATGTACAAACTTGTCAAATCACTAAGTCACACACCTGAAACTAATGTAACATTGTGTCAACTATACTAAAAAAAAAGTCAAGAAACAAGAAGAAAGTCTTCCTCGATTTCTAAAATACAGTCCCCAATAAGGATGACCTACTATCTCCTGTTGACCTCACCTACTAGACTCACACCTCATGACCGTGTGACATGGTGTGACCAGGGGAAGTCATGATGATGAGAAGGATGCTGATGTGCACTATCTCAACTACATTCCGTACCAGCAACACGGCTACTACCCCGCCCCCACTGCCACCATTGACAGAGCTCTATGTATCAGCTGCTGTCCCCAGCACTTCTCGCGGATTACTTCACAGCATCCTGCCAAGACAATATGAGGAATGTATTATTGTTACCATCTCCATTTTATAGATGATAAACCACAGCATACAGAGGTGAAGTCATTTGCCCCAGATGATTGCAGATCAAGGGTTCCATCTCAGACAGTCTGGTTCCAGACCCAATGGCGCTTACCTACCATGCTATATGGCCTCTGAAGAACCACTGTGGACCTGCCAGCCAGCAGGCATCTCTGACCTGCTTCTTCGGAGCACACTTATTGGGGCTTAACCTCTGGGATTCTGTCACGTGCTTTTGTTAAATCATATCCCAACCATCCTCAAGGTTCACTGAGGCCTCTGTTCGCTGAGCAACTCCCACACGAAAAATAATGAAGAGTCAGCATTTCCATACCTTCTGCCTCAAAATGAAAAGGGAATATAAAGCAATCCAAAACCCTGGACTCTCTAGGCACTTTACCTGGACAGGCATGTTTTCTCTTCCAGTATGAAAGAAAGAAGTTCATTTTCAACAAGCAGCTATTTGAGTCACAATTTCAAGACAGTTTGACACAAGATAAAAGATAGTGTCAACAAAATACAGAAGGGCAAAGATGTTGTTAAGCCCATCTCTGTGTCTTTACCAACTGGCACACTACGGTGTTCAGTTATGTGTGTGTTTTGTAAGTGAACAGATCAATGAATGAACCAACAAATAAATGGACTAGAATAGTCTTCCCACCAATAAGGCTAAGGAAATCATACCTTTCTAGGTGATGAAATTATTTCTCACTTTCGCATTTCTCAGTTAAACTGGCAAAAACTGTTTTATTGAAATTTTAAATACCAGAACATTTTTGTGTTTTAGTCTTAATGATAATCCATTTATCCAATAAGACTGTACACCAAGAATAAGTTCTACAGAGCTTAATAAAGAAATTAGGGCAAAAATATTCCTTCAAATCCTAGTGTAACATTTTTATATTTATCATTGTGTTTTACAGTTATTATAGCAGTAAAATGTGTCCTCAGCAGGATTACAATTTTCAATTACTAACAGGCTTTTAAAATTTTGTTTGTGCTTCAAAGCCTTAGCCATAAAAATTTAATCCCAACATTACTACCGCAATTCTGTATTCCTAAAACTTACTGTACATGACAAAGATGAGATCAAAGCAATTGAAAACATTTAAAATGTCCTTCTGGGGGAAGTTAGCTTTGCTTTCTATCATGCTAGAAGTGCTCTGATCAAGGGCGAGATCGGCAAAGATCTCAGAACAGGTGCCCTGACAGCTTCTGCAAGTTTTCATTTCCAGAAAGCATGACTCCAGGGGGTGAGTAGGGGCTGAAATATGGTGCCACATTCTTGAGCAGGACAGCCAAGGTGATTTCACTGCCAGCTAAATGTGCCTCCAGAGGTGGAGTGCAAAGAGATGGGATTTCAATACAAAGGGGGTCCTGCTGGTAGAAAAAGTCTATCAGTTTATAGGTCTAGACAGGGCAGCAAACCCTGACTGCCCAGATTATTCAGGCAATCAGCATTTGAGGAATGATCCAGAAAGGCAGTGCTTGGGGCCTCTGCTAGCCCACCCTGCTCTCCTGGGACATGCTTCCAGAGCAGTGGTTATCTAGCTCGCTGTCCTCCAGGCCAACCTTCACCAGGCTCTGTCTGCAAGGCCCTCCATCAGAATCAGTAGAGTCCACGAGTCAAGGACTCTGGGCAGAGCCGCAATGTGCTTAAGGTGTAGCCAGCATGATTCGCTGGCACAGAATCAAATGTGCAATGAGCAAGGACTTACATCTGAACTGCAAAAAATTATTTGCAACTGGGCTTGCTCCTAATCCAACTCCTGCTCCACCACGGCTGCCCCCAGAGGCAGAGTGCCAATGATGGGCAGCTTTACTTGCTGCTTGAGAGAAACCAGCAAAGACAGGGTGCTAATGAGAAAGGAAGGCGCTAATGACAAAAGAATTAGCCCCAACCTCTCCTTTCCACTGACTGCCAGAATGTCAAGTTTCATCAGTTATATATTTTTAATTTCACAGTGACCTCTCCACAGAAAGACAATACGGTTAGAGTAATAAGCAAAATCCAGTCCATTCATTATGTACAAGGACACTGTGGTATTATTATAGATAAGAACTGGACACTACCCAAATGCCCAACAAAAAGATTAAATTTCATATGCCATCCATTCATAAGATAGAATAAATCACTGGATTGGAACTCAGGGAGGGCAGAGCACGTGTCTTGTCATCTGTGTTTCTTACCACCGGCTGTTAATGTCAGGAGCTCACAGATTATTCATTGAATGGATGGTTTAAAAAAAAGTGTATGGCCATTAAAAACATATAATGGCATGAGGAAATACAACAAAGAGGAGTTTAAAAAGCTATATATGAAATATTCTAATTTTTTTAAATGACATATGTGCATGTAGCTGCATTTTAAAACAGGACTGGAGGGAAATCAAAATTTATCTGGGTTTGGGGTTAGGGAGTATTTTACTTTTTAGTCTTTATTTCTGAGAGTACAAAAATGGGCGTGGCATCATCCTTGCCCTTGTGTGTTTCACTGACAGCATCTTCTGTCTTGAGCTAAATAGTTTGGAAATGGTGACTCACGCAGCTGCTTCCGTTGAAAATGAACTTCTTTTCTTTCATGTTAAACCAAGCCTACCCAGGTCAAGGACTGAGAGAGTCCAGGGTTTTTTACTGCCTTACAGTCTACATGCTCTCCGTTTTTCTATATTCACGGCACTATGACAATCACAGAGGCTTAAATGCTATTTGAAAACACATGCAGTGCACTGAATTCTACCCTTGCCAAGACACGGGCCCCACATGCCTGATGTCAGGTAAGAAGACCACCCCCCCCCACCGAGACACCTCAGTGGCTGCCCCTCACTGCCTTCCCTCATGTGAGTTTTTTTTAAGATTTTATTTATTTGACAGAGAGAGATTATAAGGCAGAGAGGCAGGCAGAGAGAGAGGAGGAAGCAGGCTCCCTGCTGAGCAGGAAGCCTGATGTGGGGCTCGATCCCAGGACCCTGAGATCATGACCTGAGCCGAAGGCAGAGGCTTTAACCCACTGAGCCACTCAGGCGCCCCTCCCTCATGTCAGTTCTTAAAGCCACCTGAAGTCGCAACCATGCTCTCGCCCCGCAGCTGCCCCAGGCAGGCACACTATGTCACAAAGAGCACTGAGCTACCACCTCAAAGAGAAAGAGTAGCTCACACGGTCAGTATTACTGACTATTGTTCTCTCCTGGGTTCGGCTGCAAGGGCAGACAAACTTCAGCTTTGACTCCAATGTGTTCCAGAAGCGAATGTTATTCCTGAGGTGCTACAGGGGGTGTCTCTAGCATTTCCAGGCATTTTCTAGGCAGCAGAATGTGAGAAAAAAAAATTGTATCTTGGCCTGTTGATGATATCAAGTGCACTATGGAATCTGTAAATATCCAGAATGGAGCTCTTGGGCTGTTCTCTCAATTTTCCTGACACCCAGCCAGCCGCATGGAATAGAAGTCCAGCATGTTAGTCCTTTTTTTGGATTCGGGCTCTGAGTGGTTAAGCCCGCTATCACTCAGGGCCTGACCTGACTCCTGGGGGTGCACCCCTCCCTCACCCTGTCAGGAAAGGCAGCCACCGCACACTCCTCCTTCCCACTCACTACCAGAAACAGTACCCTCCAGCAGTGCCCCCCTTCAGAGATGAAGTGAGCTCACCAAATCTAGCTCAGCTCCCAGCCCATAAAGGGAAGCCTTCTCTTTTGAACAGGGCAGTGACAGTCATGTCTCCTGTTTCTAAAATGCTGAAGTTACTCTGTGGAGCCACTTTTAGAGAGGGACCCAGGGAAGAGCCAGACAGCATCTCTCTGGAGCCCAGGGCAGCAGGCCTCAACCCTGGCTGGCGTGGGGCCTGGCGCTGCTGCTGTCAAGGCAGGCCCGGTGATTGTGGTGGACAAGCCTCGCCTGTCCTGGTCCAGGAGGGCAGTGGCAAGCCTGCCTCCCTCCGCTTACTTCCTCTCATGTCTTATCTCCTGTAAACATGGAGAACAGCTACATAAACACGTTCTTGAAGCCCTATGTTCAAACGTATAAACAAACGTGCACTATTATAATATATACTCTTATATCCTCAATTTTACAAAAGAGGAAGTGAGCTTTTAAAACATCAGTCACCTGCCCAAGGTCACATGTCCAGTAAGGAACCCTAGAGCCACATGTGAACACTCTCTAATGATCTTCCAGAATAAACACTGGTTTCTGCGTCAAAATCAGGAGCACAATAGCCACCTGGAGCCACCTGGACATGTAGTGCAAGGGGAATCTCTTCTCATTTCCAGTCTCCCTAAAAACTTTACTTTCCAGTTAGCCCCAGCTGTAACTGTCCCACACAGATAAGAGTCAGGGGGAAGGGCTGCTGCCCACCACTCCTAGCTCCTACTAAGTGCCAGGCACGTGCTGAGCCCCGGGTACAGTGGGGAACAAGAGAGGCAAAAATTCCTGCCCTTTGGGGGCTCACCTGCTACATGAAGGAGAGAGATGATCAACAGACCCAGTAACTATGTAACAAGAGGCAGTTTAGGTGTTATGAGAATAGGTGGTTTAAGGGTTGTAAGACTGAGAATGAAATCGTGAAAGAGAGAACGGAAGGAGGAGAGAGCTATAGGGAGAGGAGGCACGCAGGTGGGAGGAAGGGCAGAGGCAGAGACCGGGGGATGGGCGAATGCCCAGCCCCCACCCCGCTGCCAGTCCCAGAAGACAGCTGTGGTACCCAGACAGACCCGGGAAGTGTCCATGGCTCCTGAGGGGGGACCAACCTGGCATGGGGTCGGCCCAGCCCAGTCTGACAGGCCACCGGGTGAGGGGAGCAACCCCACTTCAGGGGTCCAGACACTCCGAGCCCAAGAGTCACACACACCCCTTCATGCCTGTTCTCTCCTCAAGCCAGGACTTGAAGCAGCAACGAGGCAGGAAAGGACAGGTCTCGTGACAAAGGGAGCAGAACAAGAAGCTCCAATCCCTGCCAGAGACACAGTCTGACTGTTCTCCGCTCTACAGCACCCCTGAGGCCCTCCTCTGACGTGCGGCTGCACTGAGCGTGCCTGGGAACTTGGCCTGGCTCTGCCAGGGGTGCCAGGTGGGGGGACTGTCACCACACACCCCTGGAAGAGCCCCAAGCCTGGAGACGCCTATTCTAGGTTCCAACTTTCTAAAGCAGAAAGCCCTTTCTTTAATCACACCAGCCACGTCTGGTAGAGCAACCACGGCCCTCCTCAGACACACCAAACAGCCCAGCTCTTTTTTTCCTCCCAGTGTCACTCCGAAGCAGTGTTTCCCTTGAGGGCAGAGAATTGCTGCTTTGGCAATGGTGGATCTCCACATCACCCCAGTCCTCTAAGAAAACAGTCCCTTCATCATATTTGTAGGAACAGAGGCAAAAAAAAAAAAAAAAAAAAANTTCACGTTTTTTTTTTTTTTTAAATCTCTGGTGAAATCCAACCTACGTATTTTTCATCTTCTTTTTCATCGCAGGGGTGGAACGAAACACATGTAAAAAGCTCCTCTGACTCTCCCAACATTATGTACGTCTGCAACACTGAGCAGGAGCTACCTGAGGCCGCCATTCCAGCATCACAGTGGGGGTCTCCCTTTGGCCTCTGAGCAGAACCCTAAATGACATCAATGTCTCAGAAGTGGGCATCCCCAGGCCAGCGAGGGCCATGTGAAGCCCTATGCACTGCCCTTTGACCAGCAACCAAAAACCCTACCTTCTTCTTCCTCTTTACCTCTCTTCCCCAACCCAGGAGTTAAGGGCGGGGTGGGGGGTGGGGGGGACAATAGGGAGGGGCCAAGGCCCCCAGGCAGGGGCAGGCCAGGTTCACTCACAAGAACATCCATCCCCCTGCACCTGTCTCCCCCTGCCATCACACTGAGATCCAGAGCCCAAAGGGCCACTGTATGCGCTGCCCACCTTACAATGCTCCTTGCTCACGTTGTTCAGCCCCAGCAACCTCTGTGCTGTCTCTAGGGTGCACATGTAGGCCTGGGGCACACACCCTGCCTTCTGCCTGGCATGCTGGGCCTCAGCCGCCCCCCACCCCATGCAGCTCCCTGATGTCAGTGGGGCTAAGAGACACCTCCTAAGAGAGGCTTTCTTTGACCTTCTCATTCCAAGTAGCACCTCATGTACTTTTTTGAAGAATCGCATATCCCTGTCTCATTTTTCTTCCTGAAATTACTATCTGATGTTGTCTCATTTATTATTTCTCCCTCCAAAATGAACATAGCCTCCACGAGAGCAGGGACTGCTGTCCATCTTTTTCTAGCTGTATGCACAAAGATCGCACTGCCATATGCCTGCAAAGCACACAGACATTCCCCAGGGTGCCTGGCTTGAGCAATAACAGCCAGTCAAGGGGACAACGGAGGCTCAAGGAGTCCAGGGAGTCAGGACAGACACAGGAGGTAAGGCAAGTAGGAGGTCAAGAGGGAAAAGCAGCAGCAAGGAAACAGGATGTAGGCGGGGGAAGGGTGGTAGACCCACAGAAGGCCTACACTACTTCAGCCTGAACCATGGTCCCAGCATCCAGAACAGCGAAGAGCGGCAAATAGGCTAGAAAGGTCACAGTTCTTAAGGTGTGAATGAGCCACTAAGGGAGGCCATTGCTCACTTCCCAGACAGCACAAGCAGACAGGGCCAGTGTTGTAGATAAGAGGCAATCACCGGTCATCAGAATTTGGGTCAGGCCACAGAGACAGAGATCAATTCACCTCAGAAACAAGAATGGCATTGACGAGGGTGAGTGACAGCATTCTTGACACAGTTCCCATGCAGTCACTGACTGGCATGGCCCTGCCGAGTGGGCGGGGGAGATGAGGCAGAGGGCACGCTGCAGGAGGCCCTGGCTCCAAACACCCCTCTCCCTCTCTTCCCCTTCCCTCTCTCTCCCCTCTCTCCAGCAGGGCAGAGGAGCGTGCAGAAATGCCCTCCACAGCCCACAGATGAATGCTCTGACTGTTCCACACAGGCTGCCTGGGACATCTTCCAGGCACTACTTCTGAATTCCCCAATCCCAAAAGAAGTTCAGAAGTCTCTTCTCAAATCAGCATAAAAGGACGGGGGAGGAGAGGGCTGTGTGCAAGCTTTAGGATGGTCCTGAGGACCCAGAGGACGAGCCACACCAGACACACACACCTTGCTTGCACCATGCAGTCACGTGGTGAGAGAGGAGCCGATACCCACTCCACAAGCAGTGTGCGCTCCGAGGGCCTGGGCTGCAGCCAGAATGCGGCAACACCACACCGGCTGCCTCCAAGGCCCGTGCTCCTGACCACTGGCCTCTGACCTGCCACTCAGAGGAGCATTTCCCCGGCACCTGGGTGGCTCATTCGGTTCCACCTTCGGCTCAGGTCATAATCCCAGGGTCCTGGTACCCAGCTCCACAACGGGCTCCCCGCTCCGTGGGGAACCTGCTTCTCCCTCTCCCTCTGCTTGCCGTTCTCCCTGCTTGTGCTCTGACAAGTAAATAAAATCTTTAAAAAAAAAAAAAAAGCATTTCCAGAGGACAGAGAAACACAACGTTTGGATGCACACCTTATATGAAGATGTCTTAAAGTGAACTCAAATGTCCACTTTAAGAGATCAAAGTCTTAGGACACCAAGCAAAAATCCCATAGAAAGAAGGCCCCACAGATAGAGTAGGGATTGATAAGACCCTGTGGGAACTACTCAGCTCTCGCCACCGCAGTGCAAAAACAGCCACAGACAGCAAAAAAGGGACACTTTACCTCTAAAAAAAAGGAGGCTCGGGCCAAGATGAGCTTGCTGCCCAGACCTTCGACCATGGGAGTCCTGCAAAACAGTTGAGTCAAGGAGAGACATGACCTGATCGATGAATATTTTAGACTGAATTATGGGGACTACGAAAGATGGAGTCAGCGTGTTTTAGATGTCCTCTAAAATCCTGGTTTTACCATGCTTCTCCGTTATTACAGTTGTTTTAAACAACTGGGAGTGGTTCTGTTTCAATCAATGTTTGTTTATGCAAACTGATAGAGATCCGTATTTGACCCATAGGTCACACAGTATGCTGAACTCTTCTGCTCTAGGACCTCAAGTCAGGGATTCTAAAAAATCAGTACCTTCCCCAGCTACTGAAGATACATTTATAGCATCCTAAGAGCCTCTGATTATGCCAATATAGGAATGGGAGAAAAAAGGTGTTTTTTCTCTCTCTGTTTTGGTCTAATAATGGGATTGACTCAGAGCAGACAAAGATCCTAACCATACAGGATCAGCTCTTCACTGTCTCAGGCAGGCATCTAGGCAGTGCTCTGTACCTGGGCTGCATTTGTGGCAGAAAAAGAGAATGCAAACCCCTGTGCCAAGCATCCACATCCCCATTGTGCCAGCCCAGCTAAACCACTGAACATCCTGTGGTCTTTGCACCTCCTGACATCAACCAGCAGAGCTGCCTGGCTGTGGACATGCCCACCACTGGTACCGATGGACCACAGGGGAAGCACACACCGTCCGAAAGGCTCTCCAGCTTCCCATGACTGGCCCTGGACTGCACCATCTTGCTCAATCCCAGTCGTTGATGCCCAGAATGGAGAAATGGAGAAGGCCAGGCTGACACATTTTAAATAACAAAAACTAGCTATCTGCTTGGGAATATCTTTAAGAAGATGCTTTTAAGTGTTTTCTGTTTCACTCTTAGTGCAGTGATCCTCCAAGGTGGGGAGGGAGGCAATTTTGTACCTTGCCCCCCAACGTCTGGACACATTTTTGATGGTCACAATTGGGGGGGGGTGTTATTGGCCTCTAGTGGGTACGGACACCAGAGGTCCTGCTCAGCATCCTACACAACATGAACAGTCCCCATAACAAAGAATTACCAAGAGTGCCGACGTGATGAACCCTGTCTTAGTGGGATTTCACAACATGACGGTCCCAGTGCCTGGAGCACATATGTACAGTCCAGTTAAATTCCACAGACTCAGCCCAAAGAGCACTTTGATTGATGTGCCGAGTCGATGAGATGCAAGAGAAAAACAGCAGTGTGTGCTACATCTGCTGATGGGGCCTGTTGGCTTGTTTGCTGTTTTTCGAGAAAAAGAAGAATGACTTTGCTAAGGTTCATCTGTGAAAGGAGGAAGCTGGAACCCAGTTTTGTAGTTCCTCTGAGCTCCAAACTCTTACGTGTGTAAGATAAGGTGGCCAAAATTCTAATAGACTATTCTAGGGTTCTGGTAACTTTCTATAGCACATGGTGCCTACACTGCTTCCTGAGGAAGCCTAGACTGGAGATGTGCAGCAGGAAAAAAGAAATGATGGAGGACACTCACAACAACTACGAAAATTTAAAGTCCACAAATTTACCACTTGTGGGGTTTCTTCTTTCCCACAGAAAAGGTTTGACAGACTAAGATCAACAGGAGGAAGAAATTACTAACAGACGACTCCCCTCTTCCCCAGAATATTTAACATGGAATGTGCCGAGCCAGAAACTTGAAAACAGCTTTACTGGTTCTATTTACTTGTTGCACATGAGTGACACTAATGGTGACAGTTTGATTTATTCTTTCTGCTGGTTTACCTACGACATTTGGGAAATATTACAGAAGACTGAAGCCAATGAGTAATTTTCAAATGCACCCTTTGAAAAACTACCTAGTTGTTTTTCAACGTGGGTCCTCAAAATGGAGTCTCACTTTT
This sequence comes from Ailurus styani, assembly GCA_002007465.1. Classification (NCBI taxonomy): domain Eukaryota; kingdom Metazoa; phylum Chordata; class Mammalia; order Carnivora; family Ailuridae; genus Ailurus; species Ailurus styani. The sequence continues at coordinate 214,581 of LNAC01000789.1, read as the reverse complement.
TAATCCATCAGATCAAGAAAGGGGCGTGCGTTTATTTAGACATGTTGAAAGCCAATGCCTATAGACACTGCCAAACTGAATAGATTAAAAGCAGACAAGTGTGATCATTTCAACAGTAGGCACTGAAAAAGAATTCCCACATTGTATGTTAAAAGCAACCATTTTCAGGGTGCCTATGTGGCTCAGTTGGTTAAATGTCCGACTCCTGGTTTCAGCTTAGATCACGGTCTCAGGGTCAAGAGAAAATACTCAATATTAGCCATCAGGGAAATTCAAATCAAAACCACACTGAGATACCACCTCATACCAGTTAGAATGGCAAAGATTAACAAGGCAGGAAACAACAAATGTTGGGGAGGTTGTGGAGAAAGGGGAACCCTCTTATACTGTTGGTGGAAAGGCAAGCTGGTATAGCCACTTTGGAAAACAGTGTGAAGTTTCCTCAAAAAGTTAAAAATAGAGCTATTCTATGACCTGAAATTGCCACTACTGGGTATTTACCCCAAAGATACAGATGTAGTGAAAAGAAGGGCCATATACACCCCAATGTTCATAGCAGCAATGTCCACAGTTGCCAAACTGTGGGAAGAGCCAAGATGCCCTTCAACAGATGAATGGATAAAGAAGATGTGGTCCATATATACAATGTAGTATCACATAACCATCAGAAAGGATGAATACCCAACATTTGCATCAATGTGAATGGGACTGGAGGAGATTATGCTGAATGAAATAAGTCAAACAGAGAAAGTCAATTATCATATGGTTTCACTTACTTGTGAACATAAGGAATAACATGGAGGACATTTGGAGAAGGAAGGGGAAAATGAAGTGGGGGAAATTGGAAGGGGAGATGAACCATGAGAGACTATGGACTACGGGAAGCAAACTGAGGGTTTTAGAGGGGAGAGTGGTGGGGGGATGGGTGAGGCCAGTGATGGGTATTAAGGAGGGCACATATTGCATGGAGCATTGGATGTTGTACGCAAACAATGAATCATGGAACACGACATCAAAAACTAATGATGTGCTGTATGGTGACTAACATAACATAATAAAAAAATTATAAAAAAATAAAAAATAAAAAAATAAAAGCAACCATTTTTCCCTTAGCAATATATATATATATATATACACACACACACACACATATATATGAGATTTAAAAGTAACCAAAATTCCTGTATCATTTCAAAAAGAAAAAAAATTATGTAAAATTAAGTATAATCTCCTGCATTTGAACTCAAGCTTCCACCTGCTGCTCTACATTTTCAGGAAAACATCATATGAACTCCATATACTTCAGAGTCCATGACTGATGGGTCATAAAGTAGAACACAATCATTTTCCACCTTAGCCAACCCCATTCTTGCATCTTACTTATATTATACCTCAACGTCCCAATCCCTAAGGCCACTAAGGTCTCTGTTCAGTGACTGGACTTGTCAACAAGCAACAGGACAGGCCATCTTCTATGGATTAAGTCTACGCCCATCCTCCATCATCAAGGAGAGCTGGGAGGTGGGTTCCCCACATCACAGTATGATCCAAATTTCATTTACAATTTCTGGTATTTATGCATCTATGCTTTTTAAAGTATTATGCATATATACATATATTTTTGTGTGTATAGATAAAATATCAGAAAGTATACACTGAGATGTTAATTATGGTTATTTCCTGGAGTGGTAGATTTATATGTGATTTTCTTTATTCTTGTGGGTTTTTTTTTTTTTGCATGTCTACAGCTTCCAACTTTTTCTATATTAAGCATAACTTTTGCCAAAAGAAAAATAAGTAATATTCTGTATGTATTCTTTTTTTTCCCCCACTCAACCTCATTTCTAAAAGAGTTTTAGGCACCCAACAAAAAAAAAATCAACATGTACAACAAGGCTTCTTTCAAAGTCAGGGCAATTAGAGACAAGGGCAAGAAACAAGAGCAGTCAACTCTCAAGAAGCCAAAGATGAAAGCTATTAGCCAGCACGTAATCACTAGTGTCCTACGTCGTGGCCAGAAGGAGGCACACACTTGGCTTGGAGTTTCTCCCCACCCTCCTTACCTCACCCTGCCCACCCCCAACCCAGTCCTCATTCCTCCCCACATTCCTCCCCACATTCCTCCCCACCCTTCTTACCTCACCCCCACCTCATCTTAATTAAGTTTTGTTTAGGGAAGGAGAATGAGAATATTTTTCTCCATTCCCTGATCATACTCCCAGATGAGATCATGAAATCCAGAAATGTGTTGAGGGAAGAAGAGCTAGCAGCAAATCCAACCTAGAGTGCTGATAACTGTTCTGCTCACCCCTGCTCCTGGGGATGGGTGTTAGTCCATGGGCACAAGAGCTCAGAGGTTCCCCAAGAACACGGTTTTCACTTTCTCAAAGTGTCCCGCTGTGTGCAACTCACTGCTGCAAAGGCAGTGGCAAGAGATGCACTCGATCCATGACAAAACCAAGGCAGCGAGGCTCTGGGGTCCTTCCGGATCAGAGCCACGTGCCATCAAGCAGCCCCAGTGGCTGGGCGCTTACCGTAAGCTGTCATGACTCCGGCGTACGGCCCATCCACCACATTCCGGTTTTCTTCTGCCAGCGCCTTGATGTACCTCTTGCTGAGGTCCAGGATCTGCTCACGCAGCATGGAGCTGCTCTCGGGCTGAGTTCGCTGCTGGATGGTAAAATGCAGGAGCATCATACCCCAGATAAAGCCAAAAGTCACAAGGAAAAAGCCCAGCTTCTGAGAGGACAGCTTCCACGGAGTAAAGAGAGCCATTGCTTTCCAGCAACTTCACCTGCCCTTGGCTTTTAAAACACAGAAGGAAGACAAAAGTTCATGGTGCAGGCCGGATTGGTGGGCGCCCCGGTCTCACTCTGGCTCCTGCGTCAGCTGATTTCCTTTCCTCGTTTCCATTCTGCTGTGAAGAAGGGGGAAAGTTAGCAGAGTGGTCGTGGCAAAATACAGGGAAGCCAACCAGGAGCCATGTTTTCACTCAAACAGCTCCAAAACGCGCACTTCCTTTTTTCTTAATTTGCTGGTTCAATATCTTATGTTATGATTCCAGATCTGTAAGCTGAGAGGGGAAATCTGGCCAGGCAGCAAAAAAGCTGCACAAATACAGAGGAGGAAATGTGTGTCTGACTACGTTAACAGGTGTAGCAGGGCTGTTCCAGTCTGGACCAAGTTCAAAACAGGAAGCTTGTTTTGCAAGGTGGGGAGGAGATAGAAGGATATTTCACTGAATGTCAGCAAAAACCCACGCAGAAGGTGGAGTCAAAGCACCACCAGGCACTTCTGTGCCTCTGTAACTTGAGCTTACAAAGTCATTAGTCTGTGCTCTGGCAAGGATTAGGACACACAGCTGGGGAGGTGAGCAAGAGAGTGGGTGCCTCTTCAGGGGTCATTAGACCAGGAAAAAGGGAGCAAACTCCCTACTATGTGAGCATGGCCAGCATGCAATAAATAGCAGGGTCTGGAGAGAGATGAGCCAAAGCTCTTGGGGCCACCAGGTGGCCTCTCCCCAGGCACCTGTGCCGAGAGGCTATGCCAGGGGTACCCAGCAGTCTTCCTGTTTGAGCAACCACGAGTGAAAGAGGCACCTCACCACTCATTTGCACACTGCAGCACAGGAAATGTGGAGCACATGATAGCCTCCTTTCCTGTAGTTCTCACTTTCACTCACGGCAGGGGGCAAAATATGAGGTTAAACGGCACAAAGGCACAGTTTCAACACTCATCAGCCAGATCCTATTTGGTGCCCTATTTGGGCCAAGGTCTTAAAGCAAGTCTTCCCAAAACACGAGGCTGAAGCAGAGGATGCAAATGGGTTACAAGCAGGTCAAACTCTCCACCCCCTGAACCAAAGTCCTGGGTCCAAGAACCAGCCAGGTCCCAAATGGCACCAATTTCTCAGTATGCCACAGGAAAAGCTGAGCAATGATCTTCACGTGGAACTAACCCAGTATGTATTCAGAGGGTGCACCTGTCTTTGTAAGCAGTCTAAGAAGGAACCACGGCAAGATCTTGGAGCAATTATCTTTCAGAATCTGTCATGTGGTGGATCTGCCTTGGTCTTCCTCTCTCACTGTTTTCCTCACCTATGACCGGCCATCAGGAGTTGGGAGTACCACTATGAAGAGTAAATAATAAATAAATTCTAGGTACGCTTTTTGTGCCTGGGCTCACTGAATTCTTAAGAGTCCTCGATGGGAAGAACTACTACTATCCTTCTGTTTTATACATGGGAAACAAAGGCCCAGAGAGATCAACTTAACCACGGTCGGATAGAGGGGTAATCTCGGACAGCCTAGGACTCTGGACACCATGCCCTACCTTCCCTACACCACCCATCTTTCCCCACCAGCCTGTGTATCGATGGCCGGCATGTGTGTGTTCATGCTTCAAGGGCTGTAAAAAGCAACAACAAAGAAAATGTGACAGGAATCCTATGTAGCTCAAAATCCTAAAACATTTACTATTGGCCTTTAACAGAAAAAGATACTGACTCCTGAATTCTAGGCCAGTGGCTCTTCAAAGCACAGTCCCTAAGTCTACAGCAGCAGAAGGACCACTGAGAAATGCCAATTCTCAGGCCCCAACCCAGACTGACTTAAATCACTAAGGGGTTGGGAGGTGGGGAGCAGGCAGCCACCAGTGCTCCAATGAGCCTTCCAGGTGATTCTGATGCCTACTCCAGTCTGACAGCTGCTGATCCAGGCAGACATATGTTGTCACTACTGCGTACCACTGCACAGCCTATACAGCGTGGTGCAGACTCCCTCTTGCAATGCCACAATCACTGAAATTCCTTGGGCCTGGCCGCACCCTCCACACCCACTGGTCATCTCGTACCATAACCCTGCACATCCTTCTTCACAGTCTCCCCATATTCACTTGCCCTGTTTCCCCTCCCTGGCTGGCCCTCCACGGATAGCTCCGATCATCCAAACCCAGCCAGCTCCCCAGGCCCCAGCTCCACTCACGCCGGCTCCAGACAGCTTTCTCTACTGCTCCAGCTTAGGATGTCCCTTACTAGTCTGCAGTTTAAATCACATGTCTCTCTATATAGGCTGTTCACCAGTTTCTGTGTGGGATCCTGTGACATCCTATAAGGGAAACCCCGCCCCCCCCATCACCACATGCATTCTCTGAGAAAGACACTGGTCCTAGGGACACAATAAACCACCTGTTGACCTAGCAATCTTGTTCTCCAGGCACTAGAGCACTTTATTATGCCCTTCCAAATCAGGGCTCCGTGAGTGGCACCTAGGCCTCTTTCCTCGACTCATTCTATAGCATATACTGAGCCCTTGCTGCCATCTGCCCTGGAGATTCAACCAACAGCAAGACAGAGATCCCAGCCTCATGAGGCTGATGCTTTAAAGCCACCTCTCTAACTGAGGGCTGCTCCGGGTCCTTAGGAAGTGGGTGTGCTTCCGGTTCGAGAACCCACACCAGTGAGTCAACTGTACCCCAGGGCCGAAGGGATTTTCCCAGGGCAAGTAAACTAGATGCTATTCTAAAAATGACAGTCAGCAGGCAATTTTCTTTTACTACTTTAGGGAAGAACCCCAAATGCATACAGGAATTACCTGTTAACTTTCAGACAGGAAACCTGACTCCACTTCATCAATTAACCCCCTGAAAAAGCTGCTCAAGGCTGCAAAGTTGAAGCAAGGGCAGGGCCAGGTCCAAGAATGGAACAAGGACCTCAGCAGACGGTGGTGTGCTTCTCTGCCATTGGCCTTGGGGACAGGCAGAACCACCCACAGATGGCCCATCTGAGCAGCAAAAAGATGGTTGAGAAACCCAGCCAAGATTAAATTCTACCAGTTCAGAGACATACAAATTTGGAGTGAAAAGCCCTCTCATTCCAAGTTCAGAGAACAGTTCTGATTACTGAGGAACCAGATTTTAACCACAGAACTACCAGGAATATTCTTTTGTCCCATGGAATCTACAGTGTGGAACAGCAGCAGCGATCTCAGCATACCCACAGCACACATGGAGAACTGGATTAGAACTCATCTCCACAATTCCTAACATAGAATTTTAAAAGACTTCTCAAAACCATTACCTGGAACACACCCCTAACTCCCACAGAAATAGAGGGGGGTGGGGGTGGGGCAACAGGACAGCAATCCTCACCAGAAGGTGCCTCATGATCAGAAAGGACTTAAGGATCATCGTCTGTGATGGGCCCAAAATTCATCAAGAGGATGCAGAACAATAGTGATCAAAAAGCATTGGATCTGGCTAAGAATCTGCCTGCCTCCAGACTTAGCTGGAACCTCTTGCAAAATGGAGACAATAAGCACAAAAACAAAGTGTACCTCAGAAGGCCTTGGTGCCCACCAGAGCAATGCCAGCCGGAGGCCACGACCACGTCTGTCCTCCAGAAAGAAGTCTGCACCAAGTCTGTCGGCAATAAGCTCAACTTCTAGGCCCACCTTCTAACCACTAACTACCCTCATCCACACCTCCCACATCCCTGTACTTCCTAAAAGGGCAGCATTCACTTCCTTCCTCCCCATTCACTCATCAGCACGGTAAAGTCTGGCATCCCCCTTTCCAAAACTGATTGAAGATGTTTAGCACCGAAATGTGTTAGTTCTCTTAATTTAAAAAGTAAAAGCGTATGAAAAGATGCACAACATCATTAGCCATTAGGGAAATGCAAATTAAAACCACAATGAGATACCAATTCGTACCCACCTGGATAGTAATACTCAACAATGAGAGCTCAGAACCAGTGTTGGTGAGGACGTCTAGAAATTGGAAACTTTATAGACTGCGGATGGGAATGTACAGTGATGTAGTTGATGTAGAAAATAGTCTGGCGGTTCCTCAAATGGTTAACCACAGAGTTACCACGTGACCCAGGCAACTCCAGTCCTGAAATTCTCCCCAGAGAAATGAAAGCCTATGCCCACACAAAATTTGTACACAAACGTCCATAGCAACCTTGCTCATAATAGACAAAAAACCAAAACAACTCAAATGTCCATCAGCTGACAGTTGAAAAAAATACATACAATGGCATACTATTCAATCAACGGGAATAAGTTAGGGTCTGATATGCGCTCCCTGAAAATGTTATGCGAGGTGAAAAAAGGCAGTCACAGAAAACTGTGCAATGTCTAGAGGAGGCAAATCTACAGACACAGAAAGTACAACAGTGGTTGCGCTGGGCTTGTGAAAACAGGGGAATTTGGATGTGACAACCCAGCAACAGGGGTTATTTTAAGGGGATAATGAAAACATCCCCAAATTAATTGTGATGGGTGCACGATTCTGTGGCTATATTAAAAACACTGAATTTTCCACTTTATATGAGAGAATTGTAGGATATGTGAATCATATCTCAACAAAGCTGTTAGCAAAAAAAAAAAAAAAAGAGCAAGCCCACCTCCAAAGTTGGGGGTAGGAAGAGGAGCTGTACGTGGAGACAGCCAGAGGAGCCCCAGGGGCTCCTGCAGCCCCCGCCAAGGACCCACCCTTTCCCCTCTTCCCCACAGCCCAGCCAAGGCCGGGCTGTGTCATGACTAAGGGCTGACCACAGGCCTACTGACCAAAGGAAATTACATGGAGAAATCTGCCACCAGCTACTAGACATGGCTGCTTTTGTGAGCTCCCCAGCCACCTCACAGGCCGCCCTTCAAGGCAAGGCCTGCTTTGCCTGCCAGATGCCAACTTCTCAAACCACCTGAGAACACACAGAACAACAGCCCAGCTCCAGGGGAGACAGAGGAAGCAAGCATTTCCTGCAGCTGCCCACCCAACATCCTTGGAGGGCCTATTTCTTACATCAGAAGCATTCTCCTCAGATGATGAGTGAAGCTGGAAATCCCTTTCCCTTCAGGAGCAATGCCAGCCCCAACCAGAGATGTCAGCTTTTCCTATAGCCCCACTGGCCAATCCCCTCACAGCTTGCTGGTCCAACACTCACGTGGGACAGCTGTGCTCAAAGAGTCATTCACACACCTCTTCTGTCCTAGCCATGCACCCTTTGAAGTGCGTCCTATCTATCTAGAACCAGAAGCTATGAGCCAACATTTTGCCTCATCTTGTACAGTAACATTCAAGAAACCCTAAGTTGGCTGTGCTCCTCCATGCTGCCTTGGGAAATCCCACCCATATCTCACAACTGACCCCCACCTTCTGCATACAGCCTCCCATGGAACACTCACAGTAGTCTGTGCTTCTGAAGGGCTTCTTCCCTACTGCTCTGTAGGAAAATCCTTGCTTTCATCACTCCTCTAGGGGGTGTAAGTGCCCAAAAGACAGGAAATGCCAGGCACGGCCCCGCCTTACATGCAGTGGATGGTAATTAAGTGTCTGCAAGATGGAAGGGCAAGATGGCGGAAATGAGATGAAGAAACAAGTGAGCAGTGATCCCCAAGACCTCCCTCTGGTGTGAGCCACAGAGAAGCCTGGCCCTCCGAGTCTTTATTTGTCCCTTACCTGCCGCAAGTTTTTGCCCTAAGATCTTGTCACACAGCAGTGGAAAATCACTGTGCCCTTGAGGAGATGGGGTTCAACTACAGAGGATATGGTGGCAGTGAGGTGTGAGAAGGAAAACAAAAACAAAAACTCCTGACCAAAATCCCAGAAGGGGCAGTGGTTGTAGGAACGAAAAGGTATCTAAGACAAGAGATGGGAAGGTGAACAAGGGGTGGGGGGCAGGGCCCTCGGGGGAGGCTGCTGATGTCATCACCAGTCATGCAAGAGGATCCGAGGAAGACACCAGAAGGGGTGGTGAATGAACACTTGCTCCCAGGCCTGGAGATCTTGGATCTCCAGCTTGCTCCTCCCACTGGCACTGTGTGACCCTAGACAAGCCTGTCTGTCTTGGTGTCCACAGGTCTAACACAGGGGAAGTTGTAGCAGCACAAAACACTGTAAGAGCTGGATGGGAGGAGCTGAAGGACACAAGTTCTTGACTTTCAAACCATGTCTCAAAGGACTTCGGTGTTCCCAGAGAGGTTTCTAGCTCTGAGGGTCCCCAGATGCTTTCATTTGAATTTTGTTTTCCTTCGCTTAAAATAGGTTCTTTAAAAAAACATTTTAGAAAAATTTTTACACCGCAGTGATTCAGAACAAAACTTCCCTAGCTACTTCTGTATGTGTGGAGTTTGAACTTTGAATTTCTATGCTATTTGGTCAGGAAGTTAATGCTTGGCAGCGGTCTCATTTGCTTATTTGTTCTATAAAGTTCAGGGCCATATATCTACTCATATAAAATTACATGACAGAGAACTAATAGCCTAATTAAATGCTAGATGAGGGTCAGTCGTAAACTTTAAGTTTCAGAGGCTTCTTATCTGACTTATTATAAGCAGTAACAAGAATCTTTAGATGATGTTAACGATTTAACTCGGGAAACAATTTCCTACTACTTCTCAGTTTGCATTAAGACCAACGTGGAGTGTTTGGTAAACTGCTTTTAAGTTTAGACTGTAAGTCTAACTCCTCCAGGGGTTGGCCGAATCAAAGACAAGAAGAAAAATATACATTGATGGCATTACTGGTGTTAAGGAAGAGAGATGGTCTGGGGGGACGTTCTTGCTCTAAATAGGGAGGTCTCACGTTGTTAAAGGGAGTAGCAGAGGAGGACGGAAGGAAAGGCAAAACAGATTTTTCCTCCAAATCGAGTCCAAAGTCCTGGGAAGTAGCTCTGAGGTTGTTCACTCCCCTGGAGGGCCCAGATACGTAGGCCTGGTACTACCATCTTGAGACCAGTGGTAGGGCGCACTCAGCAGCAGCCCCAAATATGAAGTCGGGTATCACAATCTTGACAGTTGTGATAACCGCTGAACTCACCTCTCATCCTAGGGAGCGAAGGAGCTCAGGAACCAACCAAAGGTGCTGGTTCAAACCGGTACAAACAGGAGTCCTTCTTCCCCACTTTCATGACCTTGGTTCTCTGACAAATTTTAGTACTTTTCTTTATAAACAGGAAAAACACATTCTCAGTGAAAACAGCCTGCTCCCTTTAGACCTAGTCAAACAAGTCTTATTTTGAGTCACTACTGAAAAATACTCACTAAAACAACACACCTTTAGGATACTTGGAGGTTTTTTAATGTCTGGGTTGTTGTGTTGTGTGGTGCTGTTTGTTTGTTTTAAAAGTCTGGGTTTTAAATGGCCAGTCCTTTTTACATTTGAAGTGATCAAAGCAAGATAGTCCTGTGCCCAGAATTTTCACTTTATTATGCCCCACCTGCATTCTTAGTGTGGGCAGGGAAAGGAAAACGTGCAACCCCACCCATCTGAAGTGGGTTTTTGCCTGCAGCTACACCGCCCACGGAGTGTAGTTCAGGGCTCCATATCTGGCATCAACAGCAAAATAAATTTTCAAATACGGTAATAAAGCTAATGACTTTGTGTCCAGAACAGGCCCTCCTTGCTGCCAGCCCAATTCTAGCAGGCCTCGACTCCCCCTCCCAACTTCACATATAGCCATCTCCACCAGGGGGCGCCGTGGGGAAGGGAAACAGCTCTTACTCTCACTGAGCCTCTAGGGTGTTCAGGGTACTGGCAAGTGGATCAAGTAGAAGCGGGGACAAGGGAGTAAGAAGGAACCTGTCACTGCTGGATCAGATAAGATCTTCACATGTTCTGTGAATTTCATTCACCAGGCCCACAAGTTATTCACAGTTGAATTTCCTACCCACAAAAAATGAAACCACAGCAAGTCCAAGAATTCTGAAGACATCTATTAAACCAAAGCAAAAGGCCTAACTCCCTGAATAATGAAATAAGTTCCTTTACTCCAGGGATTTCTCAATCCTTGGCTTAACTGACATTTGGGGCCAGATAATTCTTTTTGTTATGGGCCACTGTCTTGCACACTGTAGAACATTCTCTGAACTTCCACCACTAGATACCATTAGAACACTCCACTCCCAACTGTGACAATAAAAAATGTCTCCTGACATTGCCAAATGTTCCCTAGAGGTAAGAAGCACCATGGGTTAGAACCACCGCCTTAACCAATTAGCAAGGCCTTACCCGCTTTGTAGGAAGACACTCAGAGAAGGTCAACCGAGGGGATGAGGTTGCACAGCAAGGAGAAGCAAACCAAAGTAGATTCAGGAATCAATCACCAGCCCCGAGGACGAGCAGGCACAGACCCTGCACTAACACTGAAGAGCACAGGGAGAAGAGAGGACGGTTGATTCCTGATGTTGTCCCAACCTGACAGACAAGCCTCATTTTCTTTCACATCCTTCAGTGCCAACACTATCTTGGTACCAGCTGAGAAGTTCATTCCTAGGCTGGCTGTGCCCCTCATTTACTAATTAGTATATAGCATTGGGGCTCTGCTCCACAAAGATCCTAGTCTATAAATCAACAGGCACAGGGAAGAAGTCTTTGAGAAGACAAAAACTGGACAATGCTACATCAGTCTTTAAAAACAGCAGGATTGTCATTTGGCTTTCAGCCCAAGAAACCAGGAAAACACATTATGACAGGTCGATAATGACTAAGAAGAGAAAAAGGAACGGTCTGTGGAAAGATCACAGTGTGTAAATTTGTTAGGTAGGTCTCCTCAATGTTAAAAGAAAATGCTCAAAAGATTCACTTTCACTCAAAGCCAAAGGACAGTAAAGCTACAAAAAGAATTTTATGGTAAGTACACAATAAACTTTTTCTCTGAGAATCAGACTTCTGGAAACTTCCTGCATCTAGAAAATACCCTTGAATGCCAACAGGCCCAAAATAGCACCAGTAATTAAAAAAAAAAGTCAAAAATACCATCAAAATCATTTTCAAAAAGTGGGGCAATGTCCCCAAGAAAAAAGCTCATTATTCAGTACGTTCTCCCTGAAGCCTAGAAACCAATCACCCTATCCCAGGACCCCTCATTCTCCAGCTGGAGGGACACGGGCTGGGTGCTGGCCTGCCCATGAGTGTTCCAGCTGTGCTGTCTGCAGAAATGGGACGACACTCCAAGCACTTGACTTGATCAAGACCACTGGCTTAAATTTTTTGTTTTAAACAAAAACCTAGCCGATGAGTGAGAAGGTGCCCATACATACACTTGGGCACACACACACAATCTCAAGTGGCCAGTCTTATCCAATTTAAACCTTAGAATGAATTCCCCATCGTTTCTAAAATGGGGCTACAGTAAATCCACATGGAGCACAGAGCCCCAAGCTTTGGCAGATCCAGGTCAGAAATGCTCCAGGACTGGATTTTCTTAGGGAAAAACTCAACCATCAGATGCTGGTTGATAAGCTGACTTATCCTCCAATTATCAAACTAAGGTCAATTCTCCTAAATACACCACGTATTTTGAGTCAATCTGACTGCAACCTGATCACAAACCCTCAGATTATACAAATGATGCATTAACTCAAGCTAAAATGAAGCCTCTCAGTAGAGTTTCCTGCCCTCCAAGTTAAAGACTGCCTAAATCAGGGACTCTCAATCCTGACTGACTTTGTAATGACCTGGGCTCCTTTTTAAAAATACAAATGCCCAGGTCTCACCTCCACCTGCGGTGTGGCCTAAGTAGGGGTATTATTTTTAAGCTGCCTCAGTGATATTAATATCCAGTCAGGCATGAGAACTATCATATCCTTGGAAAGATGCTCCTTTTATCAAATCTATGGTTCCTATCCAGTGGGACCCAAAATGTGATCTATCCCAATATTTCAAAATATAAACTCTCAGCTCCCTACAAATGCAGATCCACTGGCTTACTACACAATTCTCTGCAAGGCACATGGTTTTCTCCTTAAAGAACTGCAAGCTCGTCTTCCCAAGCCAATGAACAAGGAACCCTGCCCAAGAAGGCAGCCTTTCAGGAAGAGCTAGCTCACTATAGAGCCCTGATAGATCACCACCAGACCATGGGAGGACTTACTGAGAATAATACTGGACTGTTAGGGCTTTTATTAACCTCTCCTTGGCCTTTGGCCCCAAAGAGGAGAAATTATTTGAGGCTGTCTACCAAGGCTTCTAGTAATCAGCACCTCTATTAACCTTGCTACTCAAAATCTCATCTGTGGACCAGTAGCACTGTAGTTAGAAATGCAAAATCTGAGGTCCAACTCCAGACCGTATGAATCAGAGCTTGTGTTTATAACAAGATTTCCAGGTATTTGTTTGCACATTAAAGTCTAGTATGCATTGCTCTTTATTTCACCTGGGATAGCAAGAATGGGGGCCAGACACTAATTTTCAGTGGGGGATGATGGAGAATATGGCACAAATTCCCTTTTTTTATAATGTACACAGAATTCAGTGATTTGATAGGACTTTTGAATAAACGAGATGTGGGTCACTAAGACCAGCTGTCTTACAGGCACTTCTATTACTGTAAGATCCGTCTAGCTAAGCTGACACCTATATGCAGATGGCATAGTTTTCTCATTGTGAACTACAAGTACATGGAAGAAAACCAGTCTTTCTAATGGGGGGGGTGTTGATCCATTATGCTAAAATCAAAGACACCATTTGGAAACAGGTCTTCCAACTTTTAACTCTCTGATAGAACAAATAACTCCGTACAGCAAGTCACCCTAGGCAGCTTCTCCACATAGAGTTTGCACTGCTCAGATCTGACATCGCTGGAGCTACATTCTTGTGTTAGAATTGCCGAGATGCTCAGTTTAGAACACCCACTTACCAGTCACTACGACTTTCCCAGCTGAACTTCCAAGTGAATAGCCTCCAAATGAATACGAACCATATTCGTAAGGTGCCTTCATTTGGCCTAAGATGATCTCGACCAATACTGAGTTTCTGGAAATGCCTCTAGATCAGATATTTTCTGGGGCACATACTGACTTTCAATCACTGAAAGACTTGCAAAGCTTTGCTGAAAGAAACTATACTTGAAGGATGACTTAAGGGATAAACAATCCATCCACTATTCTAGACTGACTTTCTCAACCTTTTGTGACAAGTATCTCCTTTAACATTCTTTCTCTCCCCCTCATGTTTCCTCCCTCCCTCCCTCTCTCTCTCACACACACATGACTTAGAACTTTTTAGTCATCTCTTAATTTCTTACACATATATATGACCAAGAAGGAACATTAAAATAAAATCACATTTCATGTTTGTGAAGTTTCTGAAGTTCACTCATTTTGAGATCTTTGCTAATGTTCAAAATGATTAATGACAAATGACCTTTTGCCCATTTAGCCTGTAACAATATAGAATTTAATTTAAATCTGTTAGAAAAAAGTATGGTTTGTCTATATAAGCAATTCTAGAAGTACATCCTTATTAGTATACATGTGGTGTGGGAACCAGTGTAGATTCAAGACCAGATAATAATCTAGTTAACAGCCCTGGCATCAACATGAGACAAGAAACTGCCCCAAGTTTGGATTTCGTACATCTGAACTTAAAAAAAAAAAAAAAAAACCTGGTGGTTTATAAAGGGAGGACTCTTTACTTCCTCTGGATGTATTTTCCTCCAGAATGTGTGCTCCATTTTGCAGAAGAAACCACCACCAATGGGACTATTCCTGCCCCTGCATCAGAGCACTTGTGGGCCTCCTGGAGGAGGAACGACAGCATCTAATCTTGTGTGGTTGGGGGCAGGGGGAACTGCTGGGTTTCTTGCCCCAGGACTTGTGGAGGGGCACATTCGCACTCTCTTCCTGTCCCCATGGTTTATAAGGACAGGGCTTCCCTACCCAGCAGAGCCCAGCCCCAGGTGCCAGGCCCCCACCTGCACAGATGTGTGGATCCCACCTAGGGCGGATGGGAAAGTTGTGCATCCAAGACACATCTTCCAACCCTGCTTTACTCTAACGGAGCTGATACTGCCCTTCAATCTTTGTCTGGCTTCTTTTATTTCCTCTAGTTCAGAACCCAGAAGGGAGGAAGGGTATGATTAACTGGCATCTCCAAACCCCCTTAAGTTTATTTTTGTATTTTTTCACGTTTTGTTTCTAAATATCAGGGTAAGACAGGTGGTTTCCAGCAGCTATTTGAAAGCATGTCTCCAAAACAACACATTGCAGGTGTATGAATCTCTAATCCTAATAAATTAAAAGATGAAGTGACTATAACAGTCATAATATTTTCTTTCTAAATATTGATTTTTAAGAAATACTTTAAGATATGCCAAAAGAATTCTGATCAGATAAATGCAACTTTTGGCGAGAGAGAAGATAATCTGGAGGAGAAACAGCAGAATTATCAACTCAATCCTCAATCAACTTTGACCTGAATGTTCCTAATGCATCCTGTCTTTAACAGTCCATTAGGGATATAAATAAACATTTTTTTAAATTGTAACATATCGTCTCAAAAGCCTCATGGCCTAGCAGTATAGAACACTCCGGTGAATGCCACTAACCATGATCTTAGCTCTTGATAAATGCTGGTAGGCTTTCAAACTCGTCCACTTAAAAAGGGATCAGAGACTGTATATGTAAATACATGTTTCATTTAATGGTCTTCAAAAATAAAAAAAGGTGGGGTGCCTGGGTGGCTCAGTCGTTAGCGTCTGCCTTCGGTTCGTGTATGGTCCCAGGGTCCTGGGATGGAGCCCTGCATAGGGCTCCCTGCTCAGCGGGAGGCCTGCTTCTCCCTCTCCCATTCCCCCTGCTGGTGTTCCCTCTCTCTGTCAAATAAATAAATAAAATCTTTTAAATAATAAACAAACAAACAAACAAACAAATAAGTAAGTAAATGTAAAACAGAAATCACTGCTGTTTGGCATGAGAGCTCAGGCAGGATACCCTCAAGAATCCTCAGGGCATGAGGGCTACCAGATGTGAACTGCTGACTTTGGAGATTTCTAACCCCCGGATTCGTCCTCACACTGACCACACATCTTGGAAAGAAGTCTTCAAAGCAATGCATATTAGATCTAAAATAGAGAGCGCTTAAAAAAAAAATTGGGGTAGGTAAAAACCTATCGCTGGGTTTACTGTAAACGCGGCAAAGGCTTTGCTGATTATACTTAATGTGTCCAAGAGGACCTAGAGAAGAAAGTTCTCATCTCAACAGGCAGAATACTCATCCAGGCATCTGAAAAAACAGTCAGATTTTATTTGATGGCCCAGTGAAATGTAAAT
The DNA here is from genome assembly GCA_002007465.1 of Ailurus styani. NCBI lineage: Eukaryota > Metazoa > Chordata > Mammalia > Carnivora > Ailuridae > Ailurus > Ailurus styani. The sequence goes on along the minus strand of LNAC01000789.1, from coordinate 198,526 downwards.
GGCATTGCTTCCCTCTTCAGGAGAGCTGCTAGAAGCTCAGAGCCAAAATCACCGTTCCCTTCCAGGAGGTAAACTGGTATCTATTTTGTGTGTACCTCATTCCTGACTCTTACTTTCCTACTTTGTTTTATTTCATGCCTCATTTTTTTTCCTGACTAAATTTTACATGTAAATTTTACACGTATTTTCCTCTATTAATTAATCCTTTTTGGAACATATCATGATAAGTAATTAAAAAAAAGAACAAGACAGCTGTAGTAGGTAGAATACTGTCCACAGCCTCATCCCCAAGAAGCCGTTGCATTACATGGCCAAGGGGAATCAAGGGTGCAGATGGGAATGAGGGAATGAGGTGCTAACCAGCAGACCTTAATACAGGGACATGATCCTAGAATATCCTGGTGGGCTCCATGTCATCACGGGGCCCTTAAAGTAGAAAAGAGAAGCAGAGGGAAGTCTCTCCTCAAGAAGTCTTAAACTATTTACTAAGTCATTTGTATAAAACCAAGGACCCTGATTTAACCAGTTTAGTAATTTGCTTTCTCCTGCTGACCTCTGGTTTTACTACAGTAGAACCAGAGCAAGAGATGAGAGATCTTAGAAGGAGGGAGGGCTCTCCAAGGAAGACAAGAGCACAAGAAGGAGCTGCAGGAAGGGACAGTCACTAAGGGCCAGTTAGCAGAAGAGCAGAGGGTATCTCAGAAGGGCCTGGGGGGTACCACCCTGCTTACGGTTCCTACCAGAGCCGATTTTTGTAATAATGACAGAGCATCACTCATTAACAGGATGTAAGACAGAGTTTGGAAGGCTTCTAGAAAAACTACTACGGCTGAGCCCCTCATCTACAGATATGTGAGGCATGGATGGGGGACAGGATGCAAAGGGAGGGGAGACTGGATGCGAAGATGGGGTCAGGTACCTGCTGTGAGTCACGTAAGCTGACCATGGGGCTTCCCCTCTGGACCCTGGCTGTCACCAAACTCTCTGCTCTATGGAAGTGGGACAGTCCTAGCCACATGGCTGTCAGAGCCAGCAGCTGTTACCTTAAAACATCCTCTCAGCCTATGAGGGGGTGCTACAACTGCCCCCATTCACAGTGGGGGAAACTGAGGCACGAACTCCTCAGTCTACTCAGGGTTAACCCAGCTACCAAGTGGTAGAGCTATTACCCTAGTTGCCGAGCTTCTTAACCAGCGCTCTTGGGTGACTTAGTACCTGTCAGAGACATCTAGAAGGAAACCAAACTTATGAAATGAATAAACGGAGCAAACTTGAAAGAAAACCGAAGGGAATGAATCACCTGATGGGGCACCTAACAATAAGCACTTAATAAATATGAACTACTTTCCACTGCAGGTTGGGCTTTTGCCTGCATTTCTTCAAGGAGACCCTATATGCCAGCTACTTTCAAATGAGAAGCTAGAAAGGTATAGAACAATCACCTGGACATTTTTCAAAAACAAACAACAACAACAAAAAACAAAAAACAAACACAGCCTTGTGCAGAGGCCTCCCTTATCCTCCTCTCCAAATTCTGTTTTTAATCATTCTGGGTTAGGCTTCTATTGGGTGATTTTAACAGAAAACAACTTCCCTCACATCCTGCCCCCAGTCCAGCCAGGGAAGCATCCCTCCCACGAGGCATATTGGCTCTCGCGACGGAAGAACCCAGAATGGATGGAGCACTGGAAACTCATGGTGGGGAGTTAAAGCTGTGAGGAACCACAAACAAAATGAGAACAGTAAGCAAACAATTGTGCTACTAGAGCCAGCCAGGCAGGCACAGGCCAAGAGGACACACACATACCTTTAAACTACAGAGGCTAGCCTGGATGAAAGGAGAGATGACTAACACATGTCACCAGTTTAGAAAGACATATCCATCTTACTATTTTTCTCTTGCGATTCCATCCAGGTGACATTAGAGTAGCATTTTAGTATTGTCCATAGCACGAAAACTGGATGGAAGGGGAAAGAGAGGTCAACTATAGAAGGGAGACCCCATCAGCTGAACATTCACAGAAGGGCTCGGTGTGTGTTCTCTGAGGTCCTGCGTATCTCAGAGAAAACACTGAAGGTTTGAGAGGTGCTTCCTGCCCTCAGTGACAAGCCCCAGCTCCCCTAATACTCATACAGGGCAGCAGAGAATGCTGCTGATGAGGACGCCACCCAGGGCTCACCACTGATGGGGCCCAAAGACTCAGGGATTGGATAGAAGCCCCAGGAGGTTTTCTGAGACCTGGGACCTGAATTGAGTTTCTTTCTTCATTACCCCTCACTTCTACAGCTCCAACTAATGCCAGGTCCCAGTGTAGACACTGGTGGACAGAAGGTGAATAGAATGAAGTTCTTGAAGCCACTGGCTGCAAGCAGCCAGCTTAAGGGAAGGTACAGGGCACTCGAGATACTCAGTTCTTCTACAGTTATGAACCTGGGGGAGAACTGCTCTGAACTGGAGGGAGGGGACCATGAAGCAGACTTTTGGGACCCGGGGCAGTGCTTGGAACCAGTCACCTAACATTTCAAAACTCTGTTTTATCTGTCCTTAAAATGAGGCAACAAAAATAGGGTTAAGTCTCAACCATTTTAAGTATCAAATGAAAGGATCTGATTTTTATTTCCTAGCTCCTTGAATTTTTTAATAATTCAGGATGACCAGAATATGGTCCTGGAAGAGGGTGGAGGGGCAACAGATTATAGAAATTTACAGTAAGCGAATTATAGATGAATGAGGCCATTAGCAAACAGAAAACCACCGACGTTCATTTTAACTGTGTCCCCTCCATTTTATCCCTTGTCTCAAATATGTTAAATTCATGTCACTTGTCTCTCATAACCACTAGATTTATAAGCCCATTATAAAAATTTTAGAATCACCCCATTAAAAAAAACTATGGTCATTATTATAATGATTTAAATGCTTACAGCAGCATCTGGGGAGGAGTTTATTAATACCTTAGCAAAACGTGCCATGAATATACCATTGGGATATTTACTTTTTAAAAGTTCCCTGATTTTTCCCAGTGAGTACCATGAATATTTAACTCACACTCTGACTGCCCCAATCAGCCCCCTCCTCCAGATTACAATTCAACTGGGCTGCGAAGGCCAGGAAACCATTATAATTCTAAGGATTCCCCCAAATTCTAATGTACAGTCAGGGTTCAGAACTACTGAGCTAGTGTCCACCTTACCAGACAGATAATTAATCTTGGAGAAAAGAGGGGGAACAAGGAGGGTGTTGGAGGAGGGGAGCTGTGATGAACCAGAGACCACATGCCCCAGCTCGAGAGGGGACTGCCTCAAATCTCCAGCTACTGGATAACCTAAGGGAAGGCAGCCTGGGGTGGCCAGATTGTCCAGTCTTTTCAGAGAATCCAGAAACCCAGAGTTTTGGATGAGATCTGTGTTTGCAAATGGTGGCACTAGTTTTTTTGTTTTTGCCTTAAATTCTGTGTGGGCCAAAGTTCAAAGGTGTTTAGAATCCTGCTCACCTGCTCAGTTCACATCATTACAAGCATCTGTTACTTTGTCCTGATTGTCTAACCATTCTTAACTTTCTCAACAGCAGCCAGTATTGTTCTTAATCAAATACTAATTTCTGATCATCACTGTTAAAGTCTTCAGAGCACTAGCTTTTATGGTCTATGTGCTCTACCCAATACAACTTGTGAATGAGTCACACCTAACTGCCAATCCTAAGAGACTGGAAAGATGGCTGGTCCCAAATAATCTAGGGAGATGCAGGCCCCAGTATTTCAAAAGTCTAAGTGACCTTCCCCAGGCCACCAAAGACTGCTGGAGGTAAGGGTGACCCGCCTTGTCGGGAATTTGCACTGGAAATCCTCCCCCCCCTCCCCCGGGGGAAACCCTCTCATTACCAGCAGAGTGGGATGGTAGGTCACCCTAGATGAAGGACAGAGCCACACTGCTCTCCCTTGTGCATGTGCCCCCATCTCCCATAATCTGGTAATTCTTGATACATATACATTTTGGTTTCATGCCTTGCTCTCTGGTAAGATTCAAACTCCTTGAATGAGGAGATTCAAGTCCTTCTGCAAATATTTGCAGCCTTAATATTTGTTGGGAAAAGTCCTTATAGTCCCTTGGTCAATAAAGATGCCTGCTGGTGTTGTCCTTGGAAAACAGAGGCATTGCTGCTCTGGGGATCTCTCTGAAGAAGCTGAAGGTCTTGCTCACTCACCCAAGCCTCCTCCTCAGCCCCCAATAACTGCTTCACCACTTCACCAACACACAGCAGGAGAAAGGCAAAGAAATGAATCAGATGAGTAACTTTCAGCTGGCTGCTTCCTTCTCTCCTTGGGCCATGAAGTCTTCTTCCTCCTCTAATAAGGTCATTACCCATCATCAAGGGACATGACATCTAGGGTGTTCCTCATTCTCCACTGGAGAGATACACCTCAGAAGGAAGCTCCTCAGCTGTGAAAGAGGTCAGCCTTTGTGATCCTTTCTGAGAAGCCTGCTTCAGAATTACTCAAGAGAATGAGAGCCGAACCCGGAGTGTCTTGCATGGATGGAGGCCAACTGAAGTGGTACAAAGACTTGAGAATTAGATCCAGACTCAGATCTCAGCACTGGTGTGACTTGGCTCTGTGCATCTTTAGGAAGTTACAGAAAGAGAGATCCTGTCTGCTTTCCAAAGAGTCCAGTCCAGTGCCCAGCCTTTGAGGAGAGGTGGGTGTCCCTGAAGAAGTCTCATGGCTCCTCTATGGAGCCCCAAAGGCCTCTGTGCATCAGGTGGGAAAAGTCACCCTACCACCTGATTTTAAAACCTACTATCTGCCCGACCTAGTTTTATTCTGAAGCAGATAGTGGTTTTCCTATTGCTCTTTAGTTCCCTTTCTCAGAAGACACAACCCCATCTGTGTGAAACACAAAAAAGGCAGGCAAGTGTCAGCAAAATGTCACCACAGCTGACACGAAGGATTCTTCTATCTTGTCCATCAGTCTTGATGAGGAGGCCGAGCTGAACTCAGTCACCAGAAGTGATTCTCAGTTTTGGTACAAAGGGCTACTTCAAAGAATCTCTTGGGTTAGCACCTAAAAGTCTGAAATCTACTGAATTCATTATAACCCATAATAATATTCCATCTTTCACAGCAAAACTCCATTTTATGATTCACTGCATAGAGCCATACACTGGGAGATGTTGTATTTTAGAATTATGACCAAAATAAGACCAAAAAAACAATAATAAAATAAGCCCTGTGCCCTGATGTTTTACAATCTAAACAATATAAAACAAAGCAAGATTTACACATGCCTGGGAAACAATTCACACTGACATAATTTTAAGCTAACTGCATCTGAGATTCAAGAAGAATAAATGTCTGCACTATTCTTCTAGCATAAAACCTGTTGTGGCAGTTCGACTTTTCACATAAGAAAGTTATGACCTTAGGTCACCAGATAGAATTACACTGCTCAAATTTATTCTTGGCAAGCTCTTTGGGCTATAATCCACTTTATAAGGATAAACAAGTGGTAGCTGTCAAAATCTCACACACACTGCCACCACTCCCAGAACCAAGTCTGTCCATGCCATTCCTCAAGTAAAATGGGTCCCAATGAAGTTGAAATAATCTAATAGTTCACGTAACGGGAAGTGCTACATTCTATCCTGGCAAGAGAAAGAGGCATTGAAATGCATTATTTAAGTCTGTAGCCTACTTAACAGTAATCTCTCCAAGTCCACTTCCTGGTTGTAATATTGTACTAGAGGATGTAAGATGACGCCATTGGGGGAAGCTGGGTTTGTGGGACACTTTGTCCTCTTTTTACAGCTTCTCATGAAATAATTGCATCAAAATAAAGGCTTTTAGGAAAGAATTATTTTGCCTATTTACATATTGGGGAAAATTTTTTCATGATACAGAAGCCCAAACCTCTTTCCCCATGCTCCCCCCTTCTGCTTATGGGTCCAGCATGGGACTTACACCTAAATACTTTGAAAAGGGTTTCCAGATGATTCTGAAAAACCTCCCCTGTTCAATGAGAACCACTACCCCAAGAACGTAAGTCACTGGAGACTTTTAAGAATGGAGAGAACTCCACATTTGATCTTGGCTGCTATGTAGAGAATTTGAAGACACTACGGCTGGAGCCCAGGAGCCCAGGGAGGCAGGCAGTTCGTGCAACTCTGGGTGACAAATGAGTCAGATAAAGGCCTCAGCAGGGTACTGGCAGTCATACCATGTAGACACCAGGAGCCAGAAACATTTAAGAGGTCAAATCAGCAGGACAATGGACAATGGGCAGTGGAGGGGTTGGGGGAAGCAGAGGCTTGCATGACCACAAGACTCATAGCTCGGGCAGGGGAAGAAAAGTAGGGTGTCATTCATTGAGACAGGAAAAGGGAGGTGCCGGTCTGTGTGGGAGGATGAAGAAACCTGCCTGAAGGTTCGACAGAGCAACAGTACTCTATGATCCATTGCTGACAGAACAGTCTTCTTCCTTGAGTGGAGAAATTCCCCCTTCCTGGTCTGACCGGCTTTAAAGAACCTGAAGATGCCCAACTTGGCACAGCGGGGGAGAAGGACGGCCACTGCCCTGCCACAGCAGCCACTTGGCCCTGGTCAGTTCCTTCTCATGTCCAACCACATATCCAGTCATCTGACCTCACAGAACTGCAGCTAGAAAAAGGCAATGACCCAACTGAGACGCCGCCACAGGATCTAGAGGCTCTTAGGTTCTAGCATTCCTGTGAAAGGAACTAAGTGCCACAGGGATTCCGAATTAAAAAGACTTTTTTTTTTTCCAAAATTGAACACCCTGCAACAAATGTTTTCACATTTTTTCTTACTGGTAGGAGTTCAGGTTATTGGGGAATAGGAAGAAGATCCTATACAAGCACTTTCCAGATGGACACCCGCAGCTCCAGTTTCACTTACAAATGCATTTCTTGGGGGTGCTCCGTGGCTCCTTCCAATTCTTGATTTTGGCTCCAGTCATGACCTCAGGGATTCTCTCTCTTTCCTTCTCCCGCTGCCCCTCCCCCTGTTCATGCTCGCTCTCATTTGCCAAAAAGAAAAAAAAAAAAAAGCTTTTCTTTGAGGAAGAAAATTAAAACTCCAGGAACCCCTTCAACAAAGGAACATTCCTAGAATTGACTACCAAGTAGTAGAAGGAAGCTGAGAAATAGTAACTCCCCTACTGCCTTCTCTATAAAGTTTCCTTCCACAAGGTCAATGTGATCAGAGATTAGCCTCTTCACCACATTCCCCACTTTCCACCCCAATCTTCACAAAGGGCATTTTCAAATGGAACACTGCTTCCTCAAGCCCTAAACACACAGGGTCCCTCCCTTTGCCAAATTCTAGAGCACTCAGTATCTCTCTTATGACCTTTATTAACTGTCCCTGCCATAGTTGTTTTCATATTTGTCTTATTTCCCTGGTTATGTTATTGATGATGCTATGTAAGTACTATTTCCTGAGCATTTGCTATACACCAGCTAGGTGCTTCATGTAAATCTTAGTTAATCCTCACAGCCAATGTAATACCCATTTCACAAATGAGGAACACAAGACTGAGACATTACTACAGTGCACAGCCCCTACCCTCTGTGCTAACCCAGATGGCCCCTTCCGGTAAGCCCTAGTTTACTCCACATTACATGTTATGTGTGAGGTTTTTGTCCCTACAGCATCTAACACAAAAGGTCTTTCCTACCACCCTCAGGAGGCCAGCACACTCTTTAAGTCGATGATCCTATTTACCAGATCCCAGTGTACCCAGAGGGATGGGAGTCTTGCCCAGTGCTGGCACTGTCACCTCCCTCAGTCTGGACTCCTTACTCTATGACTTCTCCATCATCTCCGTCATCATCATGTAGTGCCTACTAAAGCTAGCTACAGCTTTTGGGCTTCGCAAATATTAACCTGGCTTATCTTGTCAATGATCCTTTAAGGTCAATAATATGACCGAATCTTACAGGTAAGGACATGGAGATGCAGCAAGGTTAAGCAGCCTGACCTAGACCATTCAGTTAGTAAGTGGTTGACCTGGAGTGTGAACAAAACGGAGTTAAGTTTTCTGAAAACCATAGTAATCATGGCTCTTATTATTCAACCTCCCTCCTCACTATACCCCAGTGAATAAATCAACATGGCTTTATTTATCATTGGACTTGTACTAAGCCAGGTTTCTCCATTCTAGGTTGGTATAATTGATTATTTTGAACGTAGGTGCAAGACTTCCATTTATTCCCAATACATTTCATATTACTGTGGTCCACTGTTCCAGGCCATTGGTTTTCTTTGAACTGTTTTTGTCGATCAAAACTCTACATCATTTTTGCCTCTGTATCACGTGTAACTTAGACAACTTTAAATTTAGATTTCTTCAGCAGCCACTATCACAAGATCCTGAGAGAAAAAGGTATCACATAAAACATTAAACACCCAAGTAGTGGTAGAAAAACTGGAAAAATAACAGTTCAGATAAACCACGAGTTCTCCAAGTTGCTCCCCATGGAGGCTGAAGAAGGGAGGAAGAACACCCATTAAGAAATCATGCAGCTGTTCATTCCACTTTGCAATACTCTCCCCTGAAAAAAATGGTGTCCCCAATTAAAGAGAAGAGTTCTATTTGAGAAGACAACTGAAAAGAAAGTCTGGGGACATCTTCTGACATGAGGACAAGAAATCTGTACATTCATGCACAAGTAGCATTTACTCCCCACCACAGAGGAATGTGGTTAATTTTTTTTTTTTGGTAATGGCTTTACAGAGATATAATTCACATACCATACAACCCCCCCCTTTCAAAGGGTGCAGTTCACCAGTTTTTAGTATACTCAAAGAATTGTGCAAATATCACAGCAATCAGTTTTAGAACATTTCCATCCTCGCAAAAGAAACCCCATACCCTTTAGTTATCACCCCCTAATCCTCCATCATCACCTCAAGCCATAGGCAATCACTAGCCTACTTCCTGTCTCTAAATGTGCCTATTGTGGACATTTCATACAAATGGAATCACAGAACACGTGGTCTTTTGTGATGGGCTTCTCTCACTTAGCATTGTGTTTTTAAGGTTCATCCTTTTTGTAGCAAGGATCGGTACTTCGTTCTGTTTATAACCAAATAATATTCCACCATACAGAGAAATCACATTTTATTTATTCGTCAACTGATGGCTATCATGAATAAAGACATTACTATATCAACATTCACGGCCAACTTTTCGTATGGACATATTTTCATTTGTTTTTATACGGAGGAAGAGAACTGCTAGGTCATAAGGTAATTCCAAGTTTACCCAGAGGCTGCACCACTCTGCATTCCCACCAGCAGTGCAGGAAGGTTCTCCTTTCTCCACACCCTCACTAACACTTGTTATTAGATCTCTTTTTGGTCACAGTCATCCTCGTGGATATAAAGTGGTATCTCACTCTGGGGTTGATTTGCACACCCCCAAAGACAAATGACGGTGAGTAGCTTTTCTTTTTTTTTTTTTTTAAGATTTTATTTATTTGACACAGAGAGAGAAATCAGATCACAAGTAGGCAGAGAGACAGGCAGAGAGAGAGAGGAGTAAGCAGGCTCCCCGCTGAGTGGTGAGTCTGATGCGGGCCTCGATCCCAGGACCCTGAGATCATGACCTGAGCCAAAGGCAGAGGCTTAGCCCACTGAGTCACCCAGGCGCTCGGTGAGTAGCTTTTCATGCACTAATTGACAATGCGTGTTTCTTTGTGGGAATTATCTATTCAGATTATTTGCCCATTTTTTAAATTGGATTTGTCTTTTTGTTGAGTTGTAAGAATTCTTAATATATTCTTAATGCAAGTTCCTTATCAGATATGCAACCTGCAAATATTTTCTCCCATTCTGTGCGTATGTCTTATCTTCCCTTTTCAAAACCTGATTGTAATATTTTCTTTATTTGCTCTTTATAAGTAAAATATTCTATTTATTCATTTCTGTCCAGTTATAAAACATTAAAAATGAATTTAAATTAGTTTTCTAGCAATTCTTATCACCATTATCTGTGGAATTTTCTAAAATCTAAGTGGGCACATCTCATGAGCTCCTTAATACATCACACTGTTGTAAGATGCTTTGTAAAGATAAAACCATGACTCTTACAAATACAAAATGAACAACCATCAAAGATTGTCTTTAGCTCATTAATTGAAAGGGAAGCAGGATATCAACAGATTCAAAAGAGAATACAAAGAACACACACATATGTAGGCAATCAGGAAAGTGGAAATAAGTTTGTTCCTATAAAAACTTTCTTGACAGGAAGGATCAATGCGGTACCTCCATTGCACAAAGTTAATTTGCATTTCTATGAACAAGAATCATTTCCATTACCATCACTTGCTAAATAGTTCCTTTTCTATACTTACCAAACTACAAACAGTTCAAAGACAATGAAAGGCACAGAGAACCCCAAAGGGTGCACTAGATACTACTGAACCCTGTTTTGCCTATTTCAGAGTCTTTTCCAATTTTTTCCGACAATACTTTTTTTTTTCTCCCAGATGTGTCATATCACTCAGAGCCCAATCAGGCGATGGAAATCACACAGTAACTGAACAAGAAAATTGGACAAGAAAATCTTAATACAAATGATTATGAACTCCAACCAGGGACTGGGGTGACAAGAGACTGACTAGCAAGAAGTAATCCGAGGAACTCTAAAGCATATTGGAGAACCAGCTACTACAATGGGCACGAAACAGAACACATGAGGAGGAGGCACCCACCCAGGGTGAAGATCCTGATTTTGTAATAAAGGGTAGAGCTATGACTTGCTATGAGACACAGAAGCCACTATGGTGCCAGTTGGCCAAATCTGGAAACGCATCCTCTAGGGTACCAAAGAAAGCTGTTCGAAAAGAGGTAGCTCAATGGAAGCACTCTGCTACAAAATCACACGAGGGCACACCAGGGGAAGCTGCCGGCCAGTTTGTGCTCTTTGAGGCCACATGCCACTGGAATAGGCCACTGGAGAAGACACATCCTCTGGAAGAGCCCTCCCAGAGAGCAGGAGACAGGAAAACCCTTTCCTGCTGCAATGCTTCTCCAGCGCCCTCTAACGGGCCAAGTTTAGCATTGTACAGCTGCGAAGGAATAAGATTTTAGGGGCCCAGATCAAGTTTCACAGAGCCAACAAGAGGGACGACGCTAAGAGGCCACAAATCAATAATGACACATTTCTCAAAAGCAGTTGGGAAATGGCAGATGTCTTTCTGGGGAAAGGCACTTGTGTATTACCCTCTGGCTAGATGACTTCAGGCAGCTCTCACAAGTGAAAATGAGGATTCTAACTGGGGCCCTTTTTTACCCTGCAATCGACCCAAGGACTGACCCCATAATACCAAGACTCCTTTCCAACTTCCTTCAAAGGAATACCCTTTTTAACTTCCACTTCACTCCTCTTCTTTCCCTACTCTCTTAAAAACAAACACACAATCTCACTCACACACGCACACTGAATCACAGGTGCGACTGCCGGGACTGATCCCACACCAATTCTGTGCCATTCTCATTACTATGCCCTGAAACAGTGACTAAAATATCCCCAACCTTTCCTCTTTTATCAGAAAGATTACTCCCGCTATATAAATCCTTCCAATTTTGTGCTGTTATTCTCACTTGGAAATCACCACCATAAGCCTGGTATTTTCTGGATCCATTTCTGCCCTGCCTTGAGTCTTTAAGCCAGGCTGGGCTTCCTCTCTCTGATGGGTGGCAGCTGAATGAAAGTCAATAATGGGGGGGGGGTTCTAGTCTAGGTAAAAAGAAACATGGCCCCTTCCTACCCGTGATGCTAAACAGACATTTCCAAGACAAGCCATTAGCACCAGCAGCTGCCCCTCCAGAGCACACGGATTGACCAAAGAATGTGCAGTTCCCACCCATCGTGAGCCAAAAACAGTCTGAGGCCACATGAGATGCTGCAGAAAATCATAGCTAGAGAGGATCCTAGAACAAGCCAAGAGCCTTGTCTTGTTGATACCCACCCTCCACCCGGTGCACCCCCAGAAACAATGCAGTGTAATTCAAAGGTAAGGAGGTGTTATGGTTCAGTTTTTCCAAAAGACAGCCTATTAAAAACATCCTACTAACCAAAGGGGTTGGTGCTGATGTTTTTTGAGAGGTGCAAATTTTGTTTGTTTTAGGCAAAATTCGTAGCTCCGAACTTGAGTGTTCATCAGTGCTAGACCATGCAGAGAACGGATATAAATGCAGGTCCTGCCAAGAATAGCACATCTCTAAAACTCACCATTTCAGCTTTTAATTTTTGGGTTCAAGTGCCAACAGCAGTGAGATGAGAGTTGTAAAAAGACCATACTCAGAGCTCAATCCAGCACAGGCCTTTTAAACTGTTCTGTTTCACAGACAATGACTATTCCACAGTCAAATCTCTTACTTTTGCAATCCAAAATTCACAAGAAGGAGAGTAGAGATAAGGTCCTGAGATCCAGACCCTGGGTATGTGTCCTTTTGGCAGGAGAGAGGATGGAAGAGAAGGTGGGTGGAAGATCAGGGCTGTGCTTTGTGGTGAAGCGATGAATCAGAGACAGCAGAGTAACAAATACACTTTTATTGATAAGGATATACTCTTGTTATTTGATGCTAGACTAGAAATAGGGTCGGGAAGACTCTTTATTTTTTAATTAGTTACCAACATGTGAAAAACTAGGAGATTTCACATAGAAACCTGGGTCCCTGGTATCTCCTGAGAAATGGGACTAGCCGCTAACACTGAACTCATTCCCGTGAGGGGCTCTTGGCAGGAAAGGACTAATTGGGGCATGGTTCTCCAATCCTCCATGGAAGCCAATGCAGGCTGCTTTACACATCTGTCTTCCTCACCTCAAATTTTAGTTTACTCCTACTGTAAAGCACTTTAAGATCCCAATGAGGGCACATGGGCACATGGTGTTGGTTGCTTTCCTTTGAGGTAGATTTCAACACAGTCATCAAACAGCACATCGTTTCAGCAACTGCCCGCTAAATATTAGGCACTCAGTATCAAACCCATGATTGCATAGATTCTACTAGATCCTCCGCATACCTCAACTCATTTCATTCTTAATTATCATTTTGGAATATTTGCTCCCTAATTTACCTATGAGGTAAAGAGAGTTAGCTAACTGCACTTCCCCAGCATACCCAGCAAGTAAATGATTACAGAATTTGATTCCAAGTTTATTTGACTCCCAAGCAAAGGAGTGTGGAAAATCAAATTAGGGTACAAAAAAAAAAAAAAAGGGATTCTACTTAAAAAAAAAAAAAGAGCAGTAAGCTAATTGTAAACACTCTCGTTTCCCAGATAGTTTTTGTTCCATACCAATAAACAGAAAGCACATGTATTGCAGGGTCATTGCTTCTCCCTCCTGCAAAACTCTTAAAAACCGCCCATCAAGAGAGCCAAACTCCACCTCCTCCATCTTCGAATGGGGTTAGTTCTGCTACAGGGATCAGTGACAATGCTGCGGCTAGGCAATTCGGAAGGAAGGAAAAGCATTAAATTTAAATGTAACCCACCTTCAAGGGGAGATCATGAGGACAGAAAGTCTCCGCAGGGGAAGTCATTCCCCTTCGTGGGAAGCAGGGACTCTTAGCCAAGGGGCAGAGCAGTGGAACAAGTACTCAGTGCATGTTGTCTCTCGGGTTACACCCCAGCAGGCTGGTAACCAAACAAGTGACTACTTGAGCTACTGACTAGAACACACAAAAGGTGCTATTCATTCACAGTTTGAAGAGGCATGAGGGTAGCTCCCTAAAGAGCTGAGAAGTCTGGTAAAGCTCTAAAAATGTCTTCTTCATACCTATCGGCATAGAGTCACTTGGTGACACCCCACCACAAGGCAAGGAATCACCTATTCCGGTCTCTGGTCCTATATGCCATCACAAGATTCAATACAATGAGAGGAAATTACCCTTCTCTATGCTTATCTCCTGGGACCAGACTTCTCAAAGGCAATACCAGGGTCTTATTGCTTGAATCCTCAGCATCTTCTATGATGATTGCATATGGTGGACATGATGGTATCCTTCTATCCCTACACCTCAAGTGGACCATCAAAAAAGGATTGTTTTTCTGCTCTGTGCATTTGCCTGTGAACACTCATGGAAAGGTACAAAACCAAAGGTACAAAATCACATATAGGCCTGCAGATATGTATATAAATTACTTTGTATGAAAATGATAATAAAAATGACAGGAAATTAGAACTTCATCTGAAACACTGATGGGACATGCCCAGGACACGATGCCTCACAGAGCTCTGACCGCTGTACAAGAAACAGGCTGCACTAGGATTTTGCTTCTCCAACGTTACTGGGCCTGGGAATCACCTGGCAATCTGGTTATTCTGTGGACTGTGGATCAGTAGACCTTCTGAGTCTGCATATCTACTATGGCTCCCAGGTATTGCTGACGTGGCTGGTTTGTGTGCCCCAGCCCCTGTGAGTAGCCAAATCTAGGAGCTCCTGCAGGCACCATGACCTTCTTTGTTCCTGGCAGCTACACCATGCTCTAAGGGGCTGAGCTGACTTGCCACAGAGGACAGAGCTTGCTGGGTGCGCTGCAGAATGGAAATTCTGAAGGTAATGACCTGTTTCTTTTATTCCATTCAACCTCTAACTGTCCATCACAAGTCAGCCCTAAGGGGGAAGGATGAGTACAGGGGGTGGATCTCTCAACCTCCTTTATTACCACTCTTGGTTTAGGTGTCATGGTTCTAGGTCCTGGATGGGTGCCCTATCAGAGGCCCAAAAAGGGCTTCATCTGCCCTCAAAATGGGTTTTTTTCTGTGTGTTCCTCTGTTCTTTGCTTCCAGATCACATATTATAATTTCCAATCTCTTCAGGCTTTCTAAATAACCCAGGCAGGGAGTCCTAATATCTGGAGGCCATGGGCTCCTATGGGAATCTGATAAAAGCTATGTACACTCTTCCCCCCCCAAAATACAGACACTAATGGTTATTTAACATTTCAGGAGTTTCAGAGACTGTGCTTGAATCTATAAAACAAAGCCTGGCTTCCTGGCCTCTGAAAGACTTAAAGACACAGGTTAACACTCACTCAGAGCACTTTATCTTTAAAATGCAAATCCTTTCCAACAACTACTCCACAGAGAGAGACCAAGTCCCAGCCTCTGAAAACTTACCGCAGGTCATGCAATGTGCGCATACAGGTCGCACGCCTTATTTCGGAGCAAGATGAAAAATCAAACTTTAAAATTTCAAGACAAAGCCCCTAGCCTGAAAACAATAACCGTGATTGGCATTGCTCTGACCCGCACTTTTATAACAGTGGGCAAGAAATTGTGAGACACAGACTGCTTATCCACAGAAGGACAGCGGGACGGATGTATGGAGAGGAAAGGTAGGAGAGGAAAACTAATTAAAAAGCAAATGGGGAAAAATGAGCTTGGAAAGGGCTCACTGAACTGCTGACAGAACAGAGTGCTGAGGTACAAAACAAATGCAGAAGAGATTTAGCAGAATCCAAAAGGAACATGACCAGAATGAGAAATGAGGCCATGGCCAACTCCCAGCTACAAGTCAGAGACAGAAGCAGAGTGACATTTGTGGAACGAAAAAAAAAAAAGTCCCCTGAACAAAAGGGGATTGACTGATGGAGACAGAGGGATGAGGAGGAAAGTGGGCAGATCACGGCCACAGAACATAAAACACAACAGCATCCCCCAGGCTCACAGTGCCTACGTGTGTGTGTGTGTGTGTGTGTGTGTGTGTGTGCGCGCGCACGCGCGTGTGTGCACACACACGCACACAGCGTGGAATTCACCCACTGCAACCTGAGGCCCTCTTCAGAAAAAAAAGAGGACACCAACTGGAGACAGGGGACAATGAGCCTCCAGAGCTGCCACAAATCAGCATATCACTACCAACAAATGCCTACCTGGTATGCAGAGAGGATTTGCTGGCACTTGCAGGAGCACCTCCCTGTCTGCCCATGCCCCCACATTGTCAGGCCGTCCTGCTCTTATCCATAAACGCACAAGATGGCAAGGCAGAGGCATCAGCTCATGCTCCTTTCATCAAGCCTTTTTCTGTAGAGATGGGTCATTTGACTTGGGGCAGGGTGGAGGTGGTACACAGGAAAGGGACAGAATGCCAGAGCACATCACTGTGAAACCACACCTGTGTTCGCAAAGTAGGTTCCTGAAATGAGAAGCTGGGGGTGGGGGGCGGCGTGGGATCCTATGGATGGGAACAACGATGGGCACCTGTGCCCATTTCAGTCTCCAGTCTCAGGTGGAACAGCAAGTCCTAGTTGCTGCTAAAGGCTTTCGAACTTTTCTGCAGGCCTTCCTGTCCCCAACAGGGGTAGCTGTGCTGGGTTTGTGGTGCTCTCATGGACAGACAGCAGACCTGGCAAGAGTCCAGTTACGGTGGCGATTCTGAACCCACAAGGGTAAGAAGGCAGCTTGCACTTGGCCGAGCTCCACTGAAAGCCCTTTACTTATATGAACTCATTTATTCCTCTCAAATAACCTGGTGCGGGGTGGGGATGGGGAGGGCCATCTCCACTCTTTACAGAGGAGGAAACAGGTCAGAGAAAATCACGCATCACACAAGGTCGCCCCTCTAGTAAGAGGACAGGGCACAATTCCAACCAACTACTCTTTTAACAAACTTCACCAGATGTTCCCAGACTCGAACCTCCTCACTTGACAGCACTGTTTCAGGATACCCTTAGGGACAAAAGAAATAGTAAAAGCTCTATTTCCTAAGTAGTTAGGTCCAAACACCTCAAAGGTAATAGTTAAGTGATGTCAGGCAGATGCAGCTGTGTTTTCCTCAAAACTTGAAATCCCATGGCATCCTTGTGACTTTCCTGTGACCAGCCCCCCAACCAAAGAGCCCCTCAGTCCACGATCTGGAATCCACAGAACTATGCTGTCCTGCCCTTTTCCTTTTGATGAGGAAAGAGCATCAGGTACAACAGTCATACTGTCTGTTCCTGAAACTTAGTGCATGAGTCACTGGGATGGGAGAAAAAACAAACAAAAACTTGCTAACAACTGCCTTTTGACCATCAATTATGTCTGAGTCCCTGAGAGCAGGCTTTTCCACCTGGCCCAAAGACACTCTCCCAACCTTAACTCGTGCCATTTCCCACCTCCTACAGTAAATCAAGCATTCCAGAAGGAGCTCCTGAGGTCCTTTTGCCTCCTACCCGTCCCCTAGCACTGCTCCACCTGCTGTGTACCCTCTTCTCACCCTGCTCTTCAAACACCTCCTGCTCCCAGTTCCTGGGTGACTTTATTCCTCTTCTGGGAAGCTGCTCCCCATTTACAGACATGGTGTACTGCTTCCTCTGGCTTCACATCCCATTGTGGATACGAACTTCTAGGCTTACTACCATTCTCTCATTCTTGGCCGCCTTCTTGTCCATCTCTCCCACCCCTTTGGTTATGAACTTCTGCAGGGCAGGGCTGGTATCTCATGCACCTGGGTGGCTTCCTTAAAGACTATGGACAGTAAATGTACCTAGTCCTTCCTGAGTTTTAATGCATGAAGAATAGAACAAGAGAATGAAGGACTGTTGAGGAACCCCAAGGATTATGGGATGAATGAGTAAAAGAATAACTGTGACAGACTGATTGCACTCATGGCCCCAATTAAGGGTCTCCCTGGACCCATGCCCCAGGAAGAGTGTGCAGCAGCTCTCATCAAGAAGAGTCTCTGCCCTTACCCTTTGCCTCTGGCCTGGCCTTGCACCTTGCTTGGGCTCATAACATGGAGCTCAAGTCAAGGTTTATCAGTTCTGAACCTGGGCATCCAAAGACTCTCACTGCATGGTTCTGCTTACCTCTTAAAACCACAAACATGACAGGCTCACCAATTACAAGAGGGCAGACAATGTGGAAGGCAGTCCATCTGTCCCAGCCGAGACCATCTGAGACCAGACTCAGCCAGCCAACCCCCCAAATACGTGAGAAAGCCCAGCTAAGGCCAGCAGACAGAACCTTGGTCACATAAGTGAATCTAGCTGCAACCAGAAAAACCACTCAATGGCACAACCAGGAACACCAATAAAAGGTTTCCTGTTTTGAGCCACTAGGAGCCAGGGTGGCCTGGCATGTGGCAATAGCTAACGGACGATGAGTCAAAAGTCTTGTTATAGGTAGCGACATCACTAGAAGGAAGGGCCACACTGAGAACCACAGCTCTTTGGCACAGTGTGGCAACACGTTAAGAGGGGTGTGGTCTGTGATCCATTGTGAGGTATGTGAACCAACTCTTTCTGAACTGCACTGGGGATTTACTTGAAGGTAGTGGGTGCTCATCATTGCCCTCATCCAGAACACTACCACTGTGCATTTTGACAAGAATTTTTAAAAAGATTTTGTCAGAGAGAGAGCGAGAGAGAGCACGAGTGAGCACAAGCAGGGGGAGCAGCAGGCAGAAAGAGAAGGCGGCTCCCTGCTGAGCAGGGAGCTTGATGTGGGGCTTGATCCCATGACTTTGGGATCATGACCTGAGCCAAAGGCAGATGTTTAACCAACTGAGCCACGCAGGCACCCCTGGATAAGCTTTCTTGAGGAAAGTAAGTGGAAAAGGCCAATCAGGAACCTACTCCGCGCTCCCCTTCCTGGGAGCCAGCAGTGACAGTAAGCAGGTACTAATGGCCTATCTTACCCACCCTCTACGTACACCACCTGCCTGTGAACTAGCTCCTGAGTCCACACAATTTCTGGTGATGACGTCAAATCCTTTTGGGAAAGGGCTGGGTATAAAAACATTTTTCTAAGTCATGATCCATTTTCTTCTTTCAGTCCTCCGTGTTTTCCTCCTTTACCCAACAAAATGCCTAGTGCTGTGCTCCACATGTCTGAGCGCAGACATGTCTGCTGTACTCTGTGAGCTCACTCTGGTGGGTCTCTAGCAAGGGGTGAGGTAAGAGTCCAGCTTTATTCTGGGCTGACTATACAAGTCAGAAATCCCCAGCAGGTCAGGAAGCCCTGGGCTTGTCTTCAAAAATGAATAAGTCTTAGTGACCAAACCTGCCTTCAGTGTAGCCACGGTAATGCAGAAAGCCCTGAAACTCAACCAAATTTCAGAAATAAAAGACTTTAATCAATTCCCTTGCTGAGGGTACCTGCTGCCTTGATGGCCGGCAGTGTCTTTCCCTGACAGATTTCCTCTCAAGGGCAGGTTTCAGCTCAGTTTTCCACTAGCCACACAAATCTCCTGCTGCTCTCCTAGGAAAACTCTAGCAAATTAGGGAGACTGGCAAGCCTCAGTGTCACATACAGAAAATGGAGCATCAAGTAAGAAGAAATGAGAGAATATGAAAATGGGAAGGCTTGGCACAGTCCTGAGCACTATCCCTGCTCAAAAAATGTTTCTTTCCTTTCAGCTACACACACACACACACACACACACACACACACACACACACACACTCGCCTTCAGGTACAATCATCCTCTTCGACCCAATACAATGTCACATCTGTAGTAACAGTAATAACAGAGTCCTGAAAGTCATATCCCGAAAATACATTCATTCAACTTTTACCCAAAACCATGCTGGGTATGATTGACATAGGGGCCCTGAGGATCCTATCAACGTCCCGGGACTTTTCTCTGCCTAGAAGGGCTAATCACCTCCTAACACAATCCACAGAGTAGGCAATGAGAAAACAAGTCATCAGGATCCTAGGAAACAGCATCCCATTACCCTATCGAAGGCAGTCTTCTGCCAAGCCCACAGTGGCTCTCATTTCTGGCAAAAGCATCTCTGTGCTAAGCAAGGCACCTATCTTAGACAGACCAGAGCTCCAATTTACTGAGCCAGCCCTCAATTCAAGGGCCACCAAATACAGGAATCACAACTCTAGAGACCTTGCTCCCCACTCCTGCCACCCTCCTTCATGGAACACCTGAGACAGTGCCTAGGTGAACAGCAGAAATGGCTACAGCAGCATGAAAACAATGCCAAATCTGTCTTCATTAATCACCTTCCTAGGCTGGGTGTGAAACACTCAGGAAAAGAGCCGGAAAATGACTCATATCACCCGAGTACAGAAGGAAAGCCGGTTCTCTCCAGCATGCTTCACAGACCAGCACGGTTTCCTAGCCAAGCTCCAATTTTTGTCCAGGATCTTCACAGTAAATTCTTTCAATCATGAAACTGCCTCAACCAACCAAAAAAATGTGGATGAAGAAGTAACTCTGGGGTAGTGTTTTCACTTGTCAGGTGGCCCTGAGCTACTTCGTCTTCATTTTCCATCTTTGCAGCCCCTCTGTCCTGGATATACATGGGATTGCAACAGGAGAACCTCCCACTCAAAAGGTGCAAGTCGAGTTCTGGTCTCAGGACCCCGATGTGCACAAGCTTTTGCTCACCCTTATTGCACCTGCTGACTCCCCTGTGGAGAACTCTAAGTGTCCAGGTTTGCCGCTTACAAATTCAGCCAGGCCAAATTAAGCAGGCCTGATTTGGACCTTGTTCCTGATTTCTGCTGATCTCACTGCAACAAACCAAACATATGGTGAATGCAGAATGTTATTTCACTGAAACACCAACTCCACAAGTTTCTCTCTTGCAGAACAGCTAAAAGATCACGAAGTCTGTTAGAACGGATCAGCCTCTTTGGAAACTCAAAATAATCATGCTTTCTAAGGTCATGATCTAAAAACAGTGAAGATTCCGAAGTCCATGATAAGCATAAAACAAAAGCCCATAACCAAGTCCTTTAGAACCCAATATAAAGGATCAGCTTAAAATCCCAACATCACAGCAATGCAGACCCACCAGCATGGCCAAGGTGAAAAGGACAGGAAAAGCTAAGTATACCGAGGATATAAGGGAGGAAGGCGTTCATACACTGCTGGCCCAAGTCCAAGTTGATACAACCTTTTAGGGAAACTGGCAGTATCTCATAAAGCTGAACACACAGGCCCGCTGTGACCCAGATGTTCCACTGTTAAGCATATCCTCAACTATAATGCAGACCTATGCTCCCCAGGAGCATAGGAAACACTAGTGTTTCCAGAAGCACTGTTCCTAACTATGAAAACCTGAAAATCATCCAAATGCTCCCCTATGGTAGAATTCACTGACAGGCCAATACATGGATCAATAAATGTGCATATTCACACAGGGGAACACTCTACAACCAGAAAGAATGATCTGCAACTATACACAATAATACGGACAAATCTCACAAACAAAATCTCACAGAAGCAAGACACAAAATAGTGCACACTGCATGAGTTCCTTTATAGAGAGAACACTAACACAGACCAAAGTAAAGTGCACTTGTTAAAGGTCAGGACAGTGGAAGCCGGGACAGACAGGTGGTAACCAGAAAGGAGCATGAGGGGGCTTCGGAAGCTCGGGCTATGTCCTGTCTATGCAGGTGGTGAGGTGAGTGTGTGCCCTCTGTGGAATTTCATCAGGCTACCCACCTGTCAGGAGTCCTTCCCTACATATACATTAGATGTCAATAAAAAGGTAAAAATAAAATCAGGGGGACTAGTTTCTTAGTTAAGTGACTATTTGCCTCAATGACTCTCTGTCGAAATATGGATTGGCTGTTTGGTGGCTCCGAGGTTCTTGAGGCTGGATCCTCTAGAAGAGTACTGAGGTGGCTTAGGCACTAGCTGGTGGTATGACCTGGGGCAAATTCTTTCACCCTTCGAGACTCCCCTCACTTCTTTAAAAAATAAAAA
The DNA here is from genome assembly GCA_002007465.1 of Ailurus styani. Taxonomy (NCBI): domain Eukaryota; kingdom Metazoa; phylum Chordata; class Mammalia; order Carnivora; family Ailuridae; genus Ailurus; species Ailurus styani. Next base: position 176,831 of record LNAC01000789.1, on the reverse strand, counting down.
ATAAAAGAAAGAAAGAAAGAAAAAAAAAGAAATATTGGCTCAGGTGTGTTCCCAGCTTTAATTCTTGAAGACTTGAAGGTTCTCATCCATTCCTCCCATCTTGGCCTTCATGGTGTGGCTCACAGGTGGATCACAGAATCACAGGTGGAAGTTGGCCCAGCTAGGACCCGAGAGCACCTGACAATGACACCCTCATCTCAGAATGCAAGATTTAAAACAAGAGTCCCAAGTCTCACTACCCAGGTGTGTTTCACCTTTGTAAAGCCGGCCAATATCTGATTAGACAAAATAGCACTTCACCCCCTGAACCACCTATTTATTGCCCTGCAATTTCAGCCCCGTAGTCCAATTTTCTGCCAGCCTGTCACGTGGCTGCCTTTCTCCAGAAAAATGAAGTGATGGGGTATGTAACGTGATGCCTTTACCCAAGTCAGCAGCAAAGACTCTCTGGGAATGAAATGCAAATATTCAAAAGCCCTGTCCAGACAGAGCTCTTCCAGAGAGCAGAACAGCATCTCAATGTCAAGAAGGAGATTAGTCAAATATTTCACACAAGCATCGGCTTCAGCAGATCAGCACCTACGCCACGTGGAGCTCAGCTTTCCAGCAGGTCCATTTACCACCATCACTCAACAGACATGCACGTCTCAAGACCTTACTGGCATCTTCCCGCTCCCTAAAAAAATAACAGTGTGATAGATAACAAAAGAATCATAAAGGAGTATTTCTGGAGAAGAAGGGGAAGGTGGTGAAGAAGAGGGACACAGACTGTTAGCATGGGAAATTCCAAGTCTTGCTCATAATTTTCCAGGTAAGGACAAGGTCTTTAATTTTTGAGGAAGTTAGGGGTGATCCTCAAGTCCAGAGAAACCTGATTTTACATCCTCTCAAAGCTGGGCAAGAAGAGGCCCAGGAATCAAGTCAATCATTTGAAGGTGTTTTATGATGTTGTACAAAGAAGCCAATCCCCCCTGCCGACCCCAACAAAGACCCCGAAGCAATAGAAAGAGGAAGGCAGGGAAATGCCCATGACACAGGGTAGCAGGACAGGCCTTGGTCTTTCCATGATGTGGCTTCCTCCATGCTGAGGGAACGGTGACACCCAGGCAACCCTGCTCTCAGGACACCTGGAAAAATGGACATTGATCCCAACAATGGGGCCTTTCCTTCCTGATCTTCTGTTATCTAATTCTTTTATTATCATCAGCCACTGAGAGTCAGATAAAGTTTTATTAAAGCAAAGAAAATGGTATAAAACATTTTTCAAAAGTCCAGCCAAGAAAGATGAAATAGATAACAGAGTTACGTTATTAAATGTTTATATCCCTTGGATATTGAGTTTCATGGCTTACCATGGCTCAAGCGAAGGCTCTCTACTTTGACCCTATTTCCTTTAACATTTCATATAGAATAGAAGTTCTTTCTTAGCTTTATCCCCAAATGAGATAACGATGAAGGTTTTCCACGTGTTATACGTATGCACGTTGTGTATATTGCAAATACTAGAATAAGAAGCTGCACCCTTTTGCATGCTGGGAATAAAGGTATGTCGACTCCCTGCTTGATAGGTACTCTACTTGAAAAGTTCTTAACTGGTTAACCAGCCACGCTCTTAGCTGCTGACACAAGTCTGCCTGATAACTTGATCCTCAAAGATTATTTTCCTTGGGGCACTGGGCTCCTGAGAAAGTCAGCATGGTCTAATACAGGTTTTACTGAGTGTGGTACGTTTACACTATGGCACACCTAATATAGACACTCTAATAGTTAGGTATTTAACATGCACAAGCACACCAAATCCCTAAATTTGTACAGGTTGTCAATTAGAATGAGATAGAATGAGATGAAATTTAAAAATAAATGACTTGGAATAAATTTGAAGATGAGTATTTTAAGTAATTAAGTAGAGGTGGTCACAGAGACATGGTAAAAACTGGCTGAAGTCTGGAAAATAATGGTTCACTTAAAAAAAAAATCATCCAAGACTCAGAAAACACTGCTTCTAAGTGCTGACTTGCTGTGTCCTTGGTGATCCTTCACTTATCTTCCCTAGGCAGGCCTCACTAGAATGACAGTGACAAAACTGATAGGGTTAGGAGACAATGAGACAAATATGAAATCTTTTAGAAAGAGAGCACAGGTCTTTTCACCTTCAAACAAGGTATGGCCACACTGTCCAGCTACAGTTCGTGAACCTTTACTGAGTTTCGACCACAAAGCAACAAGGCAATAGAGTAAAAGCTAGTCCCTCTCCTTTCAACTTCCCTGAGCTGCGGAAAGTCATTTTGCCAAGACTGCAGGCTTGGTGGCAGCAGGGGACAGCAGGAAGCAAAGCACAAACAATACAGATCATTGCGGCCTTGTGTCTGAGCTCAATGACAACTGTATAAGGCAGGGCCTTCCAAGGTCATTGATTGCTAGGCTCTTAAAAATCACTTTCAAGCCTAGCAGAAGCAAATGATCAGTGTCTCTGGAAGGCAACTTTTTTTTTTTTTTGACCTGTTAGTATCATCGTGGGGGTCTGCCACGTGCCTTGAGAAAGCCTGATCTGGAGGCCAAAATGTCAAAGTCTGGCCAGCTCCGGTAGTTGGAGAAGGAGGATACACATGCCTTGTAACCTCAGATGGGTGAATCAGGTTTCCCAGGAAGATCTGTTTCTTCCCCTTACGTACACCTATTGAACAGCTGCCCCCAAAAATGTCCCTGTCCTTACTCCAAAACCATGAATGTATTGCCTTCCACAGCAAAGAAGAATGAGAGGTGCACATGGAATTAAGGCTGTTAACTGGTGACCTTAAGAAGATTATCCTGGGTTATCCAGGTTATAAGGACGTCATAAGGGTCCTTACATGTGGATGAAGGAGGCACAAGAGTCAATGTCTAAAAAGTGTCAACAAATGTTCGATCCCAGGTTTCAGCATCAATCAATCAATCAACCAAAAGTGTCAGGAAAGACTGGTTTTGAAGATGAAAGGGGATCATGAGGTAAGAATGGGGGAGCTCCTGGAAGCTTGAAAAGGCAAGGTAACTTTCTCCCCTAGAGCCTCCAGAAAAGAACACAGTGAGACTCTGTATTCATTTCCCACTGCTGCTGTTCACAAATCACCACATATTCCATGGCTTAATGTAACAGAAAAGTTTCTTTCCCAGTTCTGGAATTCAGAAGTTCTAAATCAGCTTTAGTGGGTTGAAATGAAGTGTCAGAAAGGGCCCGCTCCCACCAGAGGCCTGAGGGAACAGTGCCATCACGGCTCTCCCAGCTTCTGATGGCTGTTAGCATTCCCTGGTTTGTGACTCTGTCACCGCAATCTCCTTCTACCTCCACGGGCCACACTCCTCCTGTTCCATCTCTCTGCAGCCCTCCTCTCTCTGCTGCTTTGTCGTAAGGACACCTGTGATGCCATCGAGGGTCTGTCTTGATAATCCAGGATACGCTCTCCATCTCAAGAGGCTTCATTTACCCCTATCTAAAGAGTCTCTATCCATCCAGTGAACACCTACAGGGTCTAGGAGTTAGAGCTTGACATTTGGAAGGAGTCATTCAGCCTACTGCAGGCCCTCTTCAGATCTGTGACCTCCACAACCGGAACATAAACTTGTCTTGTTTTAAGATGCTGAGGGTGGTTGTTTGTTATGGCAGCGATAGGAGACTACTACACCCCCATCCTTTCAAATACACTACAGATCAAGAGAGGGTCTGCCTGAGTGGAAGGAGCTAGCCCATCCCAACTGCCCCATCCCCACTACATCCTGGGGGTCTTTGTATCTATAAAAGACATCCCTCTTCCCCATTAGATGTGAAAGGATGCCAAGATTTGGCAGGAAGTGGCCATGAGAAGCTTCAGAAATCACCCTTCCCTCTTTTTCACACCCATCACAAGCTCCTTAAATAAACTTCATGGTAATTCAGAGAGCAAAGCTTAGGGGGAAAAAAAGAACTGACATTCGTTTCAGGGAATTCCTCTTAATAATAACGAATACACTCGGTCCATAAATGTCAAAGGGCTTTGCTCAGAAAGCCAATAATCCCCACCACAAATATAAGACAATATAACAGGCCACAGGATCATATTCCTCAATTAGGAAGAGCCTCTTCAGGTAGCTTTCCCAGCATTCCAGGCCCAGAACGCTGTAGTTTTAAGCACCTATTAATCACTACTCTTTCTCCGGGCTTGTTAGGCTGCTGGTTTCCTGTCATCTCCAGGTATTTCTATTTATAGAACTGCTCCTCTTCACTCATCTGCCTCTAGGACACTGCAGCAATTCCCTGGCTCACTTCTGTTCAGGAACTTGTCATGTTGGGACCCTCCACCACTGCCCCAGGCTCTGTCCTCAGACCTCTGATCTCTTCTCTCCTTCAGTGTGTGCACCCTGTGTTGTGATATCAAATTCGTGTATACAGGCTGGACCCCTCACGTCGGTGAGCACCAGATCCAAATATCCAAGTGCTTGCTCATCAGCTCCACTGGAATGCTGAGGACCATCCACAACACGGCCGGCCCATTAACAGAGTTGGTCATTCCATGCAGACGCGCATCAGCTCGGGAACTGGTACCCCAGTGCCAGAACAATACCCAAGTGCTCGCCCGCAGGTCCTCTTCATTCCCTCCCACCTTTCATATCTAACCCACCCGTAATTCCAGCAGCCCTGACTCCAATATTTAGCCCGTGTTCCACCATCTCTGCCTCCCCAATCCCAATCTCGGCTACCCTCACCTCTTACCAGATCACAGCAGCTGGCCCCAGCCTTGCTCACTCTCTCCATGCACCAGCCTTTGCCCTTCCCAGAGCACTTGGCCATCTCTCCCAGGTATAAATCAGAGGTCACTCCCAAGTGTGAACCATCCAGGGGCTTCCAGCTACACTCTGACTCCACACTGGACCATGATCTATGTGATCTAGCCACTGACTAGCCCTCGGCTTCTCCCTCCTCTCTCCCCCTACGTACTAGCAGGCACACACAGGGGCCACCAGATCTCTCCTGCAACACCCTGAGTCTTGCTCCTGATTCAGGGCCTTTGAACTTGCTGCCCTTCAGCTGTGAATCCCCTCCTTCCAGATCTATGCATGACTGTCCCCGTCCCTCCCTGAAGCCTCACCTCAAACGTGTCACACCCTAGCCTAGTGAAAGCAAGCCTGCAGTCACATGCTTTCATTCTACCCACCCCCATCATTTTCAGAACACGGAGCAATACGTGAAGGGGTCTTGGCTTGCTCATGCAGCGTGTGATTCCCTTCCACTACGAGACACACTCACTGAGGGCAGGCCTCTCTGTGCCACAGTATCCCCAAGGCCTGGCACCCATCAAGAGCTCAGGAGATAGTTGTTCATGAGCTGCTGAGTGGGTTTACAACCCAAGAGTAGCATCAGATGATTTTAAAAGGTCCTGTGGTCAGGGTCTTTGGTTTTAAGGAATAATGATTTCCTGGGCTCCGTCCTGGGGCCCGCACTTCACCCTGACTCCCTCTTCTGGCTTCCATGCCCTAGGTATGCCCTGTTCTCTCCTTTCTACCAGCTAGTTGGTTCCCTAATGTTCCATTTTATCTTGCTTCTCTTCCTTCACTGACTTCTGGCTTGCCAAGGTTCTCACGTAAGTCCAGGGTAGCACCCCACTTGCCAACACCCAAGTTTTCTTTCCCGTCTCTCAATTCACCTTCCCTGTACCTGATGTCATCGGCCCAGGAAGGAGGAGGAGACACAGTACAGAACAAGGATGGTCAGGTGGAAATTAGCATTTCTAGTACTGGGATGAAAAAATCCTCCCACCAGTAGTAAGACCAAATGCATCTCCATTCACTCTCCCTTAAAAGATGCATACGTGACCGCCTGATCCTTCCAAAGGGGTGGGAGGGGTGTCAAACCCAACAGATGGTGGGAATCACAAGGATACGGGAAATGAGTGTTGGCGGGGAGGAGAAGGAAGATTAGAAGGGGAAAGGATCTCCATGTAAACATGATTAATGAAGAAAAATTGAGCAGCGAAAGGTCAAGCTTGATCCTTTTACAAGTGTCTGTACAAAGGCTCACTCTGACATGGAATGTTTCCTCTTGGCCCTTGTCCAACAGTTCCAACTTGCACCAGGTAGAAAATACGCTAGCGGGTTTTGCTCATGTCCTATCTAATGCCTACAACACACCTGCAAAGTAGCTACTACCTCATTTGTTCAGGTGAAGAAATCTGTGTTCAGGAAGGCTCCAGGTCGACTCATTCACAGGGCTCAGCACGCCTAGTGCTTAGGGCCCACAGAACTTGGAGGGGCCCATGAAAATGTTTTCATTCTTCTAAAAGCAGAAGAATATAATCTAGCTTGGAGGCAATCATACAGTGGAATTTCCAATATGCAATATTTTTCAATTTCTCTGTATTTTTAATGGAAGGGGGTCATATAAGCCCAAAGTTCCCTGGACCCTTGAGAGTAAAAGAGGTCCCGTCACTCCCTCTGAGGAGGTGGAACGAAGTCTAAGATCACAAGCAGCAAAGTGCTGCAAAAAGGAGTCCAGGCCAGTGCCTGCCCTTTTCCAGAATGCAACCTGGCCTCCTCACACTTTTGTGCCTCCTAGAAACCCTGGGTACTCTAGGGATTTTGGATGCCTCCATCACCCCAGCTTCTCGGAAACTTTTTTCTTTAAACGCAAGAATCATGAAGCTGGAAATGTATCTTACAGGACTCACCAAAATTCTCATCATTCCTCCCACGACTGACCCATAGCTTACTTGAAAGACCAACTGTTCTTAACAAATATTAAAATGAGCAAGCCCTGGGTGGCCCCTTTCCCTAGACCATCGCTCAGCGAGCACTCAAGGTGAATAAAGATTGACAGTTTCAACTGGTGAGTCAAAGCTTGTCCCTGGACCGACTAACTGCATTGGGATGACCGGGGATGCTCCCTAAAAATGCAGATTTCAGAGCCCCACCCCACACCTGCTGAATAACAAGGGGGAGAGCCCAGGAATCTGCACTATAAATGAGGAGCACTGCCAGGGATTCTGATGTGCTGCGATTAGGACCCACTAGACTTTCTGCAGTTTGAACATAATCTAAATTTTCCCAGAATGCAATAATCTTGTACAATGAGCCAAAAATACACTTTGTTTTGTTCTGAACTTTACCACAAAGCTATGAACCATTAAAAAAAAATCTTATCACCTATGACTACCTCTGGAATAGGAGTCACCAAATCAACCCCATATCTGCAGCTGTTACATTTATAGGCGATTTTACCCATAGGTTCAGGGATCCACCTAATTGACTACCTCATTTTGTCTTCTTAATATAATCAGGCCCAAACATTTAGATAATGAAGTACGTCCTTGATTATGCATTACTTTCATTTCTGTTTTACATTAGTTAGGAAATTGCACTGATTTCTTTTTTTTAACTTGTATGTGCTAGTTAGTTATATTATTTATCACCTGCGTTCAGGATGGCAAACAGAGCATGACCAAAAAAAAAAAAAATTAGTTATAAAGAAACAACGGGACTTACAGGACTAAGAATGATTTTAAAAGGTCCTGGCTCAGGGCGCCTGGGTGGCTCAGTGGGTTAAAGCCTCTGCCTTCGGCTCAGGTCATGATCCCAGGGTCCTGGGATCGAGGCCCGCATCGGGCTCTCTGCTCAGCAGAGAGCCTGCTTCCTCCTCCTCTCCCTGCCTGCCTCTCTGCCTACTTGTAATCTCTCTCTCTCTCTGTCATATAAATAAATAAAATCTTTAAAAAAAAAAAAAAGGTCCTGGCTCAAACGTATCCTCTGAGATGCTGTTGCTAGTCTCACAAACAGGGGAAGTCCCAGGGCACGCTCCACCTACCCACTCACAAAAGAGGGAAAGAAAAAGTGAGTTGGGTTGTACCAGCCAGCCGCCAGTGGCAGATATCACCAGCAGCACTCCTCTGCAGGTACTGAGCCCTGGGCCAGCCACAGGGTGCAGGATGTGAGCAAGAGTGGGATAAACTTCCAATCCTGGCTAGTGCTTGCTGGGGCGGGAGGCAGGGGATGGCAGAGAAGAGGAACACACAGATGCGAGTTACTGTCAAGTCCAAGGTCTGGGGGTAGGTGGTTACAGGGGTATTCAGTAATGATGATGATGATGACGACGATAATGCTATCAAACTATTTGCCTGTATTCATTAGTATCAATCAGCTATTACATTACTAATCATAGAAAGGAATATAATTTAACAACCATCCCCAAGGCTGGCAGCTTGTATTACAAAGAGCAAACTGCATGTTAGCCTGGAGCATTTTAAGCCTCAGTGTTCATCAGCAGCTTCTGGAGGGATGGGGAGTCACTGTTCTCTTATTAATGACAAAAAAAGAAAAGAAAAGAGCGCAAGAGGCAGGCACTTGGCATGGGGCACATGGGCTCCTGAGCAGTGTGTCAAGCCCATAGAGATGCTGGTGCCTGGCGGCCACCAAGGCCACCTCCAACCACCATTCGGCTTTCTCATTAGCATGGTGCAGCTGTTACCTCACTTGACAATAACACGCGCCTTGGAGGATCTGACAAGCACAGGTCACCTTGAAGGCAAAAGGAGAAAAGGATCCGAAGACAAATCATAAGAATTGTTCTCCCCTGACTGGAGCTGTCAGAGGTTGACGGGGCCGCAGAAGACGGTGGCTACTTTTCCGAGGGGCCTCCCAGGGCTTCGAAAGGGCATTTGACTGCATACTCTGTTCCAACCCTCCCCGTCATCCCATCTTTTCTCCTGTTCACTGGTTCCCTGAGGAAAAAAAAAATGGGAGAGCCAAGAAACATCTCAAAAGATAGGACAGGGCAAAAATAATTTGCTTATTATGGCCAGAGCCTAAGAGAGGATTCTAACATCCCAACTCCAATTCCATCAGTTCAAAGACAGACAATAACCGCTTTTGTAATGCTCCCCAAAGACATATCATGGTGCTCCCATGGAGCCTGCCTTCCTATTACCACATAACACTTTATTGTGCCTACTGGCTCCCAGGTCAGCCTACATCAGGGATATCTAACCAGCCCTACAAGGGCCAAGACCACATGGCTCCATTTTTGGGAAACAGCACCAGTGGTAAGAGTAAGCACAAAGAAAGCCTTTAATAAAGGTAGTGGAACAAATAAATACAACAGGGAGGCTCCCCCAAATTGAAGTGTAAATCCAACTTTTTGTGTTCAAAAGCCAAAGTGGCTTATAGAAAACCCAGGCTGTGTTATAACTTAAAGTCCAGGGACATGTGTTTTATTATGCTACATGGCACATGACCTTTAAGTCTTTATGGCCCTGAGAATAATTTACAGGAACAGGGGAGTAGGATATGCAAACTAGGCAGGGCCCCAGTTGGGGAAGGAAAAAGGAGAGGACACAGAAAGAGAGCCACAGTATGGGGAATATGGATAACAATGAGTGGCTCTAGGCATCCTTCATTTCCCTTCTTGTTCCTGTCACTACACCAGAAGAGTTAAGAAGGAATACCAGTGAATCGCAGCCCAGGGACAGGCGGGCTGTCAGAGTGGCCCCAACTTGCCTTCCACAGCACCTCCACTAGTCAAGACAATCACCAAGTACAGCTTCTGCTGTGGCAGATAAATGCCTCGACTGGGTGGGACAAATCTATTAAGGCGGTGAAGATGGCATGCTGTGTCACTTCCAGGAAGGAAATGCAATTTATCACTGGCCCATGGCTCTGCAACGTCCACCCCCAAAGTAGCTAACCCTGAATATTGGCCATTTCCATGGCATCCCTAGGGCTGCCTCTTTATCCCAAAGACTTGCCGAGGCCCCTGAGGGAAACTGGAGATGCCTCACTCTGGCCACATGCAGACCAGGGAAATCTGGCCTTCGGCTCTCTCAGCAGCCTCCTCTCCCCGCCACAGAAAGGGCCATTTCACTCCTCATGGGGTCTCAAGTGCCTGCTTTCTCCTCTGCCTGGCAAGTCCCTTCCATGTGGACTCCTCTTCAATTCATGACTCCAGGGCCGGTGATCATGTCCCTGACCATTTTATGAACTGCCTGTTCCTCTTTACCTTTCTCTTTCCGTCACAGGCGGATAACGCTCTGAAATTACCCTGTTTATGTGACTGGCCAGAAAAGAAGCTCCATGAGAACAAAGAGCTCATCTGTTGTGTTCAGCCCTGCTTTCTTGGGGATAAGAACAGGACCTAGTGCACATTCAATGCTCAACGGCTCCTGAGGTGAATGAATAAATGGAGAAGACCCGATAACAGAGGGGACACTGAAGGACACTTGACTGAACCAAATTACTTTCAAGGGGTGAAGGACAGAGTGTCTAAATGGAGAAAAAAAAAGAAAAGGGCACCTGGGTGGCTCAGTGGGTTAAAGCCTCTGCTTTCGGCTCAGGTCATGATCTCAAGGTCCTGGGATCGAGGCCCGCATCGGGCTCCCTGCTCATCGGGGAGCCTGCTTCCCCCTCTCTCTCTCTGCCTGCCTCTCTGCCTCCTTGTGATCTCTCTCCCTCTGTGAAATAAATAAATAAAATCTTAAAAAAAAGAGACCAGAGGCATCACTAACTGGCAACAACTGTCATGGTCCGGAGGCACAGGTGTGCCCTTGCAAAGGCAGCATCACCACAGATGTCAGAGAAATTTCCAGAACTCACAAAGGAGGATGACATCAGGGGACCTCCAAACAGCCCTCTCTGAAGCATTCAGGCCGAAGGCTACATTCCCTTGGCGCAAAAATCTGTTGAAACCCTTCAAGCATGACTATTAGCAATGTCCTTATCAAGGTCAGTCATCCACATATTTCTGGAATACTTCCCCAAAGTTATGACTTCTTCAGCCTTATCATGGGGCAGGAGGGTCAGCTAAAATAGTCATCACTGTCCAAATAAAAGACATTGCTCTCTGCACAGGACTACGTAATCAGTTCTCAATTTCAAAGGCACTGACTTGAGACAGAAAATAAATTGGCAAGTATTCCAAACATACTTTTGGTCTATCAACAGCTTTAAGAGTCTAACTGCATGGGAGGTATAGTTTTTGTCAGACCACTGAAGTTCTTTGTAGGCAAAGACCATGTTCAATCCTGCCATCACATACAGAGACCCAGTTGGTACCCAATTAATACCTGCTTTCCTCCAACACTAACAGCAGTGATGAGCAACAATGGATATTAGCCATGAGGCAGAGACATTTCCCAAGCAAAGGATTTTGGGGTAACCTTCCCCAGAGTGGAAGGTTCAAATAAGGGAGGAACAGAAAGGGCAAAGGATTCCAGGTCAACCCTAAAAAGAAAATCCTGAATGACTAGAGGAACAAAACCACAGAATGAATACTGGTATGATCAAACAGTGACAGAAAATTCCAGAATGTTGACATCAAAGAGTTGTTGGATCAGCATGCAGTAAAAGGTGAAAATCATTATGTTTTTCTAAACAGAGATGTAATACTCTATCCCCACAGAGTGCATGGAAATAGGAGGTACTGGCTACTGTTTTTAGAAAGAGAAAACAGAACAAGCAGACAAAATACAGCTGCAGCCAGCACCCACCCCTGAAAAACCAGCTTCTGCGGAACAGCCCGACAGTCCACAGGTGGCACAAAGGAGAAAGTGGCTTTCAATCAACAGCTGGTCTCAGAGCGTTTACCACGTTGCCTGACCGGCTCCAAGACTCCAGCCCTATGCTATGAGATCCTGGCTTCTGGGACACACCAGCTTCCTAGTCCTCTGGGGAACCAAGAAAACATTCTGCCCTCCTGTGAGCTGTGGAAAAGGAAGACAGGGATGTGCATGTCAGAAAGGAGCGGAATTAGGTACCCTGGGGATTTAGTCAAATTATATGGCAAAGATTTCCCCACAAAACACTGGCTTAGCAGAAAAACTCCAGAATGGAATTTAAGGTTTACTTTTAAATATATCACCAATTTTGGAAGATATGAAAAGTATTTAATTTCTCTGAAATGATACACATGCAACATTTCCTGGTGTGCTAATTTCTACCTTCTGTTAACCAAAATGTTCTAAGGCAACTTAATATGCCATGAGAATACATTTCAAGGGAGCTGGGGAGCTACACACAAATACCACTCATTCAGAAAATCAACTTTTGTCTCTTTCATACTTACCGGGTGTCAGAAACAGCCCAGTGCCTAACACAAGTGGAGCTATAACGGAAACTTCAATGGAAGGAGAAATGTGATGCAGTTACCAAGAGTTAGAAGTAGTAGGAAAGGTCACAAAGCAGTGTGGTTCCCAGATCTGGCCCACCACCAAATCCACATGAGGGAGGTGTTGCCAGCTGACTTCTACGCACACCCCTGAGAACCTGCTTTACTTGGTCTCCTACAGCGAATTACAGAAACCCACAAATATAACCTGCCCCGCCTCCAGGTGATCAGATCCCAAGACAGGTTTGTGAGCAGCTGCTTTAAGAAGGACGACAAGGGGGGGTAGACTGTGTTCACCCACACTAAGGGAACACCAGGTTCAGAGGCTGCTTTAGATGAAAATGCCCACGAGAGCTCAGCCACCTTGGAGGGAGTCCAGATGTCCCAAGATAGCCATGCCTCTCTTCCTGCTGGACTCAAGAGCAAAAGGCCTCCTCCAGCAAACTACTGGACAATGCTGCCAGGTGCTTGGCTGTTCTATGGAACGCCGGGTCAGAATGCTGGAAATCTTCAGAGCTAGACAGACCTTGAGAGCAAGGAGTGAGCATGTCCAGTAATGCATTTGCACGGCCTGTGATGGTGAAGCTCACAGAGGGTAGCTCATAGAGGACGGTTAACAGGCTCAGGGAGTCCAAAGAGTCAGGGAAAATAAAACCAGTTTCATTCTTTAATACAAAGAACTCCAAGAAAGTAGGCTGTGCCTTCCCTTCTTGGTCATGCAGAGTTTAAAGAAACTTTTCTTTCTAATTAACCAACACTTTCAGCTACAGATAACAAGGTTCAAAAAGGGCTGTGTTAGATTGCTCCTGTTCCCTCCAATTTTCCCTGTCTTCCATAGAATCAGAAAGTTAGCAGAGCACAAGCATTTCCTGCAGTGAGTGGCAACATGATCAAATTCTGCCCAGTGTCGTAGCAACAGAAGAAATATGTGCAACTTCGGGGTCATCCTCTCCCCTGGCCTTTCCACCCACCCTTTATTCCTCTCTGTTCTTGGGGCCACACAAAAGAGAGCAGTACTGGAGACAGGAGAGCAACCCTATGGAACGAGCCTGGGCCCAAGACGTCAGTAGAACAAGCACCCACCAGGCAACTTTAACATAACTCAACTATATCCTAAGTCCCTCTCATCAGGTTTCTGTTAGAGCAGCTGCATGTGAATCCTAGACAGAGGTTTTCTTTCCTACAGAGGATATGTTAAGAATTACTGATAGCAACAAGAGATCTCTCCTCACGTGCCTCTTCTTGCGTCACCTCACAATATGGCAGACATGACCGTCCTTGACTCCAAAGGATTCCAAGTTATCCTGGGAGATCCAAAAATCTCTCTTTAATCCCAAACCTCAGATTTTACGTGTTAGACCCACCTGAAAATACAAGCTTTCCTCTTTTGGCCAACCAATGCCTCCATCTACCTTCCAAAGAGAATTTTCTACCGATAATTACCATGTAAATTATTCACAATTTCTGGAACAAGTCTAGCATGGCTTTGCCAATGCTAATGCTGTTCCCTCTGCCTAGAAGGCCCTTCCTGACCTAGAAAATTCCTCAACACCACAGCCAAGTTCAAATGTAAAAATGTCCCAACTCCTCAGAGCTTAAGGACTTTAAAAAATTGTACTGAAGTACACTGTGGTATATTTTCCTCTTAACCCTGGACTCTGCTAGGTTCTTGATGGCAAGAAATACTTACTCATCTTTGTACTCCTGACCCGCCTAAACCCCCCATCCCCACCCCACATGCATCTCAATAACTGGTGCAGCAAGAACATAATCAACATCCACTGAATTAATGAATCAAGTTGTTGAATTAACTATATTATCTTGAGAGTAATTTTGAAGATTCAAAGGCAGAGCCTAGGACTTAAGGAAATCTTGTAAATCCAATAAATACAAGTATCCCCCATGAACTATTACACCTTAGTCTGTTAAGACAAGAGACACAGCCTTTAAAGGCTAAGAGGGGAACTAGAGATCTGTGAGCATCAAGTATCATTTATTAGGAGGTGCATTTAATGGAAAAGCGATTTTGCACCTAATAGAAAAACAATTAGCTGGCGCACTACGAAATCCCAGCTGTCACCTTTTTAAGTGATCATTTTGCTTTGAAAATAAATCCAATGTTGAATTAAAAAGAAAACACATATGCATTAAACAGTGTTTTAAGAAGCTTTCTTAGATATTATGTAGATTTTTTAACACTAAGATAAAAAAAAAAAACCCAAACCAAAACAAAACAAAATAACCTTATATGTGGGCACCTGGGTGGCTCAATGGGTTAAAGCCTCTGCCTTCGGCTCAGGTCATGATCTCAGGGTCCTGGGATCAAGGCCCACATCAGGCTCCCTGCTCAGCCAGGAGCCTGCTTCCTCCTCTCTCTCTGCCTGCCTCTCTGCCTACTTGTGATCTCTCTATCAAGTAAATTAAAAACAAAACAAAACAAACCTTATATGTACATCCCATGCTAGTACCTGAGCAACAGCATAAAGTCTTCTCTCTTCCAAGATAACAAAAAAGATATTCTTTCCAACATCAAGGATAGGTCATGGGTCCTAATTCCCAAGCACAAGGCAAATCTGGACCAAGTCAATGCTCAGAGAAAATTTCCATTTTTGCTGTTTGCATACAGCTTGGCACAGGGACTAAACAAATGTCCAACAAAGGTTACAGAACAATATAGACAATAAGAAAATTCAACTATTAAAAAAATACCCTGTTGAGAGTATTACACAGGAGCCTAAGAGGAGCTACCTTGAATGATCAACTTGGGCAGTTATTTTTTTTATTCTAGGAAGATCATCTTGACCTTTTGCCCTGGAACTCCCAGAAGTAAAACAGGTCTTAATCTTAAAATCATAGCATTTAAAATAGAGCTACCCTAGACCCAGCAATCACACTACTGGGTATTTACCCTAAAGATACAAATGTAGTGATCCAAAAGGGCACATGTACCCCAATGTTTATAGCATCAATGTCCACAATAGCCAAACTATGGAAAGAGCCTAGATGTCCATCAAGAGATGAATGGATAAAGAAGATTTGGTAGAAATATACAATGGAATACTATGCAGCCATCAAAAAAAACCCAAATCTTGCCATTTGCAAAGACGTGAATGGAACTAGAGGGTATTATGCTAAGTGAAATAAGTTAATCAGATAAAGACAATTATCATATGATCTCACTAATATGAGGAATTTGAGAAACAAGACAGAGGATCATAGGGGAAGGGAGGGAAAATGAAACAAGATGAAACCAGAGAGGGAGACAAACCATAAGAGACTCAATTTCAAGAGACAAACTGAGGGTTGCTGGAGGGCGGGAGAGGGATGGGGTGGCTGGAGGATGGACGTCGGGGAGGGTATGTGCTGTGGTGAGTGCTATGAATTGTGTAAGACAGGATTCACAGACCTGTACGCCGGAAGCAAATAATACATTACATGTCAATAAAATTAAAAAAAATAAATAAAAGGCAGAGGACCCTCAAGACCACTCGTTTCAAATGCCCAGACATATTAAGTGACTTGCTGGATAACATAAACCACTGATGAACACAGGAAAGCCTTGATCCCGGCTGGTACCCAGAGATCTAATCTGGGGATCTTCTCCAGCACAGCAGAGATTAACAGGCACCCCCTAATACCATCTTTGCAAATAAAACCAATTCTGGGAAAGGCCATCATCCAGCCCATTGTGAAGTTTTTCTCAAAACACATGCATGTGTACATACACACATCCTAGCAAAAAACAGAGCACAGATTACAAACATTTAAAAGGGTAAACCTGGGGCACCTGGATGGCTGAGTCAGCTAAACCACAGACTTTTTTTTTTTGAAGATTTTATTTATTTATTTGACACAGAGAGAAAGATCAGATCACAAGTAGGCAGAGAGGCAGGCAGAGAGAGAGAGGAGGAAGCAGGCTCCCCGCTGAGCAGGGAGCCGGATGCGGGCCTTGATCCCAGGACCCTGAGATCATGATCTGAGCCGAAGGCAGAGGCTTTAACCCACTGAGCCACCCGGGAGCCCTAAACCACAGACTCTTGATCTCAGCTCAGGTCTTGGTCTCAGGGTCTTGAGTTCAAGTTCCATGTTGGTCTCCATGCTGGGTATGGAGCCTACTTAAAACAACAACAAAACAACAACAACAACAAAATAATAATAAAAGGGCAAACTTTACAATGGGATTCATTGAATGCAGCAGCTACTAAAAATTTAAGAATCGGGGCACCTGGGTGGTTCGGTGGGTTAAAGCCTCTGCCTTTGGCTCAGGTCATGATCTCAGGGTCCTGGGATCGGGCCGTGAATCGGGCTCTCTGCTCAGCAGGGAGACTGCTTCCTCCTTTCTGTCTGTCTGCCTTTCTGCCTACTTGTGATCTCTCTCTGTCAAATAGTCTTTTAAAAAAAATTTAAGAATCAATGAGACTAAAGCAAATGCATTTCACAAGGAGCTCAGAGTACATGAGAGGAATGGAGCCTACATATATAAATCACAAAACCACGAGTCACATCCCATGTTAGAGATAAAAACAGGGTAGGAGGAATGTTTCTGACTCCATGATTAAAATGTGTGGGTCTTTCTTCCCTCTCACTGCTAGGGTAGTTTCTAGAAAATTATACTCTAACTTAAGTGAACAGAACAGTAACAACTGTTACACACAATGCCCAGACTGAAATCAAAAGAGACTATTTCAGAACTTTTGAAAAGATAAATCATTCTTCAGGCAAAGGAAATTCATACTTGTGATTTTTTTCTAAGTTCAAAAATGTTGACGGTATTAAATGTGTTGAAGACTAACAAGGATTGGATTGTAGTACAATACCTGTTAACTCAGAGTCAAGTCACCCTCGTGGGTGGGTGGAGAAATGAACAACAGGTTTGGGGACCTGAAAGAATCCATACCACTGATAGTCCCAGAAGGTGACACCGTCCATTAAGCAGGACACCAATGGCAACTGTGTTCTGAGGACATTTGAGATCAAAGACCATGAAAATATAACAGACATGTGACCTTCACAGCCACAGCCACTAATAAAATACTGGACCTTAAGAGCCTGAGGATCCCGCTCAGGCCACGGGGAAGAGACTGCTGGCCATTGATACAACAGCCCTCAACTGCAGCTCTTTCTTTTTTTTTAAGGATCTTATTTATTTATTTGGGAGAGAGAACATGAGAGCGGAGAAGGTCAGAGGGAGAAAGAGGAAGGAGCTGGGAGCCCAATGTGGGACTCGATTCCGGGACTCTGGGATCATGACCTGAGCCAAAGGCAGTCGCCCAACTGACTGAGCCACCCAGGCGTCCTCAACCACAGCTCCTTATGGCTTCCTGTAGCAACATGAACCCTGGGAACCAGGAAATACCAACTAATAGCAAGGAGAGACAAACACTCATGGGAGGCATTTCACCAGGGCCTTAACCAGCGCAGAAGATGAGGGCAATATTGAGGAAGACTCTAGAAAGGACCAGTGAAAGAGGCAAGAGTTCAGAACCTGTTCAAATGAATGGGACAGTACCACATTCCCCACTCGTGGCCTGAGCAGTCTATACCTCCGGGGCTAAATTCACGTTTGAAAAGAATTCGTGTTGGCAGGATCAAAACTCTTGGATTCTAAACGTAACACTGTTATTTCAGAGTGTGTGAGCAAACGTTCAGATTGAGTCAAACATTTATTATTACCACAGAGCACCCAGACAGACACCTCACTTTCGTTCAGGCTGCGGACCAACTAACCACAGGGGAGGCTCAAGAGGGACTTTTGGATCACTTGCATCCTTGTCACTGCCCCAGTTTTACTGGGAATGAGTGACCCCAAAAGCAGGTGAAGCATCCTCACAGCAGTGCTATTACAGCTATGGTGACCACTGTCTCTGCCCCCTTCATGCCTACCTAATGCCTCCTGTTCCCCCTAAGGCAGAAAGAGAACTGTGCTTGAAAGCTTCCATTGCAGACAGCTCGGAGAAGAAATTTACTTTTCCCAGAAGTTGGCACAACATGTGTTTACTTAGGAAGACAGATCTATCCAACACTAGCAATAAAACTAATTCAGCTCACAGGAAATTATTCCAGAGAGACAATGTCACCTCTTTCTCCTTCTGAAAATCAAAAGGGGGTTGGAAAAAAAAAAAAAGAAAAGAAACAAATGCAAATTGCCACTGGCAGGGTTTCACGGGGAAGGTGCACAGAACGATTCAAGAGCAATTCAAGGTTCGCAGCAAATGTCTATTCATTAAACCAGTAGGAGGTGCAACGCCATCTGGCAGCCGTGTCCAGGGGAAGATCTATTGCTCAGGATCACTTCTGAGCAGCCAGCAAGTTTATTTTTACCCTTTTATGCACAAAACTACAAGGACATAAATGTCGACGTTAGGCATGCCAGGAAGGCTTAAGGAGACTGGAAAATGGGATCCAAAAATGGGATCCCGCAAAAGCCAGCTTTCATCATGCTTGATGAAACAACGTCCTCCCAATGTTCAGGAATCCCAGCAAACCCCAGTGTTCCCACTAGAGATTCTTAAGAAACCACAAGGACTCGGGGCACATCCGGGAGGAGAGACTGCCCTGCCTTCGCTGATGCCAGGAGGCTTGGTGAGGGGGACGGAATGCTCCAACTGAAGCCTGGACTCGGGAGTCTGGCTGTGAAGGAGGGCTGGAGGGGCAAGTGCAGCACAGTCTGGGCATGAGGCCAGCCAACTGCCGGCTGCCAGGAACCCCCATAAGGCCCCCTTGGCAGACTTCTCCCTCTGGGGCTTGCTTTCTTTGAACCGCAACATCACCAACCAGAAATCTTCTTTTTCCCAAGTGAAGTTACTGCTTTTTTCTCTAATGGAAACATAACACTTACTCAATGCCAAAAGTATGCTTAGTGCCAAAAATCCAGAAAATCACAAAGAAGTTTTAAAAACTATTTGTCATCCCACCACCTGCAGATATCACTAGTAAGATTCTGGAATCTTTCTTGCTCTTCCCCCCCCCCGACACCCCCACCACACACAGTGTGTGTATACACATATATGTCTCACGTTATTATGCTTGCTTTCTTATAGCCTGCTTTTAGGTCTTACTGCATTTTACACACTTTGCCATAATAAGTATTTTTCAGCAAAAATTTAAAAACTAAATAGTACTCAACTGCATATACATGTTTTATTTAAATAATCCCATGGTATTAGGCATTTATTTTTATTAAATAACAATAAATTTTCATCCTACCTTTGCAATTTCAGATATTTCCTTAAAGTAAAGCAATCGCTAAGTCAAATAAGAGGCTTTTTTCCCCCTAGGCTTTTGATGTAGTAATATTCCCACAGTGTCTTTCAGAAAAGTTCTACCAATTTATGCTCCCCACTAAGAAGGTATAAGAATGCCCCTATACCATCTGCTTTTACCCAAGCTTCTATTATCTGTATTTTATGGTCAATTTTTTTTTTGCCAATCAGATAGGTGCCAATTAAATTTTTTGCCAATTAAATAGGTACAAATGACTATTGCTAATAAAAACCGCAACCACAACATTTCCCAGGCACTTATTCTGTACCGGGTACTGTTTTAAGTATTTTACATGTTTGAAAATATATGGACTCTAAATAGGAATGGCAAAAATGAGGATGAAGTGATGTGTCCACCTGAGACCTGGAAGAGCTTAAGTCTGAAGCCAGATAATCAACAGTGGCAGAGACTAGACTCTTAAGCAGGACACCCTATAATCACATAGGGGGACTACCAGAAAGGAGGAGAGGAAGGGACAAGACTAATGCGTGGTAGAGGGATCACTGAAAATGTACCCTGCCAATTACTCCCTCATCTTTATTCACATGTTCAACATCACAGTTGTGGGATAGTCCCCTAAGTGATGGACACAGTCCTCTGATCCAGTGAACCAAATCCGAATGTAGACTATTGACTTTTCACTAGCTCACTCATCAAAAAGTGACCTGGGTTGACTACTTTGGCATGGAACTCTTTGCCTGTTCACACTAATCACATAATTGGGCTTATTTGCTTTCAGGTGTAAAAAATGATTTGGATTCCAGCCATTCCACTGGTAGGTACATGCCCCACAGAACTGAAAGGGCTGGAACAGATACTTGCACACCCATGTTCCCAGCAGCACGATTCACAACAACCCCAAGAGGAAAGAAACCCATCAGAGGAGCGGATAGACAAAACATGGTATATATGTGCAGCAGAGTATTAACCAGCCTCGAAAGGAAGATATGTCTGACATATTCTACAACATGGATGAACCTTGAAGACTTCATGCTAAGTGAAAGAAGCCAGACACAAAAGGACAAATACTGTATGCTTCCACCTATGTTAAGAACCTAGATGAGGCCAAGTCATGGACAGGAAAAGGAAGAGTTGTTGCCAGGGGCTGGGGATGGGAGGAACAGGGTGTTGTTGAATGGGTACAGAGTTTCACCTGGGAAGATGAAAAAGTTCAAGACATGGATGGTGGGGATGGTTGCACAGCATTGTCAAAGAACTTCATGCCTTGGAATTGCACACTTCAAAATGGTTATATGTTACATGTATCTCACCAAAAATAAAAACAAAAAAGGGTTTGGAAAGCAAAGGGCTTCCTATGAGCCTTCTATCTACTTAGGGTGCTTCAGCCACTTGGGCCCTCATAAACCCCCATAAGATCCTCATAAGCCCTTCTGTGGAATGCTACCCAACAGAAGTTGGGGGGCATGGTACAAATGCTCAATAAAAGATGAAAAAGCCACTGGAAACACTCAGTATTTAATTGCAGGGACCAACTTATCATGTGATGTCCACGTAAGTGAGCAGTCTGGAATACCAAAGGAAAAACAGAATCAAAGAGCCTATAAAAACCACATTTGCTACAGGAATCAAAGAACAAATGGGAAAGCCAGGTGAGCATTCACAAATGACTATGGAGAATAATGAAGAAACCAGAGGAAAAGGTCTTAGCACAAGCCTGTACATCAACTGAGCTTAGGTCATCAATGGTTAAGAACATCACAGATGCTAATTTCTAGGTGGGAAATTTGGGGTTAATTATATAATCTCTGTAATTCTCTTCATCTATTAAACAAGGATAATAATTCCTTCTTCGTGTGGTTATTATAAGGATTAAATAAGAAAATGCACAGTGCTAAATTGTGACATTAAAAAAAAAGAGTATCAGATGCAGAAAGACTGCCCATCAAAAAGCCAGCACCCTGTGTCCACCCAGATTTGGGGTGAACTTACTGAGAAGGATACTTCTGGGATTCAAAAAGACAACTTATGGCCAGTCAGCAGCTTCCTGTCTTCACACAGCACCACAGAATAGTTTCAAAGCCCTATTTTTTCAAGATTCAAATTCAGAAATGCAGTCTTTGTGCCTTATTTAATAGAGGGTCACTATAAAACCCCAAAGACTGCTTCATCCTCGTGAGACTAAACAAAGATGTTTTAAAGAAAGGAAAGCTAGAGCCATCAAAGCTAATACACATTACTACTACCTCATCATCAGCCTACCTTGACACTAGATTAGGGCAGTTAACGCCATGACAAGAGCGAGGCTCCCCTCCCAGGCCACCATCTTAGGTCTTGCTATCTCAAATATAATCTCCTATTGTCCAATAAAGAATCTGACTGGTCTTTGTGCCTGGTTCTTAAAAGGGACACTAAATCCTTGGATTTCCTGAGTAACAGAAATGTTTTTGTTTTTGACAAGCCCCTTGGATCACACCTGAGTTTATGCTAGGAGATGAGAAGACTCAGACTGCAAGTTGATCACCAAAACAAACCACCATGTGATGAGAATGCCAGGGCTTTGAGCCTGCCCAGTCTTAGGGAGTGGAGGGGACTCAGGCTGATGAAATCATCTGCCATGTGGATGAACTCAGTCATGCCTATGAAATGAAAAGCCCAATAAAAACTCTGGACATTGAGATACCTAGGTGGCTCAGTTGGTTAAGCATCTGTCTTCGGCTCAAGTCATGATCCCAGGGTCCTGGGATCGAGCCCCGCATCGGACTCCCTGCTCAGTGGGGAGTCTGCTTCTCCCTCTGCCTCTGCCTGCTGCTCAGCCTACTTGTGCTCTCGCTATGTCAAATAAATAAAACCTTAACAAACAAACAAAACAAACTCTGGACATCAAGCTCAGTGAAGCCTTCCAGTTGGTGAGAGTGTTGATGTGCCAGGAAGGTGACACACCCTCATCCCAAAGGAGAGGGCACAGAAGCCCAGTGTCTGGAGTCCTCTCAGACCTCTCCTCTCCTCATTTGGATGGTCCTGACTTTAGATTAAAACTGTGACCCTGAGTAGAGTGCTTTCCCAAGTTCTGTGGGTCATCCTAATGAATATCAAACCTGAGGGGGTCATGGAAAACCTGGGTTAGCAGCCAGTTGGTTAGAAGTAGTATTAGTGGTATGGGGAGCCCACGTGCAGCTGGCATCTCAAGCAGAGACAGTGTGGTTGGGGGCTGTACCTTATAATTTACGGAGTATGCACTAACCCTGGGTGGTCAGCATTAGCATTTTATTGCAGTACACTCTTTGGGGTCAGAATCCACCCCAACCCTGCACGCACATTTTCAGTTGTCTCAAGTGCTGAACACGGATTCAACACCCAGCTTCAAATGACATCACTTTTATCTACTAAAATTTATGCCAACTACTCTTGACTCTAAAGTTTCTCTCACTTAATAATAACTGAAATGTTTGGAGTAATTGCTATCCCAGACACGGTTCTAAGACCTTCTACATGTATTAACTCACTCATTCCTCATAGGAAGTTTGAAGGGTAGGTACTGTTGTTACTTTCATTTTATAGATGAGGGTGCTGAGGCACAGAGGGGTTAAGCAACTTGCCCAGTCACACGGTAGAGGGGGCAGGATTCAAAGCAATCTCCTCTGCCTCTAGAAGCTGCCCCTTAGTCACAAGCCTAGTGGAACGGTCGTGAAAGCTGGCCCCCCACCCCTCTGAGGGGCCCTGGGTCAATGCTCTTCTCTAGCCCCATTTACTCCCATTCCCCATCCTTAGAATGGGCACATGCTGATTTCCTCGGGGCAAAACATGTGCATTCTGGTGACAGAATTATCCAGCTTCAACTGTAGCTCAGGAAAACGAACCCAGAACACAGGTTGCACTGGGGGAGATGAATCATTTCCACGAAAGTCTTTTCCAACAGACACACAAACAGCTAGAAGGTACTAGTTGTTAATAAAAGTGACAAATTTCACTGCAATAGATGAATAGATTCGAAGTTGTTATTTCCCCCACCACAGGCAGAACTTCTCCGTGATCAATGCAGATCCCTCTCCACGTCTTTTTTTCCTATCAAATTCTTAAGCATACTTCATTTTTTATTAAGTTGATATTACAGTCTGATGTTCTCAGCATCTTCAGCATTGCAATTCGACCCTCAGGCAGTCACGGTGGTCATTTTCCCAGTGGAAATTACATAATAAGGACAACAGCTGGTCATCCCTCCACCTGATGCACTCCTTCAGTAAGTATTTTGAGCCCCTACTGCAGGCTGGGGAGCACGTAGCCACCAGGTCCCCACAGTAACGATGACAAAGGGTACCCACCTGCCTGTATCGCACTTACACACCACAGGAGAGACAAAGCAGCCATACATGAGCACAGGCACGGAGGTGCTCATGCATACGTGTGTCTAATTCCAGGCAATGATCAGAGACATTTTAAAAAACAGAGTGAGTGCAGATGTAGGGAATGTGCAAGATGATGTGTATGGCTAGAATAAAATCAATCCTGGGAAAGGTAGCAGGACATGAAGACAGAGAGGGGCCAGATCTTTTGGACCTTAGGCACCCAACTGCTTGTCACCCTCTTGCTCCGCTCCAGAGTCTATGCCACCAACACCTGTCATCCCTACCCAATCTCTATGCTTGTCCCCTTGCTTGCCCCTTACAGTCAGTTCTGCATACAAGCCAAATGACCTGTATAAATACAAATGAGACTGGGTCACCCCCCTCCCCACTCCCAGGCTCAAAACTCTGAACACATACATCAGAGTCAGAATGAAACTGACACTGTGTACCCCAGCCAGTGAAGCTCTGCATGCTCCAGCCTCTCCACTTAGCACCTTGTTCCCTTCACTCTATGCACACGCCTTCATGATGGGTCCAGTCTGTCCCCACCTCAAGCACCTCTGGGTGCCACGGGCTCCTTCTGGAGCTCTTCTTGTCCCACACACCACCTCGACTCTGTCATCATGCAGCTATCTGCATAAACATCACTCCCTGAAGCAGCCTCCTGGGCCAGCATGTCCAACCTAGCGCTCAGCTCGTGCCCTCTGCCGATTGTCCCATGTGATCCTTTCTCTCCCGCATCTGAGCTATGATTCACCAATTTCTCTACTTCCTCTATCTTTGTCCACCTCTGTATCCCCAGTGCCTAGAACGGAGCCAGGTACAAAGCAGGAGCTCAACAGATACATGTCAAATGAAGAAATGAATGACTTTGATGAAGCCGTCCAACTCGTCATCTACAATCCCGTGCCTCCAAGGTGTCTACCCCTTGTCCAGAGACAACCCACCGTCACATCAGTTCTTGTTGGCTGCTAGCTCAGAAGACAACATCTTCCCTTCCACAGCACCCTGTGATTCTGATACTAGAGACCCCAAAGAGCTTCCTGGTTGAGGAATTCACCCACACTGTAAAGTAAGGAGTTGCCACTTCAAATCCTTTCCACCAGTCAATGGGTAGACAGAATTTCCAAAGAGGTAGAAAACGTCTCCAGCGCCGACCTTTTGTGCACGGAGTCAGCTCCTGCTCACTGAACTCCTCTGATGTGGTGACTGTGGGCTGGGCCCTGGGAACACAACGAGCCCCAACAGGCCCTAGGTCTAGGTGCTCACTAAAGTCTAGTAGAGGAGACAGACAAGAATGGCCATCTTTCAGCCCACCACTTATAAACCTCAGTGCTTGTACTTTAAAACCACGGTCAGGGGAAAAAAAGGTGTTGGTCCTGACACCTTAGTATGAGGAATCAGTAACTAAGAGGTGTTCTAGTCCAGCAGGGGCAGACTTGGCCCCCTTAGTAGAACCCAGGTCTGAATGGAAAGTGGGAATCTCATCACAGATTGGAGAAAAGGGAGAGGGAGAGACAGAAGAACCTCATCGTTGCCTGAAATCTCACTCCCAAAGCCACCTTCAACACTTTCACAGCGGTCAGAGCCAGCTTTTCCCTGGACAGTGGTAGTAACGCAGACGACAGGCTCACAGGGACTAACAGAAACTTCCAACTTCAGGCCTGGGAAAGCGAATGTCCTTTTGACATTGGGTTGTAATCCAAGGGTGCTCAAACTTGTGAGGGCAACAGAGCCTCTATCATTCTGAGCTCCCAGGACCCCAGAGAAAATCCTGCAACAGGGAACCCCTTCTTCTAAACCAGGAACAACCTAAATGATAGGACAGGGCACATGTGGACACAGGCCTCTGCATCACAGAAGAATACAGAAAATATTAAAAAGTCCCATATCTCTGTTTTCCTGCAGAATTTGTTTTTCCCTTAGCTATTCATTTCAATACCCACTGGCACTCGATGGCAGGTAAGTGATGGCCACAGACCTGAGCAGGTTATGGAAAACAAGACTCAAATATAGGAAAACTCTACCCCATCACTTAATGGATTTTTCTGGGAATGAAAAGATGCCTCTATAATGATCTAGGGGCCAAATACCAAAATAATTATAGAAATTAAATAAGGGGTGCCTGGGTGGCTCAGTCGGTTAAGTGTCTGCCTTCAGCTCAGGTCATGATCCCGGGGTCCTAGAATCGGGCCCCACATCAGGCTCCCTGCTCAGTGGGGAGTCTGCTTCTCCCATTTGCCTTATGCACACATGCTCTCTCTCTCTCTCTCTGGTAAATATATACAATCTTAAAAAAAAAGGAAATGAAGTAAGACATGCCACACACAGCCTTTATTGGGCTTTACTGCACAGTAATTATGTTAAAAAATGACAAGTATTTCTTCTAAGGGATGATAATTAATATTGCCTTTACATCACTTGCTTTCTTCCCCCCCCCTTTTTGTTTTGGTTTTTCTTTCCTACTGATATTTTCCTGCATTGGCAATTTGGCAATAAGAGAGTAAATCAACATCATCCCTGTCAGGCATCTTCTCTGGGAGAAGAACACTTTCATCAACACTTTCCCATACACAGAGACATTCCCATTTGGCAAACAAGGGAGTGGGGATGGGGTAGAGAGTATGGGAGCGTCTTTCTTACCCCACAGGATTCTGGGATTCCCACGTACGTGAATACCACAGGATGAGGTTCTGCCCACACACTCAGGACTTAACACAAATGACTGTGCTACAAGGAAAACTCTGCCTAGCCTCTACAGTGCTCTCCCCACAGGCCAGCCTGGCCTTGTCTTCCACTCAAACATTTATGGGTACCTCTGTCAGGCATGTAGCATGTGGCAATGAATAGGTACAATTCCTGCTCTCAGACTGTTGTGGGGAGATGGACACGTGGACACATCGTGAGAACAGAAAAGTGCAATCTGTACATGAGTTCCACAAGTGATCTGTTGATCACCTGCCACGTGCAGGTACTGTTCTGGATACTGGCACACATCAGCATACAAACGTGTACAAAGAGGATGAGATATACACGAGGTATTGCAAAAACACAGAAGAAACACCTTTCATCCTAGCCAGGGGATCAACGAAAGCTTCTTTGAAAGAAAAAGAAAAGAAAAAAAAAGCCATGGAAGGAAACTTGAAAGATAAAACAAGGATGACAGGACAAGGCGCCCCTGACAGGGAGAAGAGTAGAAGAGTAGAGTCTCCAGTGAGCAGTCATGCTGGAAGGCACCATTCCCCTGCAGGCCTGGGACACAAGGGGAGGCAGAGGCTACCAAGTCCAGTCTTGGGCAGCAAGACAAGGTGATAAGGGATCTTCAATGCCACAGCAGGACCGAGGGCCCCCCTTGAAGCTGAAGAATGACTTTGGAGAGCCTCAAGCCCAGGAATGACATGGTCCAATTCCCATCTCAGATATAACTTCCTGAACTGGTTTTTATTTGCAAGCACTGCCTCTCTTGCATCAAGGGTTAAAAAGGCAAAAAACAAAACAAAAGCCCCCCAAAAACAAACAAGAAACAAAATAACAACAAAAACCAGACAAGTTTCAAAGAAGAAGGCATATAGTATTCTTCCCTGTTTTAATTTGAGAAGATGGCTAGAAACCACTCAGGAGGAAAGAAAGAAGAGAATGTTTTTTATAGACCAAAAATTAAGTGAGCAAAAAGCAGCTTCCCAGAGATAAACATCCCTGACTTCGCAATTTTGTGAGAACTGTTCGTTTTCATCTCTGCTGGGGCTAAGAGAAGCTGCATGGCAAACACTTTTCACATCTTGTGTGGCTGGCTGCCACACAGCACCTCACAAGGAGCCACACCAACCTCCCGAATTGGCCGCCACAGCTCATGGTGAATGAGCCAGCCACTGACAGATCCAGAAACGAGTGAGAATACATATTCTCACCACAGATGACGGGTGCAGAAAGGGCTATTTTTTCTAAATAATACTTTTATGTTAATTTAGCAGCTCAACATTCCCAAGGGCCTTCAAACTGAGTATTGAACTTTATCCCACTATGTGAAGGGCAACCTCAGACCCTTGTGGCCCAAATTTCAAGTATTAAACATCCCATCCCCTCTGTCACTATAGACCAGACACGCTTACTACTCAGAAAATGGTAGTGTGAATACATTGATGCCATAAAACTGCATTGCCATGTTATGATTCCCAATCTAAATCCAGTTATGAGCTTCTCTACAGGGTATCCAACTTATTGACCACACTCTAAGCCTATAAACTACTCTAGTTTCAAATGAACTGGATTACTTCAATACACAAATTCTAATTTACTGTCAATACTATTAGTTGCCTTCCACCTAAAATTCTAAAGCGCAGCAAGTGACATCATAATTAAGTTCATTGTGTTCTTCACTACCGAAGTGAGCACATTAAATGTTACTACCCTGAAGTCCAGTGCTTCTGTGAGTGAAGCCACTCATGAGCTAGACTGGAAATTTTTGTTAATCTACCACTCAAAGTTACCAAGATGTTCAAGTGCCACATTTTGGAATATTTCAAATGTCTCCAGTCACCATCAAAATCGAGAGAGACGGGTTAAAATTAGTCTTCTCTTTATGTACCATATAATGAATTCCACTTATGTAACATCCCAAAACAGTACAACTGATCTGTGCTGTTAGAAGTCAGGCCAGTGGTGATGCTGGGGATGGGGGTGTATGGAAACCTCAGCTAGAAAGGGGGTGCCGGGGTTCCAGTTATCATTCATGTTTTGTTTCTGGATTTGGGTACCTTGACAATGCTATGTTTGGCTGCAACAAGTCATCAAGCTGTACACTAGCAATGTGTACACTGTTTTTTACGTATAAATCAAACAAGTTTTACAACATCAGGGTGTAAGGTAGGCTTCGTCTACATTGCAAAGACCCTGATAGGTCAGAATTTCAATCCTGTGTGGCATTTCGAAGAGCACTGATTTTCCATGGACAGAAACCAGATCAACCAAAACAACCACATGCTTCCCTGGGCCCATTTCATTCCCTTTCATTCATTTTTCTTAAAGATCTCAACCACCCTAGCAGTAGCATACCTACTATAGGGGACACTCAGGGCAGATGACTATTTAACAGTCCCTCTTCCATACAAGGAAATTAAGTTCTGATAATGTGTACACAATAATCGTCGTCATATTCTTGAGTCATTCCTTAGGTTGTAAACCACTTTTTTCTTTTTTTTTTTTCTAAAGAGAGAGCGAGCATGTGAAGCAGAAGGAAGGGGCAGAGGGAGAAACAGAATCTTAAGCAGACTTTCACGACCCTGACAGCACCACCTGAGTTGAAATCAAGAGTTGGACGCTTAACCTACTGAGCCACCCAGGTGCCCCAACAACCTTTCTTTTAAATGTCAGTTTTTATAGTGACTTCTAAAACTCAGTGATATATTTCTTCTACAAGGTAAAATATACACTTACCAAACAACACTACACTTAGGAGTTCTCAGTCTTTCACGGTTCTCAGTCTTTCACGGTTTTAAATTTTAATCGCACGCAAGAGCTCCAAATGGTCACACAGAGTGACAGCATTGAAGAATGTGGTTCCGTTTTTTCGTCTCCCAACTGCAATATGGTTTATTGTCAAGCTCCATGGAAACACAGGAATAGGTTGTACTGCAAAGGGTGGAGGGATGAAGAGCCCCCAGATCAAACACCAACAATCCTGACCTGTTAGAGATGGACTCTCTACCTGTGGAGCTCAGTCCATGTGCGTCAGGGTCAACGGCAGACAGGAAATTCTCTAAATTAATTTCCACGTAGAATACAATGTTTATTAAGTGGTAGGTACAAGTGTGTACTAACCTTAAGTATGGATATATAAATATATCAATTAACTAGTGATATAGCATTATTCATAGCAGCAATTACTTAGAACTTAGACCAAAAAGAGTTTTTCCCAGGAAGTACTACATCACTGGCTTTGTTTAGAACTGCCCACACATTCTGACAACAACAAAAAAGCAGACCAGACCAGCTGAAGTCAGTTTCCTTGCTTTGGGTCTCTAGAGCTGTTACAGCCCCTGTAGCCACACCTGGAGAGGAACACGCCCAGTGCCCCACCTGTAAGCAGCAGCTGCAGCCCAGCCAGCACTGCGAAACCAGGCAAACAAAAGCCTTCTGAAGACACAAAATGAACAGTGAAGTTCAAACACAAAAGCATTTGTATCTCCCACTTAAGACAGCCCTTGCAGTTTACAGTAAGGGTGGGGAAGGGTGTTCACACCAGTATTTGACTATGGGGTCAAATACTATTCTGTGGGGCTCTCCTCTGCACTGTATGGCATTAATTAGCACCCTGGGGCCCTACCCACCACAGGACCAGTAACACTCCTCCAGCTTTCCCTGGATATGTGCCAGTGTCCCTGGCTCACCACCAGCTGAGAATCACTGGAGTGGAGGTTAGAACACCTTTGGGAGAGTACACAAGAATCACGCACAGTGCTTGCCTCAGTGAAGGGGCACCTTGTTTTGTTTTAACATCCTTTTAAGCTTTTTTTTTTTTTTTTTAAGATTTTACTTATTCACTTGACAGAGAGAGAGAGAGCACAAGCAGGGGAGAGGCAGGCAGAGGGAGAGGGAGAAGCAGGCTCCCCACTGAGTGGGGAGCCAGATGCTGGACTCGATCCCAGTATCCTGGGATCATGACCTGAGCCGAAGGCAGACGCTGAATTGACGGAGCCACCAAGGTTCCCGTGTCCTCTTAACTCTTAACAAGTACATCTACTTCTTATTCAAACACTACTTTAAATACATCAAGAAAACTAAAGATACAAGCCATGAACAATGTTTAGGCAAGAGTATACCACTGAGGAAATGCCAGCAGCCCCCTCAAATTATTTTTCCTTCATTTTTTATTCATTTTCAAATATTTCCCTAATGAACAGAAAAAATAAACAACATCTTTCCAGAAAGGTCATTGTGGTCAGGAAAGACTTTCTATATACATAGAAATAAATGGTCATTTTAGAGAAAGTCTTTCTGGTGCCTCCTTGGAATCACTTATTTTACCCACAATTCTAACTTTCTGTGGTCTCTCTGGAACAAAGCAGAATCAAAGCAGCAAAGCTGAGTCTCAGTGGCAAGGCAAACATCCCATCCCCAGGGCCTCACTGAGAGCCCTATTCAATACTGCAAAAAGAACGAGGGAACTAAAGCCAGGAAACCTGGGTTAGAGTCCCTGTCCCACCAATCCCTCTCACCCTGGGCCCCTCACCAAATCACAGCCTCCCCACACACCAGGTTTTATTTATGGAACAGAGGGGTGATGTGCACTTCACAGTGCTTCTGAGAACAAATTCAAATGAAATATGGGCAAGTTTTCATGCAGACATTGAACATTATTACTTTGTGGGGTTATACATATCACAATCCCCCACCAGAAGTAACCCTTGGCTTTACCAACAGTTTAATCACTGAAAATGGCCCTGGCATTGGTTTTGCCAGCATCGACAGCAGATTCAAAAGGGTGACAGTATCCAGATGTAAGAGTGATGGGCAGGGCTGTCTGGGTTCCAATCCTACCAGGTGACACCTGGGCAACTTTCCTCACTTCTACACGCTTCAGTCTGTCTACAAACTGGGGGTGACAGTAGTACAGTCGAGGGTCATTATTTGCCACAGTTATGTTCTAGAAAGTCATGGTGAACACTCAATTTGGGAAAGCTGAACCAGTGTTCCCAGGGGAAACACAGGGATAGGTTCCTGTGGGCCTCTGGTCACATTTCTGTCAAATGATCAATTCCTAATTGTGTTTTAGGTGTTTCTGTTTTAAGACAACTTCTTTAATATAGATGGTTGACCCATTAACCTTGAACTCCTAGGCAGTGGTCGTCTAACTCGTGCTTGAAGACGTGTCCCTAACACATGCATATTCTCCATCAGGCACCTCACTGCCTTCCTGCATTTCAGAACGCCAAACAGCACTCTAACGCTATGCTTAGGGGCCATTTTAAACCATAAAAATCACCCGAGGGAAGCTCCAAAAGGCCCCAAAAAGGCAGCGCTAATTAGACCACAAGGAGAACACTCATCTACAGTGTGAGAAACAAGAAGGCAGAGTGCTGCCTTGATCCACCTTGGCTGGTAACACACGCATTGGGCCACGCAAATTTCCCTGAGCTCTGCGTATGTCTGTGAATGGCCACAAAAGCATTCCCACTATCAGTTTTGTCATTAAAAATACATTTTAACAGGTAGCCCAAGATTCAAATACAGAATCCTCACCTCATGAGGTGAGGAATGACTGGACCTGCCTCACAGAGCTGCTTGGATAATTCAGTGAATTGAGATAGATCAAGCACTGAGAACTCCACCATCTTAGCCCACAGTGAGCATTCAGTGGAGATTAGCTGTTACTGTGGAGTCCAGTAGGTCCAGAAAATACCACATGGTGCAAAAAGCATTTAACAAAATAATGAAAAGGAACACAGGTGGTGATAGAGAAACACAGAGGAAAGAATATGGCAGAGGCAAGAAACCAAAGCTCATAACATCTCTTTCCTGATGCAATCACACGCTTTATTCATTTTCCTTTTATTCATTCTCCTTCCTTCCCACAGAGAGGTTACACTCCCTGGGCCAACTATCTACCTTTCTGCCCTCAAATGCATTCTCTGCATGCCCTGCCTTTTTTTGCGACATATAGGAAACCACATCTCCCAACCCCCCTTGCCATCTGGTTTCATGAAGGGTCGACCTCAGGGAGGTGTTGGCAGAAGCTGGGATGGTGGGCACAGGGAAGAAGCCAGTGTCTCTGCCCAGCAGCATCTCCTCCACAGATGCAGCTCTTCCCAGAGGGCCCCCCATGACCTCTGTGATACCACCACCAACTCCAAACTCCCACCCTGCTGCAGCCCTGAAGGGGTGGACATCTTCTTGTGGCTGCAGAGCTCTGGGTAGACACATATCTCCTTGGTAGCTCCCCTCCTCCAACCCCTGCATGCTCACTCTTCTATAGTAGGTTTTCTGAAAAGGGCCTCTTCCAGCTCTCCTGGTCACTCTAGCACACACAGGCTCCAGAAGGATGCTGTGCCCTGAGATTTTGCCCAGACCCTCCCCAACGCACACTCACCCGTTCCCTCCCACCATCTCACCTCTCTTATTCTGACTCACTGGCTTCCCTGGATTGAAAGCAAATAAAGGTGTTTGGAGGATTTTGTGTGTTAATTCACTGCTGCAGGAAAAAAAAAGTGCACTTATGAAAATATTAGAGTTACTCCTGCTTTTTATCAAATTATATTACCTCGGCCACCTTTCAACATGGACCACTGGCTGCCCCTGCACCTGTGGCTTCCTTCTGCTTAAATGCTATTTACTTTCTAAAGACTAAGCATTACTCTCAACTCATAAATACCTGGATTAAAAAAAAAAAAAACTCCAAATGCAGCCTATGGCACATAGCCAATATTCCTTTGTAGTCAGCACCGGCCATTCCCAGCTGCTGACAGCAGCCTGTGTAATCACTCTCTATGAATTGAGGGAACTTCCATTCTCTTTTCTTTCCATTGTTTCTCACCCCAGTGCATGAAAATGTAATGCCTGGCCATCATCACAAGCAGGCGTAAAAGAGGAATAAAAGAGTTCATGTGGATAAAAGAATGTAATAGTGCAACAACTCTGGTAAGTGAATCAGAAAATCAGGAGTCGGAGAGGCTATGGACAATGCTCTCGCCTCACTGAACCCACATTCTCTTCCCCCCCGGGACGCATGGCTAGACTAGATTTTCTGGAAAGGTGTGGCCAGGTGATAGAGTTTGAGACAACAGAGTATGAATGGCAAGCAACTATCCACTGCCAGGCCTGGCTGAAACTCTCTCTCAGGCGGGCTCCTGTACCTGGTCCCCCCATTCCACAGGCTACCATGGACACCACTGCAGGGTCAACTGGGGAGGGCCTGGCTTCAAAGTCAGGACCTAGGTGGCCTCAGTCAGTAAAGGACTTCACAAAAGGGATCGTTACCCCACAGCATCCCCACCTGGCTAAAACTATCAACTAGAGAAAACTTGACACTGAGTGCCACTTGACTGCACACAGACCCACACACACATGCAGAGAGATCCGCTTGTTACAGAAGGTCACCAACGTGGGACACACACCTTTCGAAGGAGCTAGTCGGACATCTATTTAATGTGGCCTAGGGGGGTATATGAAATAATCCCCATCATATCCCTTCTAGAAAGATCTCTGAAAGGAAACCCATTTGGGTGGGACACTCAGGAACAAGCACCCATTCCTGGTCCTTCATTTCCTGTCAGGGAGAACAGTTTTGTGCAAACCAACTCTTACTTTATAGCATAAAAAACAAGATGCAGAGAGGTCAAAGCGGGCCTCACAGCATAAGAGGCACAGAACTGGGGCGCCTGGGTGGCTCAGTCGGTTGGACTTCCGACTTTTGATTTCGGCTCAGGTCATGATCTTGGTAGGATCGAGCCCCATGTTGGGCTCAGTGCTCAATGGGGAGTCTGCTGGAGATTCTCCCTCTCCCTTTGACCCTCCCCCCACTCTCTCAAATAAATAAATAAATCTTAAAAAAAAGGGGGGGGCACCAAGAAAGGACCCACATCTCTTAAATAAGTCTTACTCCAGGTGGAAGGGGAGGACAGTCCACAGAGCCAGGTCAGTCCACAAAATATTTCATCTATGGGGAGTAAATACCCAACTTGAGGGTAAACATTTTGGAAACTTTTATGGTAATATGACAGGGTAATTTTCTGTCTTTGAATCCACTAATAAAATTGAAGGCTTATATTCTAGACCTCCTTGGTTTTTTGTTTTTTTAATTTCACTTCCTAGTCATTTATTTGTATTGTGCCAACCCAGGATGGTTTAGAAGTTTTAAAAACCATTCTGTTCCTCCAATCACCCAGAACCCCCAAACTCTTCAGCCAGATTCCCAAGGCTCCTGTACCACATTCCCCAATCCTTCCTGCCTCACCTGGGTTCTCTCCATCCTCCTGGCCCAGCAACTCCCTCACCCTCCCCCCTTTCAAGGCAGTATCTTATTAGCTACCTGGTGGCCAAGTCCCTATCAGCCTTCCTGATGAGTGAGCTGCCTCCACAGCTTCCTGTAAGCCATCATGAGGCTCAGATCAAAATGAAGAGTTAAGTGGTCAGTCATCCATCAACACAGCTAAAATAACGCAGGACTCCGGTCCCAGAAAATGGCCACGGTAAGAGAAAAAATGACTAGAAACCTGTCAGTGGGCCTTACCCATGTTAATTAACCCAAAGGAGAGCTTCAGCCTCCCCGACAGATGCTGTCCATCCATCACTCTAAGCCTGAGAGGCAAAATAAAATGGCCCTCGCCTCCCTCCTTCAGGGAGGTGGACATATACAGAGATACCACATACCGGCTTCAGGAGAAATGAGAAGTTCTTATCAGAGTGAGTCCTCTGTGTGCAGCACCAAATCTGAGGAAGTGAGCCACCTTCATCATGGGAAGGGCACAGGATGTGGAGATACCATTAGCTGTGCCAAGCAGTACCAAGAGAACTGCCCATTACAGGGGAGTCCTGAACTAGCTGCAGTGAGGGATTTAAACACATATGCATCTTGGGGCACTGGGGGAGCTCAACTGTTCAAGCAGCTGCCTTCAGCTCAGATAATGATCTCGGGGTCCTTGAATGGAGTCCCACATCATGCTCCCCGCTCAGCGGGGTGTCTGCTTCTCCCTCTGCCCCTCCTCCTGCTCATGTGCTCTCTCTCAGATAAAGTCTTTAACATAAGTAAATAAAATAAGCACATATGCATCTCCTTGAAACTGAATGGAGACAAAAACAGATCAATGGCAAGGATGGCCAGGACAGCATGATAGAATAAACAAAAGAAACCACAGGTAGGGGAGATCCAGAGAGCACCAACCGTCCTCAGACTGTGGGTATGCTGGGGCTTTGCGTAGGTCTAGGTTCCAGGCAGACCCCATGGTTAAAAATTTCCAGGGACAGAAGTACAGTAACTCCAATGTAAGCCAACTTTAAGCACTTCTCACAGTTAATAAGACATCTGTCATCAGCGGCATCAGAAAGGGACCCCTGAGATATGGGTGGGGGGAGGGTAACACGAGAAAATGTTTTAGTTAAGTCTCTGCACTTCTCTGGATACCTGAAATAGTTTACCATTTTTTTTTTTCAAATAAAATCAGAGAAAAGATACATGCTGTTGTTTGGAACCTCTTGCCACGAACCGGGAATTCTGATTAGATCTGGTCAAAGCCAGGCATGCCTCGTAAAGAAAACAGCTCTGCCTCTCCACACTTGGCCTGGTGACAAGACACGTGGCTGCCCACAGCCCTGACCTCTGTCCCCGCGGCCCCACCTCCCCATCGCGTCGGCCCAGGAGGGAAGAAGGTTTTCATCCACCGTGCCTGTTCATCAGTACCGAGAAATGGCTGCCCCGCACGCGGTCCTCCAGGTTCCGGGGCACCTGCTGGGTTTGGAGGAGGAAAGAGAAGCCCATGTGCACCACAGGAAAAGGGCCGGGAAGGTGACACACATTCTTCTGTTAACCATCTTCCCAAAGCCTGCGGCCCCCATCGAGCTGTTCAAGAGCCCGTTCCTGCCCCACTCCAGGTGCGCTAGCAGATGACGCATGGGACTCAGCTGCACAGCATGCAGCTAAGGTCAGGCACTGACATTTCCTAAGATGAGACGAATGTCCTGGGAACCACAGAAGGAAATCTGCACCCAGGGAGTGAAGGTGCTTCATTTTTTAAGATTTTATTTATTTATTTGACAGAGGGAGAGAGATTACAAGTAGGCAGAGAGGCAGGCAGAGAGAGAGAGGAGGAAGCAGGCTCCCTGCTGAGCAGAGAGCCTGATGCGGGCCTTGATCCCAGGACCCTGAGATAATGACCTGAGCCAAAGGCAGAGGCTTTAACCCACTGAGCCACCCAGGTGCCCAAGGTGCTTCATTTTAATCACATCTCAGGCCTTCCATCCAAGCCCCTGCCTCTTCGAAGATGACTCATCTTTGACGCCAACAGGAAAACATCATTAACTTTAAATCCCATAATCTGGATTTGATGATTAACATATTTCAAGGTCTGTACTACTGGGATTAAAAAAAAAAAAAAAGCACCACATTTTCTACCTCAAATCTTTCCGTACACTCATTTACTTAGCTCACCATGGGGCCACAGGCCAGGTTCTGTGCTAGCCACCGGAGGTATGAAGACCAGGAAGGCCAGTCCTAGCCCTCAAGGAATTTACAGTCTAAACAGACCACAGTAAGTAAAAGCCATTCTGATTCCACTCTGCACTTTCTCTAGCAATATGTATTCTCAAGCCACTGTTGTGGCTCTGGTTTTATTTTTACCACCGACACTGCATCTTTCTCTTCTGGTCATGTCTCAAGAAATCCAAGTTAGAATCTGGTTCTTTGAAGTATTAGGGAGTTAAAAAAAAAAAAAAAGAAAGGAAGGAAGAAAAGAAGAAAGAAAGAAAAAAAACAAACAGGTATGGGATCTACCAACCCCTCTGTAAAACCTTTTCTGACATCAATTTTTCTCTCTGATCACAGGCTCTGTGGTAATCAGAGTTCAAGATTTACCTGTTCTTAGGAGCCATTTATCCTGACCTAAACGGACTCCTACGGTCACACAGAAACCTAACCACAAAGCCAGAGCAACTTCCTCCTACTTGAGTCAGAAAGGAGATCCTGTGGGGAGAATGGTGCCCTTCGTCCCCTCCCTCCAGGAAGACCCGGCTATTTCCACACTCCGGGGGCTTGCCCCAGTGTATGCAGGCCACGTGCTGCAGACTCTGAAGGCTATTTAAGGGATTATCAGAAACGCAAACTCATCTGTGATACGGCTTTCAAGTTATAAATGTCAATGACAGCCAAGTCTGCTGTGTTGGGAACTCCTCCAACAACAGGTTGACAATAGCTCAATTTGACGGCTGTGGAGGAGGCTGACAGACAGCTGCTCTTTCAGTAGTTATTCCCAAAGGAGCCAAGAGGCCCCTCCAAAGGCAGCTAGATATGGCATGCTCAAGAGGAAAGGTGACAACATATTTGGTGGCAGATAGACATAGCCCAGGAGTGCCACATGATGCCAACACGTCTGCCTGCTCTGTGAAGGCTGTCAACCCCACACAGTGCAGAGCTGAGAGCAGGAGGTGGGGGCAGACATGGACATTAAAAAAAAAAAAATCACAGCACAAGGAAAGTCAGAAAGAAAGATACTTAACCTTCCCACAGCATAAGCCACTGTAGCTGGGTATCAGGGACCACAGACCCAGCTCCAGGTCTCCGCGACGTCAGCCTGCTACCCCTAGTTGCCTTGCCTGGCAAATCTTAGTGGGCAGTGCATGAACTTGCCCTATCTGTCAACAGTGAACTGACTGCCAAAACAGACTCCTGAAGATACGCTGTTCGGTTGTGCAGTCCCTGAAATGAAGTACCATTCAAATTAAGTGATGTGTGTACCCTACAGGGGTGGGGGTGAGGATGGATTAAGTACACCTGTTCCATCTTAGACAAAACCCCACATCCTCAGAAATTCAAACTCCCTTTGAGGCTCTGAAGGAGATACTTGTTTCTCTGGTTTCTCCCAGCAGGACAGACTCTCAAGGTGACAGCTAGAGAGAAGCCACTGATAAAAGTCACATGGTCACATGATTTTCTAGCTCTAACATTAAGGCTTTTATTCACATCAGACATTTATCCGCTTGTGAGTTGCTGGGGTAGATTTTTTTTTCCTGTGGTATTTTTTTCCCTGTGATGTTGTTAGAGACAAAATTTGTTCAAAGACCCACATACATAAAAGAAACGGGAATTAGGAATGTTTAAAGTTTCATTCTGTTAGCCCCATACCCTTGACACCCAAATCCTAGCAGGCTATGAAATCTGGATACTCTGCTCCCAAGTTAACAACTCATTTACCAAGGTAGCTCCCAAGGGTAGCCTGGGCAGGGATTTTAAGCACTACGAACTATTCAGATGGTTCAAATAAGGAAGTACTTAGAAAATGTCTTCCTCCATAAAATATGTTCATAACTGAGGACTTAGGGAAGTGTACTTCTTGAGTTCCTTGATACACACACAGTTCAGAGATTGTGTGGTCTTTAGCAATCACACTTTTCATGGGTCTTACTTATATTCACCTCATGATCCTCTGTGTCAGATTGGGTTGGGCTGCTCTGAAGGAACCAGCCATTCTACGGAAGGGAATCATGGTAAATACAGTGGTGTGTAATCATGATTGAATAAAGCAATAAATAACCTTCTGCTCCAGTCACTTTACTAATTCTAGACAGATAAAATATCCTTGCCCAATTGTCCCGAAAGATTAAATTCCACCAGGCCTTCACCAGAGAGCCAGAGATGTCCCCTGAGGATTGGGGTGGCACTGGGAGAGCCATCCCCTAGCCCTTTGGGACTAGGGGTCTGTATTTGACACTTCCAAATACTAACATCTGACTCAACTACTGGATCTTCTCCCTCCCAAGAGCAAATAAAATCCTGGGTCTCTGGTAAGCCGCATGGATATCTGCTTACATCAGTACTTACATGGCCTAATGGATTCTCCTCTAATGTCCACTTTAGAACAGTAGTCACTCCTGAAATCACAAGGACAAAGACATTTTTAAGTTTCTCCTCTTTAACAACTTGATCTATTGCAAACAGGCTAATAAAGATCTTCCATTGACTTTGCTTCTCCCATTTTGCAACCCAACCGCCTTTCAACATAGTCTCCCAAAAAGAAATAACCTAAAAACAGTTAGCTGGGAGGCCCTATCACCTCAACACCCAAAGGCACTTACATACACACACATACACACACACACACACACACACACACACACACCTGTATTATCTCATGTGTTAAGATTCAAAACCATCCATTATTAGTTTAGCAGGAGTAAGGCTATGTTTGGCAAAGATGGAGCTTCTACACAAAACTGCTCTTTGTTCCAAGTCTCAGGAGGCACTAAACCCAAGCTTTTACCAATTCTAATGCTTTCTGGACTAGCCTGCATTAAGATACACACACAGTTCCAAGTATATGTATACACACAATTTGAAAAACAGATAGCTCTATCACAAAAAACTAAGGTTTTTTTTTTTTTTTTTTTTAGATTTTATTTATTTATTTCACAGAGGGAGAGAGATCACAAGGAGGCAGAGAGGCAGGCAGAGAGAGAGGGGGGAAGCAGGCTCCCCGCCGAGCAGGGAGCCCGATGCGGGCCTCGATCCCAGGACCCTGAGATCATGACCTGAGCCGAAAGCAGAGGCATTAACCCACTGAGCCACCCAGGCGCCCAACTAAGGTGTTTGCAATAGGAGGTAAACCCAATTGAATTATAAGCCTGTTCATTCAAATGTAACAGATTACTTACAGCAACTTCACCTTGAAGAATAAAATTTTAAAAAGAGTGAAAGCATTTTAGAAACAGATCTACTATGTGGTTTTGATAAAGCTAGTATTTTCCCTCTATAGTACTCCTTTATAAAAGAAAAGAGGGGAACATGTCCTTTAATAAACATATTTAGCATGTTTCTGATACTCCTGGAAATTATCAGCAGAGAATTACAAAACTGAAAGAGTTTGGGGCGGGGGGAAGCAGGGAGAGAGCGGGGAAAGAGGGAGGGAGGAGAAAATAACCACCATGTTGCACAGACCCATCTCCAAACGGACTGCCTGAAAGTGTTCTTAAGGCTAACCAACTGCTCTGACCACTGAAGGACCTCACAGGAGAGCATGCACCATGCCTGCTAGAAAATGTCAGAGTTTTGTTATTTTTTAAATCAAAGCAAGACAATTCCCTCTTTTTTTTTTTTTTTTAAGATTTTATTTATTCATTTGACACACAGAGAGAGATTACAAGTAAGCAGAGAGGCAGGCAGAGAGAGAGGAGAGAGGAGGAAGCAGGCTCCCTGCTGAGCAGAGAGCCCGATGTGGGCCTCGATCCCAGGACCCTGGGATCATGACCTGAGCCGAAGGCAGCGGCTTTAACCCACTGAGCCACCCAGGCGCCCCAATTCCCTCTTTATACGGTCTACAGCATACAAGTACCCTTCGCAGCAGGAACATCTGTGTCGGTGTCAATGGTCTGAGCAGTACCATGGAGCCACGCCCTGGGGCAACTGGGGAGAGTGGGGTCCACCTGCAGCCCTTCCACCCTTCCAAACCCACCAACCCCACTCAGCAGTCTGGCCTCACAGATGTTTACTCAAGAAGGATAGAAGGTTAGAAAGAACGCAGTCAATGCCAGGGACCACACAGCCCCCTCTTTATACAAGCCTCCGTCTGGAGACAGCTCTGAGATGAAGGAATGGTTTCTGGAAACGAAATATTGTGACACAGAAAAAGCTGCTAACTCCACCAAGTCCCGTCATCAAGATCTACTTTAAGAAGTAGCATTTTGGTCAGTATTGAAACCCCTTCATTCACGTGTATTGGTGTGGGCTAACAAAACGAATACCTGTGTGCCTCAGACCTAAATGACACAGGCTGACTTTCAGTGCTTTTACCCTTTACTCTAGGTTTTCTTCAACATCTCAAGTGGTGCATTACATGGCAATTTTCTGAGTGAGTGCTGGGATCAGCAGTAAGATGGTAAGATTCAAAAAACATTCACGATGTGCCCTCCTCCCCACCCCCAACCCCAAAAAGTTCAACTTTACCTCCCCGTCATGCTTTCAAGTCTCCATTTTTTCTTCAATGATACTCCTATTAAATCAGAACTCAATCTTGATTTCCTCAGAAGCATCAGACCAGCTACTCCCTGAGTCATACAAGAACTACTTCATTAGCCTTGGCTCCATCATGAGCAAAATTCATGGTCACCATGAAACCAAAAGGCCGTTCGCATCCATCCTCAGCAAAGCTTTAATATTCAACTCATCTTAAATATCATTTCCTGAGGAGCCAAATATATAACATTAATGAAAATTTATTACCACTTCTAGCCAGGTCTCTAGATCAAGAAAACACTGAAGGAAGTCCTTTCTCCTTCCTCGTTTTCAAAACAGCATCACTTGCCAAGATTTCACCCAAAACATTATTTTCTGGGGACTGATAGGCTCTCTCACACTCTTCTTGAGCTTATGCTTTTCTTTCCTCTCTTAATTACACCTCGACTATGAAAGCATTTGTAAAGCATCACGGGAATTCAATTCAATCTACAAAGAATAAGGCAGTGATCAGAAGGGACAGTCAGTGAAAAAGTAGCCAGGAAAAACTAGAATCCCATTTTCAACCAATATTTTAGCCTTTTGCTATTTTGGAGGAAAGATTTTGTAAGTGGCCCACAAGCAAAATACCCTACTTGACCAGCACTTCACTCTAGGGTGGCATTCTGTGAGGAATCTGCATTGGAGTTTCTCGCCTCTCATGTTCAAGGACCACCTCTGCAGTACCTCCTCAAGGTCCAGTGACAGAGGACGATGGCGGCCAATTTAAGACACAGGGGTCTTTGGGCACCTGGGTGGCTCAGTGGGTTAAGCCTCTACCTTTGGCTCAGCTCATGATCTCAGGGTCTTGGGACCAAGCCCCACATCGGGCTCTCTGCTTGGCGGAGGGCCTGCTTCCCCCTCTCTCTCTGCCTGCCTATCTACCTACTTGTGATCTCGCTGTCAAATAAATAAATAAAAATCTTAAAAAAAAAAAGACACAGGGGTCTCATACCTCCTCACTCGTCACGCCCTTCTGCACCAGCAGCTGTTGGACTGATCTCCTTCTCAGATTTACACTCGAGTTTTTCACCCTCTTATTCCCTGTGGACCTTGTCTCTCCAGAGAATCTCAGAATCTTGATGCCAAAACAACCATGGACATAGCTCAAACCAGTCTTTCCCTCTCTCATTTTCTAGACCCTAGTAAAGCAAAGTGCTGCGTGGACAGCACCGAAGCTGTCCCAAGGACTTAACTCCTGTGAGAAAATAGTTGGAAGGGAGCGTAGAGGCCTACTCAAAGTAACTTCATGCCTACAAAAATAATTTCAAATGATTAAGACCACCTACTGATACATGTGAGAAACAAATCATGAACATGTTTATAAGCTTTAAGTCATTTGATCTTCCTTATCAAATAACAGAGTACATAGAAAAAAAAAACCCGTAACTGCAATACTGGCCTCAGGTGGTTTTCATCTTATGTGGGGCAGAGCAGCTCAATTCATCACACAGTAAAATTTTGTCCTATTACAAAGATCTAGAATGAGCCTCGACCTCAGAACTTATACAACCTTAAATACTTTTCGTTGCAACATACTTCAAAACTTTCTACCATTTTTCCATTTCAGTGAGGCTTCTCATCACACTGCCATTGAAAGTTTCCCCAAATAGAGTCAAATCTAAATCTGCCCTACATTGCTCATACTGCTTGGACTCAAATAGAGAAGTCCAACTCTCACAAGCTGTGTGAGGACAACCCAGTGGCTCTCCCAGCCCCCACCTTCTTGTGTCTGAAACAGAGGGGATCATAGTGCCTCCTCCCAAGGATGGCGGTGGGATTCACACGAGCTACCACCACACAGCCAGAAGCACCGCCACCATCTCAGAGAGGCAGCGAGCCCTCCACCATCAGTGGTGATTGTCACTGCTGTGGCTGCTACTGGTAGAAGAGGACAATAAATTAGTAGGATAATAAAAGGCCATCCTAGAGCCAGTCAGAAGCCTAGAACCACGGCCATCGGTGGTTACACGTGATACATCATATCTTCATCTTGCGAACAGCCATTTTGCCAGGCAGGTATGACAATGACAATGATGCAGTGGCTTGAGACTTGGAATACCCCCACCTAAAGTGTGTTTGACTGACAATTAAGGAAAAAAAAATTCCCACCTTGCAACTTGAGAATTCATCACTAACTTGAATTCTCAAGATATTGGTATCCATCAAAGTCTATCTAAGATTTTATCAAGACAGGAGGACAGTGGGCCAGAAGAGCCCAGAGACCACTTCTCTAGGTTTGCACCTGCTGTTCATGTTTCCTCACAATGCCACGAAGAACAGATGCCCTTGACGAAGCTTGAACACCACCCCAAAGACTAATTTTGTATGTTCATCAAGATTATTTTAACAGGCACTAGAGAATTGACCTAGAGTTCAGTTTCTTGAACCTTCCCCAAGTTACACTTGTGTCTGTCCCCTAGCCTAATGGTTCTCAACATGCAATCTCAAACCAGCAGTATCAACATCATCTACGAGGCCTGGAATGCAAAAATCTCAGCCCTCATTCCACCCCTCCTGAATCACAAACTCTAGGCTGTCACCCAGGAGATTCTGATGCTAGCTCAAGTTGGAGAACCACCACCAATAGGCTATTAACACATGGGTGGGTGTATCACTACAGACAGCTCTTTTCCTTCAACTATCTGGCATTTCTCAGATCCATAAAACCTGCTATAGGATGATGTCAGCTGTTCCTTTTATTTTTAAGTCCTCATGACGAGGCTGATGGTGATTCATGTAGCACCTTATGTGATTGCTTAAATAGTTAAGAATCCTTCTTTCCCACCCCTAATGGAAGGTGACTGCTGCCTGTTATTTCTGATGTAATTACAGGAGCAATTCAGTAACAAAAGCTTGTCCTTTATCAACCTCAGCAAAAGCTGTAATAGAGAGTTGTAATTATAACACTCCATTATTTCCCATAATGTGTTCACAATAATGTACCCTTTGAAACTGATCATACCACATGTCATAACAAGGAAACACAGAACCCAGGATCAAATTTAGCTTATTTTAAGTAGAGATCAAAACTGTACGTGTCTGGGCACACCTTGGAAAACTGACAGGAAACAAGGATGCATTAGCCATCTGGCTGTACCTCATTTATCTAAGTGAAATACGGGAGTGGGGGGGAGGTTGATTTAATGCATTCTATGGTCCTAAGGTAACCTCACAATACTCAACAGTCTTCCTACCAGACACTACCCATCATCTAACTAATTATCAAAGCAGGAAGCATTAAGGAGCATTTCCTAAATAATAAATAACCCTTTTCCATACCTTTAATTTGTTGATGTGTGTATTAATTTGGAGAAGTTAATTTCATACTTGCTCTGAGGTCTCCTGATGAATTGTGAATACTGGCGAATTATTAATTTCCCTTTCCTTTTTGATTAATTTCACACTTAGGCTGGATAAGAAAGGTGAGATTAATGATGTCTGGAAGACAATGTTCAGTTCTTGTAAGATACTAAATCAACCTTATGTTCAAGTAAACAGAGAACGCAGATAAGGCAATGATAATGGAACAGTCTCTAGGAGGTGTCCAAGATGCCATGGAAATAAAAGCTCAGAAACACAGAGGGTTT
Organism: Ailurus styani; assembly: GCA_002007465.1. NCBI lineage: Eukaryota > Metazoa > Chordata > Mammalia > Carnivora > Ailuridae > Ailurus > Ailurus styani. The sequence goes on along the minus strand of LNAC01000789.1, from coordinate 131,888 downwards.
AAGCTATAAACTCCGGTGAATACTCTTCCAGGAGGCGAGGAGAGTAAAAGCTGGAGTTCCAAAGATTGTGCAATGCACCCATCAACTTGTGCCCTTACCACTGACTGAAGAGGTGGATTGATTTATCACATTACAATTCTCCATTTTCCAAGGGTCCTTCTGTGCATTACTCAACCTCTTCACATCCTTGTCTTTTCTGGACTCTCTGCAACAACCTCAGGACTCCTAGCTCAATAAGTATTGAACAGACAGGTTCAGAGGATGTAAGGGAGCATAAACTCTGGCTTCACAGGCAGCTTCAGTATGCACATATATGCTAATCCTATTTCTGAGAGTAATGCCTATGTTAATTGAGAACCTGCTAGGTACCAAGACACTAGGCACTTTGTATAACTTATCTAACATAACAATAGCTCTTTGAGGTACAATTATACACAGTTTGCAGGTGAAGAAACGGAGGTACAGGTACAAAAAGCTACCTAGCTTGCATAAGTGACACACATCTTCACATAAAACTGTCAAGCTCCCAAGCCAGGAGTCTTCCATTCCACACTGCTTCCCTAAAGCAAGAGCAAATAGAACATTTATGGCTGCCTGAACATTATTCCAGATGACCTGAGAGCTACAGACATGCCATCTTCCTCCAAAAAACTTCCCTGCCTACTCCAGCTCCAATGGACCCAAGTCTTGTTTGCATCTCAGTATTTAAAGATAATGTCACAATTCCATGCTATCTATTAGACTGTCTGATGTCCACTAGAGTACGCTTTGTCTTAACCCTCCCCTCACAAATAAGCCTGCCCAACTGAGACCTATATCCAAGTTCTAATGCAGCAATCTGTCATATCTGGCCATGGTCTCCAGCAGTGCTGTCCAATATGGTAGCCACTTACTACATGTGGGTCAATTTAGGTCAATTACAAACTAATTAAAAATTCAGTTCCTCAGACATACTAGCCACATGTCAAGTACCCAATATCCACATGTGGCTAGTGGCTATAATACTAGACGCTACCGACACAGAACATCTCCATCATGGCAGTAAGTACTGCTGGGCGGTACTGGTGCAGAGATCTCTCAGGGCAGCATCTTCTCATCGAATATCCTACAAACCTATGCACGACAGAGCCCCTTCCCTACAGAACTCACTAAGAGCGCTCTCAGACGAACCGTGGTCATACCTATGTGTCTTCAGATTACGTCCTTTAAGGAATTCCTTTGACAAGTTAGGTCATTCGGTAAACTTATAAATAAATCAAGTGGACTGACCTCAGAGAACAGAAAGGAGACAAAATGGAGAAGAAACACTCATCATGAGCCCTTCCATTTGGGAATAATCACCCTGTGCAACAGTAGGTGAGGACAGACTCAGCAGCAACTCCAGACACAGGCGCAGTCACCTACGGAGTGGTGTCCCAGAGGCTCAGCCTCACCAAAGCACTCTCTCCTTGAGAAGTTAAGGTCTGCTGTTCCTCCTTGGCAAAACACAGTCCCCAAATTTGGGCTCTTGTTTCTAATTATTAATGAAATCAATGCAAGGAAACCACCTCTCAAATTACTCTCACCCAACTGTTTCACTAAAAATTGGATCATCAGCAAAGGAGATAAGCCTTTGGTAACAATGACAGTCTGACAGCAGGCTAGGAGAGAGAGCCTCTGTCCCCTCAGTGACACCTAACCTGGAAGGAGTTACCGCAAAGATTTCTAGGAATTAAAAACTTGAGAAGCTCCAATCTGGGCAAAGATCCTAAAGTATACTGTTGGTTACTATTAAATTGGAACAGCCTAGGGGATAACAGCCAGAGTGATAAACATCAAGGTCACTGATCTGACCTTTGATTGTTACAACTTACAAGTGCATAGCACATAGTATTTCTTCCCTTCATCAGTTCTTTGTTGCTTTCTTCCTCCACCCTCCCTGTTGTCTAGGCATTATGCCCAGGACAAGTCAGTCTTCATGGCTGCCAACATGGGTTATAAAGTGATAGACCCAAGTCTAAATGCCAACTCCTTCAGGTAATTCCCCATTGACAGTCCCAGACTCAAGATGGTATATAGGGCAGACCTTGGCCTCTCTCACCACAGTGATAAAGAAATGAATGGGAGTTCCACGGAGCTGGAACAAGAAATCAAGGTAGAGCATTTTCTAACAAAAATGCGAATCAATTCAACCCTGTGGAGGAAAGAGGAGATAAACTAACACGTTTCTCTCTTAGAGCCTATGAAAATCATCTAATGCTGGATAAATGTTCCTCTCTCCTCTGGGCTCCCACCTCAGTCACATCAGTAAGGCCCATTCCTGCCTGTCATCTGGGCATTACTCACCTTTGCTGAAGGACCACAGCCCACTGAATTACTAACCCTAATGAAACTTCCAAATTCACCCTTTCCTATTCAGTGGCTCGTAACAATAGCTCCATAACCTGGTGGACATTTCTCTAGCCTCATTCCCCCCACCCCTGCAATCCTTCCTGACAACCTGCCAGATGAACTTTGGTAATAGCCCCCCACACCAGCCTTTCCATTTCAACAAGGCCGGTCAGGCCACCATCTCGAAGATCAAACCCTGGCCTCTCAGGCCCTCCAAAATCAGGAAGGACGGCTTTGCTCATGCCAGCTGGGCTCTTTTCTCCCTGCCCCCAACACATCCATGCACATACCCTTCCATAAGACAAACATCGACTCCGGGAAACTTTCCCAGATCTGAAAGGCTGGCTCCCTTCTGGGTGTGGTAACACTCAAAACCAGAATGTCAACCCCTCAAGAGCAAGGTGTGTCAGAGTTTTCCATATCTCTGAGGAACCAAAAGCTTAGACCCAGAATCTTACACAAAACCGATGCTTCCTAAATGTTTGATAGTCCATTGCAAAGAATTCCAATCTAGGGGCGCTTGGGTGGCACAGTTGGTTAAGTGTCTGACTCTTGGTTTCGGTTCAGGTCGTGCGTGATCTCAGGGTCATGGGACTGAGCCCTGTTCTGGGCTCCGCACTCAGTGTGGAGTCTGCTTTAGCCTCTCCCTCTGCCCCTTTACACCTGAGCCCATGGAGGGCTCCACGACGTGGAAGGAGGCCAGGTCTGGACTCACGCTGCCTTGGCCTCTTGAATTTCAGCTCTACTGAGTACCAGGTAAGGCCCTTTACACCTCTAGGCCTCCCTTTGGCCTTCTGTGAAACCCAGGTAATTTTAGTACCTACCCCACCCCCCAGGGGCACTGAGTTCAAGAGACACTGGTAAAGCACTTGGCTTAGCGCCCAGCCTCCAGCAGATGGTCAATAAATGTTACTTCACTGCTCTTTCTCCTTAAGGAGACATGTAGCATAGTCGAAACAACATGGTTATAAGGATAAAGGTCACCTGTGTTCAAATCCCAACTCTATTCAATAGATTCTAGCTGTGGAACCTTGGGAAAAGTAGTCAACCACCGAACTTCAGGACCTTTATCTATAAAATGGGATAAATAATCAACCTCAAAGGGTCAGTCTAAGGATTACATGAGGGAATAGATCTCAAGTTCCCAGTACACAGTGAGCAACTCAATTAGTGGCATTTGCTAAGTATGATTTCAATCCAAACACAGTTGGAAAAAACATCCTCGTGCTCTTTGCTCACATCTGTCATGTCCTTCCGGTCACATTCTTTAAGCTCATGAACCAGCCCCGGCCTTTCAGCTGACAGCCCCCACCTCCTGGGTCATCAGGCAGAGTCCTCACACAGGGAATGCATAAAAAAATCATATCGAGAGCTGCAAGGAGATTGATTTCCTCAAGGCAAATATGTGCATCCTCATTTTTACAGCTTTGCCGACCTCTAAATATTCATAGCTACTCACATTTACACATAACACTAGCAAGGCCATTCCTGAGAGGAAAACACACTGGTACTATCACTTATTTTTTAAAAATGAATCTGTGATTGAAATCAGTCTAACAGAAAAGAGGCCAATGTGCAGATAGAAAAAAAAGCCCACAGATATGAAATGAATATTCACACAAGGGGATAAAAATGTTACAACCCCACTAAAAGGACCCCCTAACCAGGAGCAGACCCTCCCTGCAAAGAAAAATAAACTCTACTCTTTCAGATCAATTTGCAAGTTTTTGCAAACTCAGAAGGGAAGTCAGAGCAATGAGAGGTCTGATGCTCCCACTCTCCCCTTTCCCTGGGCCCTGGGGGTTCTTGGCTTCCGTCCCTCCAGACTCCTGTCCTGGGGCCCACAGTGGAGGCAGGGGGGTGGTGGGGAGGCTCCAAGGTGCTCCAAGTTCCTGTCCCTGGTCCAGGTCTCAGCTGCTAGATGGCAGAGGAAGGGCACAAGGCCAGCACTCAGAAGTTATAGGAGTTACCAGGAACCAGGTTCCCACCAGAAATATGTGTCTTCTCGGCCACGGCCCTACTGCACTGAGCTGGAAAAGGACTTCACTTCCTTCCGGTGGCTCCCAGGCCCAGTGCAGCCACCAGGGCAGGGCCCAGCAGGCTCCTCACCGCACTGGGCCTGCTGGAGCCCACAGGTCCTTCTCTCACCCCCTTACCTGGAGCAAAGACAGGCTTTTCCTCTGATGGAGGCTGGGGGGGGGAGCCTCGGCAGAATCCAGGCTGAGTAAGGTGAGTGGGCTGCTTCCCAAAGGCCTACGTCTCGTCTCTCTGAAGAGCAGCAAGCTCCCGACCCTGACCCAGTAGTGCCGCCGGCTCCCCACCCAGAGCTCCCTCACTGGCTCCAGCTGCCTCACATTCCCCTTGCCCACGCCCGCCTTGGGGCTCCCAGGTGTTCCTTGCTCTGACGGTGAAGTTGGCTGGGCGCTCCCAGCTGATCAGAGCCTGACACTCACCACCAGGCCCGGAGCGTGTCAGTAGTGGCCACAGGGCCGCAGCCAGCCTGACCGGATGCTCACCAGGCCGCCAAGGCTGGCTCACAAGGTCTAGGGCAGCCCCAGTCAGGAGCCGCGACCACGTGTGGAAGGCGGGAGAGGCCTACGGAGTCGTAGCCACCGCACCAAGTCACACAGCTGACAGGCGGCCCGGCTGTCTAACCACAGAGCTCTCCCCAGTCACCCCTGTACTGGCCACTCCCGACCATCCGCCCTCAGCCTTCCTTTTGCTTCAGGGCTGATGGAAGAACAACAAGCCTTCTTCAGGGACTGGGTGCGAGGGGGCAGGGAGGACCAGCCATGTGTGGGCCCCCGCCGGTGACCCTCCACCCCCACCTGCAGGCACAGCTGCTGCCCTCAATGGCATTTCTCCCCAAGCCGCTCGCAAGCCAGGCGGCACTTGGCCAAAGTGGAAACTGAGGCACACCAGGCTGCACCGCCACACCAGACAGGCACATGTGTTTGCTAATTTGTTGGGTGCAAAGGCATCCCCATTCCTGGCAAAACCCAGCAGCGCAGAGCTCAGGAATCTGCATTCTCACTCCCCAGATGACTGTGAGGCCATCAGCGACTGCCTAACCATGCTTCTCCAGAGGGGCAATTCTCAAGGCAGCATTGAGAGAAGAATGTTCAATGCTGCACCCCGCCCCCAGCAGCTTTTAAAAAGCTATGCCACTGCCCCCCAACAAAAACAAAAAACCCAGAATCTTCCAGGGCAGAAAGAGTAAGAAGAGCTGCAAGTAGTGATTAACTTCCTAAGTTTGTGACCCAGGATAAAGCACCAGCCACCCTTTTACTCTGAGCAACCTTGTCATGATTCAGATGATTGAACATTCCCGTCTCTGCGGATTCATTTTGCAGGCTTCTCAAAAGTGGACAGAAAAGGAGTGTGGAGGGAGGGAGAGAGAGAGAGCGAGATAAAGAAGAGAGAAAAAATGAAGGGTGGAAAGAGGGAGGAAATGAAGGAGAAAGAAGTTCTGAGGAAGCCTTTTACGTGACACTGGAAGAAATAACAGGGACCCTTCACACATGGACACACAGATTATGAGTAGGATTTAGACCAGCACTGTCCAAAGAAAATATAACGGGAGCCACGTAAGTCAGTGTACATGTTCTCAAGCCACATTACAAAGTGACAAGAACAGGTGACATTAATTTTACTAATGCATTTTATTAGCCCAATATATACAAAATATTATAAAACATAATTGATATTAAACATCATTAGTGAAATAGTTCACATACCTTTCTTGGTACTCTGTCTTCAAAATTTGGTGTGTATTTTTGTTTCCCTAGTACAGTGGATAGCACATTTGTGTGACAAAATTCAATGTGTATTTTATATTTCCAGCCTATCTCAATTCAGATGAGCTGCATTTCAAGTGCTCAACAGCCACACATGGCTAGTGGTTACCATGCTAGACAGCCCAGACAGAGGGCCGGTTAAAGAGGAAGAGTAATGGTAGGAACAAGGCCTTGAACGAAGAACTAAGGGAATATGACATCACAGTCTGTGCTGTTAATGGATTAGACTCAACAGCACCATGCATTAGCATGATTTGCTAAGACCTAACTGGGTGTCGCCATTTTGGTGCCCAAAAGTATCAAGCCCACAGTGGAAGGATCAGAGTCCATTACCGTATGGACACTCAGTAACATTATGCTCAGCAGTACATCACACACATCTACTAGACATTAAATAGCAGCCTGAACCCTGGACACTCTCCCACAGAGAGCTCAAACAGCTGGAGAGCAAAGCTCCTCTCTCAGCCTATGGGCATAAACTCCACCCAAGGAAATAAAAGAACTTGCACAGAGAACCTATGAACCTATTACCTGACAAGGTAAAAGGGCCTTCACTGATATGATTAAGTTAAGGATTGTAAAATGGGAAGATTATCCTGGATTATCTAAATGGACCCAATGTAATCACAAGGGTCCTTATGAAAAGGAGGCAGGAGGCTCAGAGTCAGAGAAGCAGATGTAATGATGGAGGCAGAAGTCAAAGGGATTTGATCACTGGCTTTGAAGGTGGAGCTATGAGCCACAGACTAGAGGGCTGCCTCTAGAAGCTGGAAAAAGCAAAGAAAAAGAGTCCCACCTCCCCCCCCCCCCCTCCAGAAAACAGGCATGATTTTAGCTCCATGAGACCTATTTTGGACTTCTGACCCCCGGAACCATTAGTTAACAAATTTGTGATGTTTATAGCCCACCCATTAGTCATTTGCTATAGTAGCAATAGGAAACTAATATCAAACAGTCAGCCAGACAACACACATGAGTAAAAATGACCCTTTGAGGTATCAGTAGTAGTAACTATAATTGTATTAGCAGTCATGATAATGGCCACCATGTACTGAGATCTTACCAAATCCCAAGCACTTGGCTACATGTTTCATAAATGCTTTTTAAAGTACACTTTTCCTTTTGGAATAATTCTGGATCTACTGAGAAGTTGCCAAGACAGAACAAATTCCCTGTACTGTTCATCCAGATTCCCTCATGTGAACATCTTACATGACCACGATGCATGTCTCAAAACCAAGAATTCAACAGCTGCACATTACCATTAACTACAGATTGTATTTGCATTTTGCTAGCTTTCACTAGTATTTTACCTTCCCAAGAACCCTACAGGGCAAGCAGCATTCTAATCTCATAGGATGCAGGGTGATGCCAACTATGTAAGATTCAATCACTTGCTCAGGGTCACCACAATAAAAAACTGGCAACTTTTAAATTTGATTCCTCTGCTTTACCCCTACACTGTGAGCTGCATATCATCACTCCCAGTTGACAGGACAGGAAAAACTAAGAAGCTGGTTACTCAAAGGCACACTAGCAGGAACAGCCACAGACCTGGATGTGTCTGACTCCAGAGGCCTTGCTCCGGCAACACCATCTCCCCGTCTCTGACACAGAGGGGTGAGGAGCTGTGGGAGCCTATGGAGAGCCCCTGAAACCTGCAAACACATCATCGTGGTTGTGACGTCGAGAAAGGAAGGAGATTGAGCCTCTGGAAAGTGCCTCCCTATTCTAGGGCCCCTGCAAACTAAGAGCTTTCTTGTTGCTCTCAGTCGGAGAAGAGGAACCCACTAAAATGTCCTTCGCGAAGAGAATTTCTCCAGGAAAGTGCTGCAGCTCAATCTAGCTTCAATCAAACCACTAGGGTCCTAGCTTTGAGGCCTTAACAGTATGATTACAACGAGCTCCTTTAAAACATTCTTCTCCTGGGGGACCCTACGCCTCAAGCCTGTAGACCCCTAGGTTTTACCACCTGAGCTACAAAGGAAGTAGGAAGAAAAGCTTTTCCCACTCTAAGGCTGTTAGCCTCACACAGAACTATACTCAGTGAATATGGCAAGAAATAAGACAAACTCACCTGGATCGCCCATAACAAGCCACCTATTCCCTTTTCTCCTAGCCTTTATTTCCTGTGTGGCATTCCATGATCAAGGCAGCCTCTGGACACTGTTAGCGTTACTCTCTCAGTGGTTCTCAAAGTGTGCCCTCTACCTAGACCAACAAGCAGCACTGGCATCACCTCGGAACCTGAAGTGAAGGCTGGAGGGCCCCACCCAGAGTCTACAGAATCGGGAACTCTGGGAGTGGGCCCAGCAATTGTGCTTTAACAAGCCCTCCCAGGTGTTTCTGATACACGCTACAATTTGAGAACCACTAAGCTCTAGCTCTCCACCTCCATGACTGACTTATGACCTACAAATGTATTCGGAAAGGTCTCTGCAAATAAACACCATGCCACACATGAACAGAGGGTCCAGGAAAGAAGCTCACAAGACCAGCTGGGGGAGGAGTACTCATTCATCGCAAGCTAGGGAGCATAGTACGGGCCTGTGCTATGTGTCGGGGGGACCATCCTTGGCTTCATGGAGCCGAAAGCATAGGAGAGCCTAAAGATCAAGCAAACCTACACAAAAAGGAATAGAGAATTACACACTGTGGCAAAGACTATGGAAGAAAAGAGTGGGGTGGGGGGGACACACAGAGAATGCTGGGGATCTACTTTCACCCCAGTCACCCAGGGAGGTCTCCCAGAGAAAGGAACAATTAGGCTGGCATAGGAAGGAGGAGCAGGAGATGGTCAAGCAAAGAGGGAAGGAAGCAAATATTCCTGGTAGAGGACAAGCTTGTGCAAAGGCCCTGGGGCAAAGAGAGCTTGGTCCTTTAGAGATGCTAACAAAAAACAGTGTGGGTAAAAAACACAGAAGGAGGCAGGAGTAACTGGACTAGAGAAGTTGCCTGGCCTCAGATCATGCTGTACTTCATAAGCTTCGTCAAGAGTATGTCTTGGACTCAAAGTGTATAAGGACGCCCCTGAATTTCAGGCATAATATTGACAATAAACGTAATTACAGCACTGGTCTAAATGCTCCGTATAAAAATGTCATCCTCACAACCACTCATATGTAGGTTCTATTATCATCACTGTTTCCATTTTACGGATGAGGACAGAAGTTATTTAAGTTGTCCCATGTCACCCAGCTCGTAAAAAATTAGACCGGAACTGAGCCCACCTCACCCCTCAAGCTCTCCACCACCTGGACGGGCTGCCTCTCAGCAGGAGAGCAAAGTGGTAGACTGATGGCAACATTCGGGTTTGCTTTCCCAAAGCTCTCTGGGGATGCTTGTGTATGTAGATGGAAGCAGAGGCCACTGCATCATCCAGGCAAGAAATGGTGGTGGCCTGGGCCAGGGGGATGGCAGAAGAGCTGTACCAGCAAGAGAAACATCCAGGTGGCAGAGAAAGAACGGACTCTCTCCCAGGGGCACTCCAATAAGTTCTCAAAGTCCTAAACAAACTCACTGCGTCCTAACCCACCCCTGCATCTCCCAACACAGAATTAGAATAAGGGCTGAAAAGAGGGCTCCCTGTCCCGTGGGGCTGACGCAAAACACAGGGCCATCATTGTGAAAGAAATATCACACTTGGCCTCTTCAATCCAAGCCACTGTTATTCCTAAACTTTAGCATTTTGAGGGGAAAAGTCTGTTCCTTGTTTAGAATGGATGTTGTTATCCACCAGGAAAGGCCAAAATGGGTCATGACAGCCTCACACAGGACCCTCATAAACACTGATCAGAATCAAACGCAGTTGTAAAGTAAAAAGAGGCTTGTTGTGACCACTTAAGCAAGCAGGGCTTCGTTTAGCTGTCCTGACTGCCTCGGAGCTCCTGAGGGAGGATACAAGAGCACATGTGTCAGCTCGGCTTGTGTTTCCAGACAAGTCCCACCTACACCTGAGTAAAATGCTACGGGTCTTGGAGAGGAATGGTTATCAGCCATTTTCTTGGGTTAGATCAAGAGTCTGAGGGGTGTGTTGAGTGTTACCTGACTTCAGATGAAAGGGTCATCTTAGAGAGCCTGAGAATCAAAGACACTGACTGAGGTCTACATCGGCGGCGGGGACACCCTGACCAACCCGTGGAGCTGCTGACCTTCCTGTCTCCCATGACGGGTCAAATGAGAGCCCTGCTGGGCTTCCCCTTTCCCAAGACAAGCCTTGCTTCTGCCCTCTGACCAGAATGTCTGGGCTCAGCATGCACAGGTCAAGTGTGAAGTCAGGGGGGCCTCCACAGGAGAGGATAGGGCTATATGGCAGGCAGCGTAAGCACCAGTTCCTTAGGCCAGTCAAATCCTCAGTTACTTCAGTTCTGAAAGGCCCCCATGGATTTCAGAGCTTTGACGGGCTCTGTCTTAAAAGGCTGCAGTAAAGGGCAAACCGCACCTCTAAAGCTCTCCCTTGCATACCTGTCCACTCCCCCCAAACTCCTCCCTTCCATATTCTTCTTCCTTACACTCATTTAATTACCTACCAGGTCTTTCTCTTCTAGGTTGAAACATTAACACTCAGTAACTGAAGAAAGCTGTGTCTCTCTCTTATTTACAAAAGTACTGAATTGACTGCCTCTTGTGTTTGAAAGGACTCCCATATGTTTTCCCTGTAGGATAACACACATTATAAAGACAGCTACAGCCCTGCCCCAGCCCTACTTGGCCCCCAAGAAGCTTCTGAGGATGTAGGAAAGAGAAAGGGGTAGGATCCAAAGGAGAACCCCAACTCTCTGGGCCTCGACCCCCAGTGCATTAGGCCCTGAGGACACTCCCTTCCCAAGGAGCCCTACACACCAGTAATGTGTCACTCGGCACACGCGGCGAGAAGCGCTGTAGCCGGCTATAAGCAAACAGTCCTCGAGTGGCCTGTAAGATGCCGAGTGAGTGGCTTAATCACCCAGCAGGGTCTAGTATGCAATACATAAAACTCCTCTGAGACAGCAAGCCTGTAAATGGAAAGCATTATCATTTGTAACAGGATTAATAACAACACAGGCTTGAAACAAACACGCCACTGGATTACTTTTCCGACCTCTTCAGGGAGACCACTGAGTTCAACGAAGGGTTTTATTTCTGTTTTGAAACAAGACAGCATCTCCCACCATGTGACAGCAGAATCCCTCTCCAGGGAAATTGGTCCTTGTGCATCTATCCTGTCAATGACAGGCTTGTGAAGTTCAGGGTCAACACAAAATGAAACCAAAAAATGCAGTCTAGAGAAGGTGCAGAGAAAGTTACAATTCTGATTTTGCGGGGGAAAGACCAAAGATCTGATCAAGCATCAGCACCTTTAAAAAGGCCATACGGGGCCCATGCCCCCCCACTGCAACATTTCCTGAGCTGCGTCTTTTATCACCTGGGGTGGTTGACTGGCACGGGACCCCACGTATTGGGACTGGAGTGGGGCAGTGGCCTGAGATCTGCCTTTTAACAAGCTCTTTCAGTCCTTCTTATGCAACTGATGTTCCAAACCCCTGCCCTATTTCATTAATGCACTGCTGATCTATAGCTGAAGTTAGAGAAAAATTCATACTTTTTTTAGGACTTTATTTGACAGAGAGAGAGCACAGGCAGGGGAAGCGGCAGGCAAAGGGAGAGGGAGAAGCAGGCTTCCCACTGAGCAGGGATCCCGATATGAGGCTCGATCCCAGAACCCTAGGATCACGACCTGAGCCAAAGGCAGACGCTTAACCATATGAGCCACACACATGCCCTGAATGATTCATATTTTTAAAACCAAGAGAGTCCCAATCACAACTGTCTGTAACCTGGAGATAAAATACGGTTGACCATATTCATCAGCCAAGTCTCTGGCCCCAAATCTTTCAACAGATAGTCCATTATTTAAAAAAATAAAAAGACGCTGATTTTGCATTTACTTCATTTCTTTTCCTTCACTGAAGTCTCTGGGGACTAGCAACGATCTAAAAATGTCAACAACTGGGGGCATCTGGGTGCCTCAGTCAATTAAGCATCTGCTTTCACTCAGGTCATGATCCCAGAGTTCTTGGATCGAGCCCCGCATGGGGCTCCCTGCTAAGGTGGGAGTCTGCTTCTCCCTCTCTCTCTACCTGCAGCTCTGCCTACTTGTGTTCTCTCTCTGTCAAATAAATAAAATCTTTAAAAATAAATAAAATAAATAAAAATGTCAAGATCTGGATACAGAAAGGAGAGCTGTCCCCGTGGAAGGGAGGTTCCTGCAAGGTTCACTTTCTCATGCGCTATCAGCCTGATACGCAAAATGCAGACACACTCCGACCTTGACTCCTTCCAAACCCAGGTCAGGGGAGCCACAGATGCAACAAGAATCAAAGGACACAGAACTCAGAGGGATGGGGTGTAGATTTGGCAAGAGGCCAATTCACAGCAGTCTCAGATCCAGACTTATGATACTTTAAAGTCAGGGAGCCTCACAGAGAAATGACGACGGGGCTGAAACAGAAGGCATTCTGTCATAGAACTTTGAACTGATACCTCATTACGAGACCACACCGCCTATAGTGTGCTGTCTCCATATTTTTGTAACTCCTATAATTATCTTGTGAGAAGCATGATTAAGTTGTATTATGTTTCTCTGTGTTAAAAAAAGTTCCATTCTCACATGTAAACATTTAAGATTCCCCATGGTGTTTCTAATATTAATAGGCATTTTCTCACTTTTAAAATATATCGGCAGACTCAAATGATGGAAGCAGCCCAGTCTCTTGAGATCTGAGATGCAACGTATAGAGCACAGGTGAGGCGACTTCAGCACCAGTGTGATTTCCTAGCCACCAGAGAGAACTCCTGGCAACCTCCAGGCATGGTCTCAGGAGGAACAAGAGAGGGAACTTCCAAATTAACATGACCCAGACTGGACCTCCATGTCTTTAGTATATTGTCTGTCCCATGGCAGTCATGCACTAGGGGGCAATTTATGCAGACAGTTTCTTGGCATGGACACCAAGAGAGCAACAGCTCAGGAAAATATGATCTTGATTCAAGGGTTTGCTTTTTAGCAGGTGAAGTTCTTCCTCCTTCTCTCTCTGCCTCAGTGGCCTTGTTGGTGCTCTTTTAAGAGAGGAGTCAACAAGCCACCATCCCAAATCCTAGGAGGCATGGGGAAGGAAAGTTTCCCGGGAAACCATGTGAGTGCTCACTTCTCTAAAAGGCGCTCTACACAGTCTGGACACCTAACAGCCTCTGTGCTGGTTATCTGGTCATCGTCTGTCCTGCTCCCACCTACTCTCAGCCCTAGTCTGTGCCCTGAGTGCTGACAACTGTAGATTACTCAGCTGGGCTCCTCCACCTGCAGGCTTTCCCACTGGGTCAGCTAGCCAGAGGTGCAGTAGGGGACTGGAGAAAGCAGGAGACAGGTCGGACTGTTTCTTTCCAGCCCCCGCTCTCCTTGGATGCCACATCTTTGGGCACCATTCTTCTTGATTACAGCTCTTGCTGGGCAGCCCCTTTCCAACTCTAGATCTCTCTGGGCTCTGGTGACACTACTTCCTTCTCTGGCCTCTCAGCCCTAGTGATGATACTGGTTTCCCAGTATCCAGATACTGGGAATACTGGTTTCCCAGTGTCCGGATATCCCAGTATCCAGGAAACCAAATAACGGTTTCTGCTGTTAGTCCCTGGGTGCCTCATGGTGCCTGGCCAGTACCTCATGACTGGTCCTTGCATTAGTCTTCATTCAAACCTTCTAGGGCGAATTCTGTTTCCTGCCAGGAGCTCTGATCCTGGCTCCCATTTTAAACCTAACTGCCTTTGCAAGTGAGATGATATGCAAAGATGTGGATCAATAAGCATGCGGGGGGTCTTTCTAAGAGTTTGCTAACCTGGTACATATACTATGCCAAGAAGAGCTGATAAGGCTAATTCGTTATCAGTGTGACCTTGAACCCAACTGCGAAGCTAGCCAGAGGAGGGCAATCCCGAAATACGGGTGTAGGGCCTTTAGACCGCCTGTAGTAGGGACATAGTAATTTTTCTTTTTTTCACTTACCCTGTGCTTTCTGCTGCCTGCATGCTAATAGGAAAAAGAACTCTGAGGCACCCAAAGAACATTTCAAGCTCTTTTGGGGAAAACAATCTGTAAGGAGGATAACAGTAACAGCCACCTGTCACCAACCTTGGACACATTTCACAAGAGCCCTGTGAGGAGGCATTCTTTGTCTCCAACTGACAGATGAGCACACAGATTCAAAGAAGTTGACATGGATAAGCAATGTGCCCTGAGTCCCGCACCCCAGGTGGGCTAGACCCCAATGTTGTTCTTTCCTCTCTGCTGCACTAGCTCTTAAAAGAAGGAAATGAGGATTCACAGTCTCCAAATTACTCCTGAGCTAGGCCCATAGGGACCAGGCTCCCTAGTTTTAGGCAAATCAAAGAAACCAAAGAAGGAGAACTTTATTTTATTTTTTAAAGATTTTGTTTATTTATTTGACAAAAAGAGAGATCACATGTAGGCAGAGAGGCAGGCAGAGAGAGAGGGGGAAGCAGGCTCTCCACTGAGCAGAGAGCCCTATGCGGGGCTCGATCCCAGGACCCTGAGATCATGACCTGAGCAGAAGGCAGAGGGTTAACCCACTGAGCCACCCAGGCACTCCTATTTTATTTTTTAAAAGATTTTATCTATTTATTTGAGAGAGAGAGAGAGCGCGCACACGCGCAAATACAAGGCAGGGGGAAAAGGGCAGGGGGAGAGGGAGAAGCAGACTCCCCACTGAGCAGGGAACACGATACAGGGCTCGAACCCAGGACCCCGGGATCATGACCTGAGCCTAAGGCAGAAGCTGAACCAACCAAGACACCTAGGTGCCCCAGAGAGAGAATTTTAATCTCAAAGACCTATCTCGCTCAGAAACTATAATGAAAGTGCTCTATGATACAAGTGAAAAAAATGTATAGAGTATGTCTGTAGGGTAGAACATGCAATACAATCCACTGTGGATATGCGTGTGGATGTGTGGGTCTATAATGACTGTTCATGCACAAAAATTGTTAGCAACAGTCATCTGAAGAAAGGTAGGAGAGTTCTGCTCTTCTGTACTGTCTGAATTTTCTACTATGAGCATGAAACTTAATTTCTTATTTACAAAATGAGGAAGAGGGGTGCCTGGGTGGCTCAGTGGGTTAAAGCCCCTGCCTTCGGCTCAGGTCGTGATCTCAGGGTCCTGGGATTGAGCCCCACATCGGGCTCTCTGCTCAGTGGAGAGCCTGCTTCCTCCTCTCTCTCTGCCTGCCTCTCTGCCTACTTGTGATCTCTCTCTCTCTGTCAAATAAATAAATAAAATCTTTTAAAAAATGAGGAAGGAAGACAAGATGGAAGTAGAATGATTTATCTGAACATATGGACCAATGGTTCTCAACCTCAGCTGCACACTGAGTTCACCTGTAATCACTAAGGTCCCATCCCCAGAAGTTCAAATTTAACAGGTCTAGACTATGGCCCGGGTACAAGGAATCTGCAGGCGATTTTAACGTGCAGGCAGGGCTGAGAGCCACTCCCTCAGTCCTAGTCTGTTAGGATAAAATGTAAAGCCCAGGGGAAGAGGAGGGTCTTCACATTTGTATGCCATGGACCACATTGGCAAACAGGTGCAGCCCCTGGACATCTCCTCCAAGTAATTTTCAAATGCATACGATAAAATACAAAGAATTCCAAAGTAAACAAATTATACTTAGATTTATTTATCACAATATTTTTTAAATGATTTATTTATTTATTTGGTGGGGGGAGCGGTGGAGGGAGAGAATCCTTCAAGCAGATGCCCCACCGCTGCCGCCATCCAGAGCGTGGAGCCCCACTGTGGGGCTCTAGCCCACACCCCATGACATCACAACCCTAGCCAAAACCAAGAGTCAGGTGCTTGATGGACCGAGCCACCCAGAAGCCCCCACAAGATTTTTTAATTGTGATACAAGAATGGGTGCTCTTTATCAAGACACCAAGTAACAAGATCTAAGAGTAGCTCTGTGATCTACCATCATTTTGAAGTGGTGATGAGTGTAAATACTATTTGGGAATATCTGCAACCACGTGGACTTACTAGAGACAAAATCGGGCTACTTCCAATAATACTTTGGTCTGTTGCCTATGCACAACTGAAGAAAATGCTGAATCCCAGTTAGCCTCATTGTGCATAAAGATGGACTGCTTCTCCCACCCAAGCTCCCAAATTTCTGAGAATAGAGGGAGGAGGGGGTGTGCTATTAGGCACAGAGTTCTAGGAGCCGTTCGTCCCAACAGCAGCTCTATTACCAGGTGAAAAATCTCAAACAGGAAAGAAGGAAAAAAAAAAAGGGGGTAATTTCTGGTAAAGGCTGTTCCTTTTTTCTTTTTTTTTTTTCTGTTAACTCTGTCAGGCTCTTTCAAGTCATGAATATTGTACATTTCCTAAAAACTAACTACACCATATATTTTAATTACAGCAATATTTTTCAAGTACCACTTCCTGTGAAAGGACCTCTGTTTCTTCCACTAAAAAGATTCAACTGTTTTTTCTTCCTCAAGACATCCATCACATGAATGCCAATATCTTGGGATTTAAAAAGGAGGTTTCTTGAAACTTTCTAAGTGTTTAATCAATTGGTTCCTTTTCATACAGTGTGATACTGCCTGCATAGAACCAGAATGCTTTTTTTCTTTAACCTGAATTTAAAATACCATTATACCATGGATTGAGTGACCATTATACTTCAGGTACAGTGCTAGGCTCTCTTCCTGAGTTAGTTCTTATGCTCGCAACCATGCTGTACTCTTACCTCATCTCACTAATACAGAAATAACGTGATTAGGAATTGCAAAACACAGCCTGATGTTATCACTCTCTGGGGGGAGGGGCTGGGGAAGGTGGGGTGGAAAGCCCCAAAGATCTTAACATCTGTGTTGAAATTCCAGTTATACATGAAAAGGTAGCTATTTTTAACTAAACAATAAACTATTTTCCTGGTGTGGGGAGAGACCATCACACCCACTTATCCTAGCAAGAGCCTGAGCTAAGTAGCTCACAGGCCTATTTTTCTTCACATGTTTCTAAGGATTCCAGAATGATTTTTAGATTTCTTCCACTATTCTTCCATTCATGTATTAACAATACTCCAAATAAATGCAAGAGAGAAGCACAGTCGGAACCAGCACACAGGCATGTGGCTGGCCAGCACCCAGAGGTGAGAGAGAGCCCCTATGGGGGCAGGCACCCAGCACTCCCAGGGCCTGGCTACACAGTGTCGAAAACAGGCTGGGGAGGGTCTCCTGGTCACCGACAAGGTCACTATCTTCAAAGAGGAAAGTTCCTATTCCAAAACTGCAAAAGGGCTTTTGAAATGACCCTGTTTTAACGTTTTGATTCTACATGTTCTCAGAACTCATTTCCTTTTTTTTTTTAAGATTTTATTTATTTATTTGACAGAGAGAGAGAGATTACAAGTAGGCAGAGAGGCAGGCAGAGAGAGGAGAAAGCAGGCTCCCCGCTGAGCAGAGAGTGCTATGCGGGGCTAGAATCCCAGGACCCTGAGATCATGACCTGAGCTGAAGAGCCACCCAGGCGCCCCAGAACTCATTTCCTTTGACTGAATATCTGAAGTGGGGTTGGAGGTAGGGGATTAGCATTATTTTGTTTTCTAGCCTCCTATGAAATCAGTTTCTCATGAAGGCATTTAATGAGGTGGGGCAGATTCATAATTAATGTGTCATTTCAACATTAACCAAGCACCCTAATGGAACTCAGGATGATCCCCTAAGCTCTCTTAAAAGAGAATAAAGGCTGGGGCAAGGAACATATCAGAGATCACGAGGAAAACCAGAGCTGACCAACATCATGGACACCTTTAAACCAGCCCTAGAGGAAGTCTCAGGGATGTGCCCCTTTGTTCTTTCTTAAATCTTTCTCTTCCATCAGGCTGGAAATCTACAAGAGGCGAGCCTCAGAGGAAACTGGAGATGGGGTGGGAGGTGTAAGGGAGGAGAAAAAAACTGGGATTTATTGAGTCCTAGCAAGTTTAAGGGACTTTCACATGTATCATTAACTCCTTTCATTTTTCCCAAAACCTATCAGTGAAATAATTACCTCTCCAATTTTAAAATGAAACAGATGTCAGAGAGGTTAAGCAACTTGCTCAGAAGTGCACAGCTCAGAACAGCAGAGTCAAAATTGGAAGCCAGGTAACCTTGGTCCAAGACCAGACTCTTCCTCCCTACAATGCCCCCCTCACTCCTCTGATTTTGTGAGTTAACTGCAGCTCAAACTTCAAGGTTAAGGAAAATGGTATCCCAGGTACCTAACCAACCAAACAAACAAAAAAACCCAAAAAAACCAAGAAACCAAAACCAAAAACTTCCCTAAGTTATAATCTCTTGGGGAAAGAGGAGAACATTAGTGAATATCCAGGAAGTCAGAAGGGAAAAAAGGTCCAATTTTCAAAAATAAGAAACCAAAATACAGGGTTCATTGGTGGAAATGAATTCTAGAAACTAATGAAGTTGGTGGGTATTCAGGTTCTACAAGGAATATGGAGCAAATAGTTTGTGGGCACTTAAAGGTAATCTGTAGCACATAATGGGTTTGCAAAGACCCAGTCACTCTGGGGAAACCTTATGCACTTTCTGGTGGGTACCCTTAGTTGGTCAACCAGGAAATGGTGACAGAGACACAGAGGAGACACAAAGGTTCTATTTCAACAAGCCACGTTGACCTAGTCTTTCATGTGACTTTACCCCCAAATCTTGCTATCCAAGGACCTGTCTAGCTTCCCAAACCAGAAGTCTTCATAAATACTCTGGTCACACATCCCATTAGTAAAAAGGGAGCATGCACCCCTAAGATATGTTTATTTATTTTAAAATAATAAACATGGCTATATTACTGAAATATAAGCCCTTTATTTTAATGAAAAAATAAGAGTAAAAGTTTTCACATTTTCTTCCCATACCCCAAGTGTTATCCTGAGTACCAAATTTTGGAAATCACTGCCCAGGGCTCTCAAACAGTGGCCACCTAGAGCCCAGTGACCTTCACCTTCATTCCACCTGAGCCACATCCCTGACATCTCGTCCAGATTAGCTGTCCCCGTCTCCACTCCCAACACTGCGGGCCTGCCCTCTATGCCTGAGAGTCCTGGGAGCACTTCGTTCCATTTTCCTGGGCTCACAGGCTACCCCTCCCAGACTCCCTTACCTCCCTGAGCCATTTACTTCCACAGTCCCCTCTTCTCCCAGATCCTCATTTTCCCACTGTCCTCATGCAGCAGCAAAATCCCCAAAGAACTGGATCTCCCTTGAAGAGACTCCCTTCCCTTCTGCACTCAGGCAGTTGGGCAGCACCAGAAAAAGTAGATGAAGACACAGAAACCAACCACAGGAGCAGCGTTACTGGTGACTTCAAGCTCTCCTCTTCCCCAGGCCTCTAACATCAGAAACTCGGGCTTTTTCTTGTCCTTGGTCTGCTCCATTTCCCTTTACTCCCAGCCTGAGATTCCAAACTTGTTACCCCCTCCCCAGTCTACTTCCAGGAGCCAGCCAGACCTGCTTCATCCCTCCACTCCAACATTTACTGAGCATGCACTCTGTGTTGGTGCCCTTCCGGTACTAGAGAGACAGGACTGAATCTCATGGCTCTTGCATTCTAGTGCATTCTAGAAAACAAACAAGGTCCGCCGTTGTGAGGCGATGAAAATAAAGCTGTTATAGAAAGGGCAGAGAGCGGGTAGGGGCCAAAAAATCCTGGACATCGGATGTGACTCACTGCACTTCCTTCCTACCTCTCCCTGTTCCAATTTTTTTGTTTATTGAGAGGAAAATCATGTCATTGAATCAATCCCTAAAGAGGTACAATTCAGTGGCATTTAGTACATTCACAATATTGTGCAAGCTCACCTCTGTCTAGTTCCAGAACATCATCATCTCAAAATGAAACCCTGGGCCCATGAAGCAGTTACTCCCCATTTTCCCCCCTCCTCCCAGCTCCTAAAAGCCCCTAACCTGCCTTTGGTCTGGGGCGTTTACCTATTCTGGATATGTCCTGTCCATGGAATCATAGTCCCTGTCTATGCTGACAACACCTCTGCTCCTCCCGATTCCTTCTCATCCCTCCCCTCTTTCTCCCCCTCCACACCTCAGGCCTCTTCCCTCCTCCTGCCAATAAAGCTGTCACCTGAAACACTGGTCCTGAGACCCCAGCCTCTACCTTCAAAATACCGTTCCCAGCTGGCTCCTTCTCTCCCTTTTTAATGTCTAAACCCACACTGACCCCAGTCCTTAGCCTTCCGGACTCTGGCCAGCTTCGCACTGCTGTGGAAGAACCCGTACAGCACAGCAACTCGTGAGGCAGCCTCATGATGCCTTGGATGCAACATGTCCAAAGTGATCGATAACCTTCCCCTCTCAGCCCTCTGGCCTCCTTTCCCCCCACCTCCACTTCAAGTTCCCATGATCGCTTACTGGGACCACTGCAGCAGCTTCTCCCCTTCCCCAGTCTCATTCTTGTTCCTTCCACCCTTCGAAGGGCAGCCAGAACACCCCATCTGAAATCCAAAGTTGCCCGTGTCACTCCCTTGCTCAAACCCTCCCAGGAGCTCTTCACAGTTCTCAGGAGCAAGCCCCATCGCCTTCCCGGAGCAAGGTTTCTTCACCTGGCCCCATCTCCAGCAGCCCCTGCCTTGCCGTCTGTGCTCTGGGAATAGCGGACTGCTGAGGCAATGCTAGAATTACCCCACATAACCTCTCTGCTTGGCATGCCTTCCCTCCTGATTCTCCCAAATTCTGCACATCCTTCCAGGCTCAGTTCAGGTATCACCCGCCAGGAAGTTTTCCCTGATGCCCCAGGTTAGACTAGGCACCCTCCTACCTGACATTGACTGCCATTAGGTGTTTATGGATCTGCCTTCCTCTTTAGACTATTAGCTCCCTGAAGCCCCTATTTATCTCATCAGTCTGTCTACCCGCCCATCCAGCCATCCCTTCAACAAAAGTGCCCCAAAGCCTACACTGGGCCAGGCACTAGGAAGATGAGTTAACAAGGCAAACATGGTTTCTGCCTTCAGGCAGCTACAGTTCAGCAATGGAGGCAACGAGAAGGTGCAACAGCCCCCTACACACGCACACACACACACCCCTCACAAGCCCAGCACAGTGTCGGCTCTAGAGCCAGGCTCCCTGGGTTCAAACCCTAGTTACACTACTTGTTAGCTATATAACCTGGGACAAACGGCCATGCCTCAGGTTCTTCATTTCCAAAACTAGGACAGTTGTACCTACATCACAGGGTTGTAGGGAGGATTAAAAGAGCTAACAGATAGAAATCAGTGAGAAGTATCCATAACTCCCTGGCACATAATAAAAACACTTGTAAGAGTTAGCTGTTCCTGGGGCACCTGGGTGGCTCAGTCGGTTAAGCATCTGCCTTTGGCTCAGGTCATGATCTCAGAGTCCTGGGATCAAGCCCCACATCTGGCTCCCTGCTCAGCAGGGAGCCTGCTTCTCCCTCTCTCTCTCCCTCTGCCGCTCCGCATGCTTGTGCTCTCTGTCAAAGAAATAAATAATATCTTTAAAAAAAGAGTTAGCTGTTCCTATTAACATTGGAACAACGGGAGTATTTATGACAGGTCCCCACCCTAGATGAAAGGTCAGGTGTTGTGTCCACCTCTGTACACCTATGTCTGACCTGCTCACTTTGGCAGAAGGTGGACTTCTGACTTCCCCAGACCTCTGACTTGCCAGCCGTTATTTCCTGTCCCCTTCCAAGAAGCCCCTTGTTACCCAAGCCAGCACAGCTGTTCTGCATCTGCCACAGTCCCTCCTTTTCCACAGCAGAAAGGCTGCCGTTTGCTACCTAGGCCCCTACACTTATTCCTCTGCTTCCCCTTCTCATGTTTCACCTCCAACCCTGTTTTCTTTTTCTGTCTTATAGCCTATGGTCCTTATAGCCTGGATGTTCAGGAGACAACCAGAGATCACTGAACTCTTCAGGGAGCAGCTTAACCAAATCACAGGAGTGGGTGCAAATACCTGAGCTGCCCCCCCAGCACCCCCATAGTCCCCCTTCCAGTCCCAGTGGTCACTCCTGATGGGGGAAGCCTTCGTCACCAGAAAGTTTCATTTTGCTCACTCGGAGATTGTCTTTTTGGGGTGTTCCAAGGTTCAGAAGGCAGGGCTTCCAGGCACCTGGGTGTAGAAGGAAGGCCAAGAAACAGCTCTCAACCAAAAGCCCGATCCCAAATTTCCAACCAAACAACGTAACTCTCACCCATCTGCCTGCTTGCTCTGGGTTGCCAGCAGTGCCTTTGAATGGCATGTCATTCTTTGGCGCTGCTGACTTGATGATGAATGGCAATCCAGCAGGACTTTTTAGAGGCCGTGGTGTTTAAGGAACTGCTCTGTTAGGAAACTTTTGCTTTTACACCTCAACGGGCCTCAAAGGCAGCAAAAGAACATGACACAGGAAACAAATAAATCCTATGGAACTGTGTAATGTTCTTTATTACTTTCCATGGTTGGGCTGTGATGCCCGTTATAAGTACCTTGGGCTTCATTTATCTTCATGTCTGCACCTCTGTTGAGTGTGTTCACACGTGTGTGTCTGAGGCTCACGGAGGCACGGAGGTTCCTCCTCACAAGCCAGAGTGTCCACTACTGGCTGGGCTATCTATTTGGGTGCTGGGATTTCATTTTAACATCTCACAGTAATGATTATACCACACAAATTGGCCCTGATAATAACAGTCGTGGACAGAGCACTAACAACAGGGGTAGTAAATCTCATCTACACACCTTACAATTGAAGAATCTACTCTGTTACTCTGTATCATAACAGCTACTGGCTAGGAAGATGTTTGCCCTGGATATGAGATTTTATGAGTCTCACTTTATCTTTCTTGTAAATGCTAAAGCAGACCCATTCTTTTCAATGAAAAATGAAAAACCACGTCTTAGGAAGAGAAAAGCCATCTGCCTTCCCCAAAAAAACCCTTTTCTATATTTTTATATAAAAGAACATCCCTACTAGACGTTTCTCTTGCCAAAGGGAACTTTTACCTAGCCTCAGAGGCATTTCTCTTTGGCTCTATACCTAGTGCAGAACTCATCTTCAGAAGGTTGTTCATTGTGTGCCTTACCAATTCATCTGGATACGAGACAGCCTGATCTAATACATCTAATGGAGAACAGATGGGCTTTGGAACCAGAGACCTGAGTTAAAGCCCCAATCTGCACCTTATTAGCCATGGGACCATACATACCATCAAAGCCTCTTATCCCAGCATAACTATTACTAGCATCCCCTTTTACTCTCAAAAGTGTTCAAGTTTGGGTGGTAAAATTATATGGGACCCTCATGATTCTGTGAGTCACTGCACACAAGATATTAAGCATCTCCAAACCTCAGTTTCACGTGTGTTCAGTGAAGACAAGCAAATCTAATTTACAGGGTTGTCATCAGCATGAAATTAGACAATGTGCTCCAGGCTTGGTTCCCAGAAGTGCCCTGTATTCCCCTACAGCTACATGCTCGAGAGGTCCACTTTTGGGAAAAAGCGTTACTCTGTATGTGAAGTCCTCACCTTTGGATTGTCAGTTTGAGGACCTGTATTTTCCACTTCTCATTGTGATGGGGTCTATAGAATGGTAACGGGACCTCTCTGTGTCTAGTAGCTGCATGATTAACTCCGTTGTCCACCTGACCAGGAGATGAATCACTCACAGATATTTAAACTTTTAGCCTCCAGCTCTTCTGCACACTGTTTGACACAGAGGTAGGATTACAATAAAAATTCATTCCACACCAAACCTCGATGAAAAACAGATCCAGTAAATGCAGCTCAGAATGGGGAAGAGGGGTAAGGGAGCCTTCAAACTGAGCAAAACTACCACCCCTCAGCCAATGAAGTTGGTGAACTTCCTGCTTTCTCAAGTCTTTTCCTAAAAAATACCTGGCCTTATGGATCCAGTGACAGGACACTTTCCTTGGTAAAAGGATCTGAGGTATCTCATCCAAAAATCAGGCCTAGTGATGGATCAAGAGGGTATAATGCAAAGTGAACTCAGTCAGTCAGATAAAGATGAATACCACAGGACTTCATTCACACGTGGAATTTAAGAAACAAATGAAGAAAAAAAGAGGCAAACCAAAGATCAGTCTCTATAAAGAGCAAACTGATGATTACCAGAGGGGAGGTGGGTAGGGGAGGGGTGAAATAGGTGACGGGGATTAAGATTACACTTAATAGTGGGGAGCACTGTATAATGTACACAGTTGCTGATTCACTATATTGTACACCTGAAACTAATAGTAAACACTGTGTGTTAATTATATTGGAATTAAAATAAAAAATAATAATAAACAGGCTATGCATAAAAAACTTAAAACTTAAAAAAAATTAGGCCAAGTGGCACCCACAATCTTGCACATAAATCTATAAGGACAGTTGGTAGTTCAGGATTAACAGAATTTTGCTTTTCCCTTTTACAAAGAGCGAGCACAAGAAATGCTGTCACTTCATTAGTTAGCTTGTTAAGTACACATATGTTCTCTTTACTCTGACATGAGCAGTAACAAGATCATGCAATGGGGCTACTCCTACTTCCTTAAGGGAGTGGCTTTTACTCCATGAAAAATTTGATCAGTAACTAAACCCACACAAAAATGAAGGTTAAAAATTTGAAACTACTCAATTCCAATCTTCAGCATATTTTTTGAAACAAAGAAAAAATACGACTCCCATGATTATTTCATATGATTGTCCAAGATATTAATGTTGAATACGTGAAGAACCCTCCATTTGCTCAACTTCTAAAAAATTAGAAAGGAAATGTTCAGCATTTTCAGGCTCTAAATATAGATTTAGAAGCTGTGAGAGGAAAAAGATGCACATGGCAGCACAATGACTCCGTGTCTGGAGGACAGCAAGAAACAAGGCACTGGGCTCATCTGTGGCAAAGTCATTTCCTATTAAGAGAAGTTTCCAGAAACAGACAAAGGTTGAGGTCCTTCCCAGAAATCCAGTGATAGCTACGGCATGGCACCCTCTAGGCTGGGCTCCCTGAGTGGCAAGGTGACAACCAGGCACCAAAGGAGCTGTCTACGTCCACCCAAACCCTAACATCTAGGAAATGCCCCTCCCCCACGTGCAAAATGGTAACGAAAAACACCTCTGGCAGCCATTTGTGCATTTAAGCAATGCGGTCATTATTAGAGTTGGTTGTGATTATGTAACTCTGAAGCATACAAAGAGGAAAACAGAAGTTGGAATGTATATAGGGAATTGTCTTGCAGAATGTCTGTGCTTTTCTCCACTTGAAAAACTGAACTAGAAATCACACTTCTGCTTAGGATTCAGATAATCAGTATGTTTTGGCTTTAAATGCATCATGTTCCTTGTACTGATCAATACAGCCTTGCCGGAGGAATGTTCTGACAAACTTGCCTCCTCATGTCTGATAAAAGAATGAGCCAAGGGTGAATAAAGCTCAATCCTTTGACCAGTTCTGGTCTAAGAAGAAAATAAGCCAACTGGGGATAAACCCACACCCCTTCCACACCCGTATCTGGCAGTTTTGGGGAAAGTGCATGTCAGGAGAAGGTCAACTCCCAACAAATCATAGAGACAGTGCAGCGATGGGTGGGCATTTCACTATTCTACACTATGATTTCTGTACCACCAATCCTCTGACAGACTGGGGACATCCACAGACCCCTTCTCAGGATTTTTTTTGAAGACATAAAACGAAATACACAGGATTACAGAGGAAGTCAATGATATTTAAATATGGTTACCAAAATGTTTTTTTTAATTGTGATATAATAACACATATGCTTGTTTATTAACAGATTAAATGACACTATCTAGCAGCAGGTGTAATAACAACCATAATTTTAAAGTATTGGTATTTCAAGATATCTGTCAGACATCTATAATGTGAGATGAAAATATTGGCTATCTACTGGTGACAAAGTCACAGACAGTAATAATACTGTGATTTACAGCCAATATTCAAAAGCTAAGGATTGCTCAATTTGGGTTAGAGGTTAGTAAAAAATCAAGGTGTAGTATTTCCCTGAGCAAGCTCACAGCCTGAGGATAAAGCCTGACAGACGAGTCTGCAGTAATTCATGTGAAACTCCTGTGATAAGCTGATGTGATTCCCTACACCTATGGTTCTTCCATAGGAGAGAATGATGAGGAGACCCACAACGGAGCCCTGGCCAGGCAGGAGCCAGAAACCACACAGACGGGAGAGCGGGTGGGAAGCGCCATGGAGAGTCCACCATCCACACAGATGAGCAGTATGGGGCCAACATGTCTCTTCCTTTCTTCACAGTCAGCCACACAAAATGTATGAGACATCGGTTTTTGTTTTTGTTTTTATTTCCTAAATGGTCAGTGTTAAGAATATTTAATTTTGTTGAATCATTAGGCTAAGTAGAAAAAATGACTTTATAAATCACTTCTCCCAGTGCAGTGTTCTAACCTCTATCAACCCTGAAGCTTCCAGCTTAGAGCAAACTTCTAAGACCCCTTTACTATCTCAGATCAACTTCTTAGATAACCCTCCTAAACACGATTTCAAACATATATTTGTTGCCCTAAGAGTAATATAAATGAAAAGGAAAATAACTGATGACAAACCTAACAGGTATTTCGATATGCAATTGGTTGGGCGAGACCAATCTATAAGGCATAATGGGGTCATTAGTTGCTTGTGTTCTAACATAAAATCAAAAAATGGGTGCTAGTAGTACTCCTCAATCAACAACCAAAACTTGCCCCACAAATTTCTAAAAAGCCCTCATAAGACTCCCTGGAGCTAGCCAAAATCCCATTGCAATTCCTAGCTCTGCCCACCTCTGGGTGATGTCAAGCTGGGCCACTGAGGAAATACATCCCAGGAAACTG
This sequence comes from Ailurus styani, assembly GCA_002007465.1. Classification (NCBI taxonomy): domain Eukaryota; kingdom Metazoa; phylum Chordata; class Mammalia; order Carnivora; family Ailuridae; genus Ailurus; species Ailurus styani. Next base: position 104,802 of record LNAC01000789.1, on the reverse strand, counting down.
GAATTTGTGTCACAAGAAAGATCAGGCATGCTGGGTGACTTCCCCAGTAGCTAGTGTCACCCAGAGTCCTGCCCTTAGGACAAAAAAGAAGCACAAGGCAGGGGTAGAATCTTCCCACCAGGCAGGTTGACTCAAAGAGGAAGCAAAGGAGAGTCCTGGGGTTCCCAGAGACTCCTGCCCTAACATGAATTCTCCACTTTTGTTGAACCAAGCTCTATCAGGTCCCTGTTGCTAGCACTCAGAAGAGTCCAACCACCTGCCTGAACTAAGGTAGGCAGTTAAGATAAAAAATACTCAGGTGGTGCCTGGGTGGCTCAGGCAGGTGAGCATCTAACTTCGGCTCAGGTCATGGTCTCAGGGTCCTGGGATCAGGCCACCATAGGGCTCCACACTCAGTGGGGAGTCTGCTTCTCCATCTTCCTCTGCCCCTCCCCCTGTTTGTGTGGTCTCTCTGGAGCTCTCGAACTCCCTCTATCAGATAAGTAAAAACAAATACTCAGAAGAATCTATTCTAATGTCAAAGAAGCCACCTTATTTAGGGGACATTTCTCAGATCTTACCTAAACTCTTCATGCTGTAGTTGAAGCTTATTTATTTTGATTTCTTTCTCACTGCCGATAAATAAATGAGCGAGTGACCATTCTTCACCTGGTATTTCAGATTCTAGAAAGATGTATCCAGATCCTTCTGAAGGCTTTTCTGCCTCAGCTCCTTTTCATCAATCTCATTAGCCATATGACATAAATAACATTGTTGTCCCCCTTGACAGGCTTGGAAAATTTAGGTGTCAGAAAAACGTGGCCTTTAAGGGACTGAACTGGATCTGAATAAAAAAAAATTTTTTTGCCAAAGGCTTTCCAACCCCCAAAGTCCATGATTTAATGTGTTTAAATTTTATTATGCTCAGGAATAATATCAACCTAATTCAGAAATGTGGCAATAAGGACCAACTGTTAGAAAGGTGTGGTAAAAAGAAGCTACCTCTGTTTCTCTCCCACTTCCACTAATGGACTCTATTATATCACAAAAAAAAAAAAGGCACTGCCGCAATCTAATGAATAAATAACTAGCACTTGAATGGAATCTGTGTCCATTTTAATTCCAGCTAGTCTCCACAAGAAAGCCTCATTTAAATTTGAAAGGGGGGGCGGATAATATTACTTCAAAATTACATTTTAGGAATGCTCCCAAAGTGTCTTATATAAGCCAGTCAGGTATAATGTTAAATCACAAAAACGTTAATTGTTGAATCTAAGTAAAATAGCAGAAAGAGTCCAAGTATGACACAGGAAAAGGGGTAGTTCACATGTGACAGATTTGTTTAGTGTAATTTCCAGAAGAATATCAGGAGAGCTAAAGGTCACTTGAACAGTGTCTTCCAAAATGGAGGGTTGCAACTAACTGATAGGTTATGAAAAAAGTTCAGTACAAGGGTCAGAAAACTTTTTCTTCAAGAGCCAGGTAGTAAATACTTTAGGCTTTGCAGGCCAGATAATCTCTGTCACAACTACTCAACTCTGCCATCCAAGCTTGAAAGCAGCCATAAACAATACATGATCAACAGGAGTAGCTGGGTTCTAATAAAACTTCATAAAATCAGTAGCAGGTCATAGTGCTGACTCCTGACCAGTATTTTTTAAGCCCATGAAATAGAACAGGAAGCATCTGAGGGCATCAGAGGCAGAGGGGTAGAAAATGTTTCTTGAAACTCTTCTTCCTGCTATATACATGTAAATATGAGTTAGGAGTTAATATGAATTTCTTATTGGGGATCAAAGCCAGCATGCTAGAAATAACAAATAGAGAAGTAAAAGCAAGTCTGCTTTGGACTTAAACTGATAACAGTTTAAAAGACATCCATGTTAAAAAAAAAGAGAGAGAGAGGGGGAGAAAAAAAGGTAGATACAATGGGCAAGTTCTTGAGCCTAAAGTATAACCTTAAAAGAATATTTTAAAATGTATTAAATTTGTATAAAGAATATTAACTAGTTATGAGCAGTCCAAAATGGTCTTTAAAAGGACACTAAAAATACTTCTTATGCTATTCAAACTCCTGATATGAGGTATGTATTGGTTAGCAGTTGCTGTATAACAAGTTTCCCCAGAACTCAGTGGCTTAAAACAACAACTGTCGATTATTTCTACAACTCTACAGGTTACCTGGGTGGTTCTGGTGATCTAGGACAGGCTTAACTGATCTTGGCAAGACATACTCCAGAGACTTGGAGCACCCAACAGTTCAGCTGTGGGCTGGCTGGTCTATGGTGGCCTCAGCTGACACCACTTGGCTCATCCCCACGTGTCTCTCAGAACTCTCCATTAGGCTAGCTTGGGCATGTTCTCAAGGTGGCGGCAGGGATCTGAGACAGTAAGCCCAGCTGTGTAAAAGGCACTCAGAAGCACGCAGGCTCTTTTAAACTCTGGCTACAGGACGTTCGCAAACGTCCCATTAGCCAAAGCATCACGTGGCGAATCCCAGTGGTGGAGGAGGGAAGGAAGGGGACCCACAAAGTTAGAAGGCAAGAAATGTAGATTCAGGGAAGGCCATTAATTGGGGCCATTAGTGCAATCAATCTACAACAGGCAGTATTTACTGTCTGTCATCACCTTGGCAGAAACAGACAGATTCAACATTATTTTACATTTCCCCATTACCGTTTCTCATTTTGTTTATTCATTATCACTTTGGAGGCAGAAAGGCAGAGTGAAAGGAACCCAGGCTTTGGAATCGGTGAGATCCACTTTTGCATCCTGGCTCCAATACTTTTGGCTTCGTGACCTGGGCAAGTTTCCTCTGCCCCTTGGTTTCCTCACTGCAGGACTGCTGATACCATACAAGCCTCAACACGTAAATGTGCACAGCACCATGTCTGACCACAGCAGAACTCAAATCCTAGACACTGGGTTTTGCAAACAGTCCATTCTAATACAGTCAGAAAAGATGAGGGAAATAAGCAAATTTCCTATGACACTAAAGTTCCTTCACAGAAAGGAGGAGTTCTACATAAAGAGTAAAAAAACATTTCTTGACAGAGTTTTGAGCACTGTGGGAGGCAGAAAAATGGCCCCAGAGATGTTCATGTCCTAATCCCTGAAACCTGTGAGTGCTACCTTACAGGACACACAGGATTACATTAAGGACCTTGAGATGAGGAGATTATCCTGGGATTATCCAGGCAGGCCCAGTCTGACCACAGAGATCCTTAATACCAAAGGACCTTTCCTAGCTGTGGTCAGGGAGTCAGGCTGATGGCAGAGGACAAGAACCCAGCTCAGCATTACTAGTTTGGATGGTGGAGGAAGGGGGCACAAGCCTATGATTGTGAGCTGCCTCTAGAAGCTGAAAGAGGTGAGGAATTAGATTCTTCCCTAGAGCTTCCAGAGGAGTGGACACTTGATCTTAGCCAGAGAGTCCTGTGGTGGATCTCTGACCTTTGGAATTATAAAACAATAAATTTGTATTGCCTTAAGCCACTAAATTTGCAGTTATTTGTTATAGCCATAACAGAAGGACTGCATAATCTTGTAATCTTTATACCAAAGGCTGACAATAACAGAACCGAAGACTCTTGAAGCCACTGGAGTGGGAGGAAGAAACTGGAACTTGAAGAACACTAACTAGGCATGGCATCAAAAATGGAAAGCTTTATCTGATTCTGGTTATAGGGGCAATTAGAGAAAAGGCATTATGATAGAGTGAGCAACTCATTATCACAGAAAACACTTTATTGCAGTCTATAGGAAAGTGCAATAAAATCATTATCCATACAGTCTTCGAAGTCGTCCCAGCTATAGCTCTGACAAGCATGTGCTAGGAAAAAGCCATATTAACAAAATCTTTCCACACAAACTTTCTAGAGACTTCTTTTAACTGATGGCTGCTCCAGATATGCAGCTCCAATCTGATCACTCCTACTTCCTTTTGTAGATAATATGACAATAAGGTAATACGCCCTAGCAGTGTATAGACATGGACAGACACACATACACACACACATACACCCTATTTCACACACAGTCCCAATTCGTTGGGCCCATAAGCCCATGAATCATGCTCACAGTAAGGGAGAAAAAAAAATGTCTACAAAAAGTCCACTGATTGATTTGAACAACAGAACTGTAAACAAGCAGGACCAAACAGGCCCTCCAAACTAGGAAAACACCTAGGCATATGAAAGACAGATTAAAGAAAGTAGAGTTAGATAAGCAGGATGAGCTCAGCCAAGAAGGCACACTAGAAGAATCCCACAGATGTAAGAGAAGCTAAGAGATGTCTTATTTGACACATGAGGAACTGGACTCATGGAACACTGAATTGACCTGCGTGAAGAGAGCCAGCTAACTGCGGAGGCTGGCCTGCCATGGTAGCAGTTTACCCATGATGCCTGGCTGCACCGTTGATGATGTGACTGGTCATGTGCACAGGCTCTGTGCCAGGCAATGGAGTTTCCAGTCCTGCTTTCTAGAGCTCCGTACTCCTTTCTAAGAGGCTGCTGGGGTCAGATGTATTGTTTTTTTAACCGACCTAGGGAAAACAAAAACAAAAACTTTCCCTATCTGAAGCTTATTGAACAGGAAAAAAAAAAGAAAAGAATATAAGGAATGGTGAATCTATAGAAGAAAAATGATAACACTCACCCAAGAGAATTACATCTGTACATCCCAAATAATGGATGATGAAAAATCATCCACATAATGTCACATAATGAGGCCCTTCCCCTCCAAATCCCCACTTAGTGCTCCACTAACCCTGATGGCTCTGAAAAATTAGAAGAGGAGGGTGAGGGAAATCCCATGGAAGTACAGAAGAAGTATGAAGAAACGCACCGAAGGGACACAGAAACACCATGCTTTGCATGAGGCAGAGATAGTGCTCTCCTAAACACGATGCATGAGAGAAAGAGTCGGTCATTTAGAAAACTCACTGGCATGAGCACTAGTAAATAAAAAAAATCGAAACTGAAAATAACAGATGGTTAAGAGAAGAAAAAAAAAAAGCAGCTGCAAGGAGATTGATATCAAACTCCCTGTTCTTTGAATGTAGTTGTTTCTCAGGGAAGCCGTAATGAAGGTATGTATACAGAATTTGGCCCAGCCTGCAGCTGGGTATATCCTTAGCCACCTTCCCCACAGCACTATGCCACACAGATCCACAGAACTCCGGGAGCCTGGTCATTTTCTGCTCTTTGAATCTCAATTCCCCAAAGGAAAAAACAGCTTCACTAGGCAAAACGGGTTATTTCTAGGCTGAGAAGTAGGGACCAAGGTTTCTTATTTCTAAATATGCAAAAATAAACATCCCTAAAGAATAGTGATAATAAAGGGTTGGTGCTTCTTAGGTAAGCATCTAAACTGTATACTGAAGGGAGTCTACCAGCAAAAGCAAAAACAACTTGTTTTTCCTCAATCTTTTTTTATTCAGTAAGGGAATTTTCTTTCTTTATTCCACAACTCCTTTGCCATATGTAGAGGATTATAGAAACGTCAGAACTGAACAGAACTTTGGCGCTTATTCAATCCCCTCTTACTTTTCAACATAAGAACTAAGACCCAAAGTGGTCACATGGGCTGAATTAATGTACTCTTCATTTGCATATTGCCTCCCAACTGAACTGAACTCTTCCCAGTGGGCCCTGACCAGGACTAGACTTTAAACTCCTTGAGCAGCTAGGGACTATTTGTTAACCAGAAATGTTCAGAATTAGGAACAGGCAGGAGCCCTGGTATGCCCTGTGTAATTCTGGTCATATGGAAGGAGTAAAATGAAAGGAGATGGTGCTTGCTGTCACACCCAACTGCAAGATTCCACAAAGTACAGTGATCCCAGTGGTCAGAGGAATATTGTCCAAGGCCTCAGCAGTCTTTCCAGGATTCCACAGACATTGTGAGAATGTCCTCACTGGCCCTTTATTGGAACTGTTAAGAAACAGCCTTGAGGCCACTGCCAGGTTACCTCTTGCCTACCCCATGCTCCCGTGGAGTGGAAATCAATGCTGAGTGGGGTCAGGAGCCCTAAGACACACACACACACACACACACACACACACGGAGAGAACATAAGACTGAAATGTAAAATCCATCCCAGACTGCATTCTTAAGATGTCAAACTTACAGACATGAAGAAGGGGACACGTCACTTAAAGGCATTATTTAAGTTGCTCAGGTTCTCCCACTTGTGGATGGTGAAAAGATGTAGACACACCATCTACTCCCCACCAGATCTAAGGTGAAGCTGGATGTGAGCTCACAGGCACGGGGGTTCTTGGATGGGGAGGGAGAGATGTCAAATGACCAGCACATTTGCTTCCTGAACCATTCCTACAAACAAAGGAGGCACACAACTGTTATCAGTTGTTATCAATTGTTCCTGTGGGTCCAAGGGTCAGATATGAAACCCAGCTTTGCCACTGCTGCCCACTGGCTGATGAGACTTCAAGTAAGTCCTCCTCGCTCTCTGCATCGCCAGGCCCTTGGCTAGAAAGAGAAGGAATCCAGAATGATCTCCCTGAGCTGCTTTCTAACTCCTGAGTGTCTAAGTCTCCTCTTGTTTCTGGTTGGAAAGAAAGTGATGGCTGCTTCAGGATGAGCTTGCTAGCCTTAACTAAGCAAAGTCCAGCTGATGTGGACTCTGGACCTAGACCACCTGCATTCAAATCCTCACCCTGTCCCTTACTAGCTGTGTGTGACCACAGCTAGGTTTCACAACCTCACAGACATCCCATTATATAAACTGGGAATGACAACAGTGTCCACCTTACCACTGTAGGGAGTAGTAAAGGAAAGAGGAAAGACGCATATGCAATCAGGTCAATTGCAGAAGGTAAAATTTTCCATCCCATCTCTATTGTCCTGCCCACCTCCTGACATTTCTCCACAAGGACTCATAATATCTGTGATGATCACCAGCACAACACACTGCCATGAATGGACTGAGACACGAATGAGATCCAACACTATTACAGTGGAAGACTGTTCTGTGGAGGATACTTAGGAAAAGCATCTTACTAGCGTGACAGGACTTAGAAGCCTTTTGTGCTCAGAGCTACTAACACAAAGGAGTGCAGCTGAGACACAGTGGGTGGGCAGCACACATTTCTTCCAGGGCCAGCCACAGGGAGGGATGCAAAAGTAAGGCTGGTAATCTAGTCTAGGGGTAACCTTGAAGGGCAGGCTTTTTTTTTTTTTTAAGTAAATCAAGTGCAAACACCAGTATTTAAAAGTATTTAACTCTTATAAGTATTTAACTCTTATAAGTAATAAATACTTGGATACACCTCACTCCTAAGGGCAAGGGCAAAAGGGTGGAGAAATACTCCTTAGCCACCCTCTATAACCGATAACCACCCCAGCTGGGTCCAAGGTCCAGGAGCCCTCAAAACAATCATGGCGGCGGGGGGGGGGGCAGTTTACAAGGAGAACTCCACCAAACCTGACCATGGCAGCTTATCCCCCTTTGCCTGTCCAGATTTTTCAGGCTGGACATAGGGCCTTGATGAGAAGGCTCCTGTTCTCTTTCCAGAAGGTTAAGTGTTCGGATAAGAGAGCTCTGGGATTTTGAAGAAATAAAGCGATCCTTCCAACCCCTCTCATGCACACATACAGCTTTCCAGATGTGACAAAGTTGGGAAAATATAAATTTAATTGTAGCAGTGAAAAACAAACAAATAAATAAAACAGCCTGAGGAAGCAAACAGAGCTCAAGTCCCCACGCTTCCAGCTGAGAGAACACAGTTAAAGTACTAAGGCTCCTGGGACCTACCTTGGCAACCTTCCAAGAACCGGTAGTTTGCATTAACAAACAGAAAGAGAAGGTCAGATAAATTAAAAGTTCAAAAGGTAATTTTGAAGAAGGACATCTTTATCCTCAGCCCCAGCACAGGGCATGGCTCCTGGAGGCTGCCGGACAAACTTACTCCATGAACCCACCTGCGGCTTGCCGAGAGGTCACACGGGGCTCTGATTTGTGATGTTGAAAGCAGATGCCATGTAGTATAGGGACAAGACCAAGATTAGAAACTTTAAGAAGGGTTGGGGGGATCTCTACTCAATTTCCAACACATTAAAAAGTACAACCATCTTCTGGTTTTAAGAGTGACTCTACACTTCAAAGCACTTAGGAACTTTAAATGCAGCCTAGTAAAACTTGCACTGACAAGCACCAAATTTATTTGTGACCCAAACCTCTCAACTGTCACCCACATGGCATCCTCCTCCAAATATAAAATAATTTCTTCTCTCTTATTTTTAAAGTACCGGGATTCTGGAACACATACACCATCCATCAGCCAAAACTGTTAACTCTTCACCTGACACAAGGACCATTTCTCAAACTTTGCCATATACAACAACAACCCCCAGAGACAAAGCTCCTGTCAGTATATGCTTTCCTGAGATTTCCTATAAGATCAACACAGGAAGCCCCTCACCCAACCAGCAGCCCACTCTTCTAGAGCCAGGAGGCCAAGACACACAAGGAGCTTTACCTCTCTTGGGAAGGAACAGGGCAGTCACCTGCCTGGATGACCACAGAGTGAGATAACTGCTCTGTGCAGTTTTCTGGACATCTCTACAGGGCACCGTGGCCACTGTCTGTCCCCTGCCAAAATCAGTCTGAGGGTGACACTGCAATGACTTAGATCCCAAGCCACAGGGAGCATCTGGAGAGGTGGTGTTAAATGACTTACATCTATAAGGGATCCTGAGCAGCCACACTTCTCAGGGGAGGAGCCAACCCCCCCCCAAGGCCATTAGAATCACAGGGGACTCTGGCATTTCAATGCTTTTGAAGGCCAGCTGGGCAGAAGGCTGCTTTAGTTATTTTTAAACTGAGAAAACTGAATGGGAAGGGAGAAAATCTGAATTCCTATGATCTCCTGAGGTCCCTTCCAGCTCCAAGATGCTACTGAAGAACACTGCATATGCACATACTTCCTTATAAAAACGTATATATACATACATATGTGTGAATATATATATGTACTGTTTTCACACTTCAAACACAAAGCACTTGAAATGTGCGCTGCTGAGATCAAAAAGCCCACGAGCTGCTTCGCAGCGAGGCTAGGGCGCACAGATGCCACTGGCAGATCTGGTCAGGGCCCCCAGCCCTCCTGCCATCCCAGTCCAGCTAACCTAAACACCAACCCAACCAGCAGCTGCCTGTGTAGATGCAAATCTCACAAGGCTCCAAACCAGGACCGCAGACTCCTTTCTCCTAGTGACTCCAGGCCTAAGTGTCCCAAACCCAGGCAAGATGGAACAAAGGTGGAAACCAAAGGAAAAGCCTAAACCTTAGGTCCTGGCAACCAGCTCTGCCAGAATCAGGTGGCAGGCAGAGGAGGTCGCTTCTCCTCTTGTCCCAGCTCCTAAAAGGAGCAAAACGGTCACCTTCTTCTGCCTCGTCTATCACTCCGTTTTTCAGGACCTCTCCACTTCACTCTGACTACCCAGATGGCAAGTTGGTAACTGGAGAAAACAAAAACAGCCTCTAGAAAATGGGGCTTCCCTCCAATCCTAGCAGTGCCAAACTTAAGGGTGCTTATCTCGGCCTTGAACAATAACAACAAAAAGAATTTGTAGGGAAAGAGGGAAGTGAGGATGGTGGTCAAAATCCATTTATCAAGACAGATCTGTGATGGGTTTGCCTATCACGAAAAACTGTTTTTTGATTCCTTGAATTAAAAACAAGGGAGTTCTGATCCTGCGTCAAGGCTCAAGATATGGGTGATAGAGTTGCTAACATGGTGGTTGGGGGAAGGGTGCCCTCGGAGTAAAATCCAACCAATTCCCTCAGGTCCTGACAATGGATACAGGCGGGGACACGGGCTTCCCACTTGCCCGTCTTTACAATGAGATCCTGCCGCTAATACTCGAATCTGAGTGTTTCCTGGTGCACTGTGGCCATCCCACCCGAATCCCATACACACCTCGGCTTTCCCCTCCCCAACTTCACAGCTCCGTAAGTGCCCAATCTTCTCTAACTGGGCCGCCAGAGCCGGGTGCTAACAACAGTGTCTGCCCCGCGCCCGGCTTGGCAGTCAGAACCGGGAGCACGGGGCCCTAGACCTCGAGCCCGGCATCTCTGAAAACCGTAAGCATCGCCTGCTTCCAGCAGAGCACCCCGCTGGCGCTCCGAACGAGGCTGGACAATGCAAGCGCCACCTCTTCCCTCTTCCGCGCGGTAGCTACGAAACCACGGCTTTGTGTGTGACAGCAAGTGTGTGCGCGAACGTCCCTGGCTCACACACCCCCTTCCACTAAGTCTGCTCCCGGCGCGGGGTCGGTGCGCTTGGCGAGTGCATAGGGAGTGAGTCCACCAGGCAAACGGCCGCACCGCCAGGCCTCTGGCCTCCCGGCCTCAGACCTGGCCTCGGGGAGCTAGGGATGACATCCACACCCCCGTTCCCAGCCTCGGGGGCGGTCGGCGAGAGCAGCGCTGGGATCTGAGCAAAAGCGAGGCAGGGGCCAGGGGCACCAGAGGGCGACAGGCGAGCGCCGCGCCTCCGGCCCGCGCGCTCGGTCGCCCCCAACTTAGCACGCAGTGGACCGGGAGGGGGGCCCAGAGGGGGCCGGGGCGGCTCGCGACTCGGCAGGAAGTTCCCAGGGCCGCACTGAGCATGCTCTCGGGGAGTGTGTGTGCGCGGGTGTGGGCTCTGCGCTCCCCGCAGTCTCTCCGGCCGGGCAGCCTCGCGGAGCGCCCTGACGGGGTCGCGGGCCGGCGACCCGCCCCAAGGGGTCGGGAGTTCCCCCGGGCTTCCCTGGTCCCCCAACCGCGAGCGTCGCTCCGCCGCATCCCTCCTCTTCTGGGCCCCGGGCCAGCCTCCCTTCTTCTTCCTCCCCACTGGCCGTTGGCTGAGCCAGCCCAGCGCGCCCAGGTCTGGGGGACCCCAGCCCGGCCCACACCCGCAGCGTGACCCCATCAGGCTCCTCCGCGGTCCGAGAGCCCATCTGCCATCCCCGGCAGCTCGCCTCCAGTCCGCGCCACCGAAGCCTCCTCTGGACAGTCCCCTGAAAAGCCCACAAGCCTCTTCCCCCTGGGCGCTGGGGGCCTGCAGTCTCCCCTGAGGAAGACTGCTCCAGGCAGGTGGGCGCCTCGAGGCGCGTCCCCCGCTCCCGGGTCCCGCAGAGCGGCCGCAGCCAGGGCACCCACGCAGGCGGCAGGCGGAAGCCCCCGGCCGCGCCGCCCTCGGTGCAGGCTCTCCCCGCCCGCGCCCAGCTCCCCGCGCCCTCCGCTGTCCCCTCTGCGTGCATCTCCCCGCGGGGATGGCGAGCCCGACGCGATCGCCCCGACCCAGCGGCTCTCACCTCCTTGAACAGAAGCAGTAGCAGCAGGGAGCGCCCGCCGGCCGCCGTCC
>LNAC01000789.1:347-93224 GCA_002007465.1 Ailurus styani | reverse complement strand
GGGGCCCACGACGCGGCGGTGCACGGGGTCGCGGCGCTCCGACCCTGTGGCGCGGCTACCTGGGCTGGATCTCGCCCGGGGCCGCCGCGGCTGCCGCGGGAGCCGCAGGGCCGCTGCCGAGTAGCCGCCGAGCAGCCGCCGAGCTGGCCGCGGCAGGGACGGTCTGCAAACTCCCAGCCCTGGCAGGGCCGCGCGCGGCGCGTCCACACACAGCCCGGACGCGGTAGCGACGCTCCTCGGGGGCTCAGCCTAGCGGGGCGGGGGGGGGGTCTGTCCGCAATTTCTCCCAACGCCCCCAACCCAATGGCTCTAACTTCTTTCCGCTTCTGGGCTCGCGGCTCTTGAAGGCAGGGATTCTGGCCAGGGACGTTCGGCAAACTCCCCGCCCTCACAGGCCGAGCTCTCAGCCAATTCGGAACGCCCCAGCTTCTCAGGGGCCGTCTGCAAACTCTTAACTCTGTCGGAGAGGACTTCTCACAACCTTTCAATTCCGCAGCCCAAAGGGAGAAAGGAGCAAGGGAGACAGGTTAATCGCGGCCGTAAATAATATTCTAGCAAGGTTGGGGATAGTGTGCCAATGCTCATATGACAAAGCATCCTCCAGAGTGGTGCAGTCCAGGGGCCTTGAAGCACCAGGGGCCTTCTAGCAGTGAAGCCCAGTTGAGGGAAGACTGGGGGCTCACCCATTTACAGGTGCATACAACTTTAGTAAGTGCCCTGAGTTTCAGTTTCCTTCTTGGAGAATGTGTTATAGGTAGCCATTTGAGTCTACCACTTGGTTTTTGTGACCTTGGACAAGTCACTTAACCATTTGAAGTCAGCCTCTTTATCTATGAGCATAATGCTGCCTCAGGAGCCTATTCTGAAGATGAAAGAAAGCATATGTAAAGTACTTAGGTATACTTGGCATATGTATATATGGCACTCAGTAAATGAATTCCGTTTCTCTTTTTCTTCTTCCCGCTCTTGGATTCTATGAACACGCTGGATGAGCTAGCTGAACATCCCACTACTATAAATTCACAACGAAATAAAACACATCGCATGCCCTGAAGGTACCACAAACATTGACTGACGGGACATATTAAATCCAACCGAGCCCCCGAGAGACGGTCGTACATGTACTTCAGAACATCATAGATCATTGTTAAGCAGGATCTAGAATGGAGGAAGAATGGCCTGGTGGATCGCCTAGGGGCCAAGATGACAAGGTTCATAATCCCAGCACGTTTCAGGCCCTGTAACCAGTCACTACATCATATTACTGTATAAGAATTATGCTCAACTTCTCCTTACCTTCCCTGTGGGGTTTTTCCACCCGATTTCACTGTTCTTCTGGGGTCTTCTGTCCTGTATTTAGATCACCCCACTCTGCTGCCCACACTCCTCAACAGAGGCATTTAGAAACTGAGGATCATGGAATTTTTAGACCCTAGAAATGACTTAGCCCAACTTTCTCATTTTGTAAGTGAGTACTCTTGGCCACCCAAAGGTTAGAGAGGTCTCCTGACTCCAGAATCTTGGTAGAACATACCTCATGGCCTCTCCTACATCAAGCTACCTCTGGCTCAAGGCACATTAGTCCAGTCCTGCCTTTAACTTCAAGCTCAAGGGAATGGCTCTAACATTTTTTGACCAAATGAACCCCAGATTTTCAGCCTCTTGGATCCTCAGCTGTCAGAAACTATCCAGGTGCTTTTCAAGAACTCAGAGGAAATCTGCATGGGCAGGACTATTCCTCTTAATAAGACCTTTTGGTGAAATCCCAGGAATGTGGGGAGGCATGCATTTTCCTCAGTCCCTTGTTAGATAATAAGGTCTTACAGCTCTTAGGGTATGGGGAGGGAAATAGAAGAATAGTGACATCTGGTGGCCAAGACTTTCTGTGCTTTGAATAGGGATGGTACAGATTCTAATCCTAAAAGATTTGCTTTAAAGGCAAGTTTCAGCGGGTGGTTAATAACTCTGCCACCTGGTTACCTAGAGATTTCTGAAAGACATCAGTCACTTAAACATTGCGGACCCACTGCTATACAGCATATCACATATGGTTATTACTTCAGGATCTTGTTAAAAATGTATGTGTATATAGAGAAAGTGTAAGGGTATAATATTCATATGTACATACATATATGTATTTATATGATAAAAATGTATTTATATTATATATCTTTTATTTACTTGTATAAATAATATACTTACAATGCCTTTGAAGGAAATGAATACTATCTCCACTGTTTTTCTTACGGAGTTAAGATTATAATTTACATTAATAATTATTAAAGGACATTGCTTCTAGACATAAAGATGCTTACAAGGATGGAGTTGTATATTCCATCATGTCCTCTCAAGAGAGAATTTGTTACAAACTTAGAAAAGAAGAAAATAACACCGTGAGATTTTAATAGTGAAAGCTCTGGCTGCTGATGGTCAAGGTCATGCTTGCCTGATGAATAGTGATTGATTTTTAGCATTTCTACCATTTGTGAACAAGGGATGTTAGGGTAAAAAAAGGAAGATATTTTGGATTACTTCACAACAATGCAACAGTGTTTGTTGGTATTACTAAGTCCACACTACTTCTTTCTATATATTTGTCCTGTATAACATACTTTATATAATTGCCCAATTATAAATGCAGAAAACACAACTCTGCACACAAGCAAGTCCATTGTTTTCCAGCCTCTCTTACTAAGCTCTATGTGAATTTTAGTGATACTCATAACAGCTCATGGAGCAGATTTACTATTCCCATTTTATAGAAGCAGCAGCTAAGGCTTGGAAAAGTTATGTGATGTGCTCACCCACAGGCACTGTAGATTAGGGCCAGAGTCGGGATTGAATCCAGTTTTCCCAACTCCAGAGCCCACAAAGCTTTCCATTACACTATGATGCTTATCCCCAGGAAACCAGGATGAAATGAAGATCAGGGCAGAAATCACTCTGAAGAGTACACTAAAAACTAAAAGGGATATTTAAGATACTAAACATATACCACATTTCTTAACCTATTCATGTTGTAAGAAAATTCTAAGCAACAAAGTAACTATTGTGTATGTAAACCTTACAAAACTGGGATCATATGATTCAGTCTTGAAGCAGGTCTCTGTGAAATTAAAAAAAAATTTTTTTTTCTCTTGCTCAGGATCTGAACTATCTTTAACAGCTTGGGAATTATGCACTATGTAATCCCGGTGGAAGGTAAAGCTTCCAATGGTAAAGGTGGTTGATCAAGTTCTTAGGATGGTACTGCTAGCAGTGGTACCAGTGACTAATGCCAAGATGTTGACACTAGAAGTTGACATGTCTAGGGGCATTTTGGGGACTCAGTCAGTTGAGGTTGAGCATCTGCCTTCAGCTCAGGTCATGACCTCAAGGTCCTGGAATGAGCCCCCAAGAAGAGCTCCCTGCTCAGCAGAGTTGTTTTCTCCCTCTGCCTCTCCCTCTTCCCTTTCCCCATGTGCACCTAATTTATGCAGGCATGCATGCTCTCTCTCTCAAGTAAATACAAAAATAAAATCTTTAGAAGCTGACTTGTCTGGTATATGGTGATAGAGGTAACAGTGACTTCACCTAACCAGTTTTATGATGTGATTTGAGGATTTGTTTCTAAATGCAGGTGCCCCTGAGCCTGACTCTAAGCTTTCCTTTAGATAAATTCCTTTTCTCCTATAATCAAGTAGAGTAACTTTCTGTTGCTGGTAGTTAAGTAGCCTGATTGACACAGACATTAGAACCAACAGACACCAACCCTCAGGAAAACAGAAGAAGGATGGGTTATCTAGTTTGAATGAGACTGAGGGTTGAAAATCCAACTGGTTTAAAGTGTTTTCACACAGGCAGATTACAGCATAGAGTAGCAAAGCTGTTTAATTCAATTATCATTGTGCTCACCTTGAATGAAGTACCCTTTGAAATCAATTTTGAGGAAACCAAGTAACACCTGAGGAATATAAGGAATATAAGCAAGGTGGTTATTTCTGTTGTTTTATGGAGTTGGACAGCTTAAAGAAAGAGAAAAATGGGCTTGAGAACTCCTAATTACTCAGTTCAAATTCCTAAATTCTCAGCTCAGAAGACATATATAACCAGGGATTTTTCTGTGATTTTTTAAGATGGTCAAACACAGAAAAAAACAATAATACTAACAATACAATGTTTCTAACAGCTAGGGTTCAAGGTAGGTGAAAACTAAAAACAAAATTTGATCTTGTAGGTCACTGAATTATACAATCACTTAGATGCACAGCCTAAGTACTCTTATTTGAAAGCAAGGACATTGATTAGAACAGAGTAGACCCTGAGGACCGGATGGAGAGACAGGAGAAAATCCAGATGACTGAATGTACCCTGAATGTGCCCTCAAGCTCTGTGCTGGTTTCCCTTACCAAATGGAGGCCATGATGAGGTTCCTAGCACATCTCAAGAGACCAACTGAAAAGATAAACCCAAAAAAAGTCTGGACCATCACACAGAGTTTTGACATCCATCTGTCTTGAAAAATCAAATACACGTGGTGAGAGATTCTGAGAATTCTGGAGTAAAGAAAGAAGAACACAGCCTAAAGCTGGACTGAATCTACTGATAGGGAAGCAGTGCTCAAAATTCCAGACTCAGTGTCTTCACATGAGCAGTTGGGGGAAGTCTTAGTCATCTGCTCAGTTGTTGCTAAAGCCCAGACTCAGGGGGCCCAGCATAAATAATAATGCTAGCAGGCACCCAAGTAGCTCTTGCCAGGGGGGCCAAGCACTGTTTCAAATACTATCATATATCAAGTTATTTAACCCTAAGAATAAGCCTGAGATATGTATTATTGTCCCCACTTATAAAAGCAGAAACTGAGGCATTTGGAGGTGCAACAATTTCCCACATGCAGCTTCTAAGTGGTAAAGCTGAGATTCAAATCAGTTAGCCTGGTTCTAGAGTCTGGGCTTTTCAGATCTATGTTGAAGTTTTTCTTAAGAAGGGGGGATGCCAGAAATACCTTGATATTACATAGAGAAAGCAATCTTAGAACTTAGGGAATGATATAAAAGATTTATCAAGTGTGACCTACTTATCCATTCTAATACTAAGTTCTCCAAGACAGCCCAGAAGGCACAGACTTGCCTCAGCACTGAGAAGCCTACTGGTGAGGGGAATGCCAGGATTTTTGAAGAGCAGTGCTGTGGCTTTTCTCTGGAGGCTGATCCTCACGACACAGAGTTGTAGCCATCACTTAGTTCCCAAATCTGCTGACCACCAACCAGGAGCCCCTTGAATGAGAAACTAGGTATTTGCAGCAAAACCCAATGGACAGCCATCCAGAAGTCATTCCGCATCCCATTTTCTTTACTACATACCATGTCAAAGTCTTGCGTTCTCCTGTCTACAATGCTGGGTGTTCTGGCAATCAGTGACCCAGTTCTGGCCAAGGAGATCTAAGGACAAGTGTGCTGAGGGATGCTGAAAAAGATGACTTTTTTCCTTGTAATAGAGATGTAGGAGGAAATGGGCCCTCACCTTGGCCGCCCTTGAACTTTTTGGCTTTGAATGAGGTCATAATGCCTGGAGCTGCAGCAGCCATCATTCAAACATATGGTATAAGCCTAAATGTAAAAGCCACTCAGATGATCAGTACGTAAATGTGAAAAGAACCTGGGTCCTTAAAGGACCATGCCCACAACCATGTGCCTCCGGGCTTCCTGTTACATGAGGGAAACAAATCCCTACTTTTTAAGATATTATTCGTCCCCTTTTCTAACACTTACAAGCTAACATATTCCTCAATGATAAAGGAACTCTTCAGGAAGGATCCAAAATAACATTACAGATATGTACCATGTATCTTCCTTCCAACACCCAAAGAAATCCAAAAATTGAATATATTGGTATTCTGTCTTTTCTGAAAACTTTAAAAAGGATCCATTTATATCATTTACAGCAATACATTAAAAAAAGAATTCCTTTTCTCATTGTATCTACTTTGATCATAACATGGAGTGCTCTGGGGCATCTTGCTCCATAGGCCTCCAATTCTTTTTCTCTCTCTTTTCTTCTTGGTCCTTTCCCACTGCTTCTACCTTTATGATGTAGGCTTCCTGGCTCCTAACCAGCAACATTGAAGAGGGAGGAGGGGGGCAGTTGTAACTGCAAAATTCCCTTCAGTGACTCCCAACACTCCTACACAAATAATTTTTGTTCCATCACGTATCATTTTTTACTTTAAATTTTTAATTTTGTTTACAGTTGCTAATATGTTTCTGTATTTCAGATTCCTATTATTCATTGACTTTCATTTTTAAAGTAAAGATGGCTTGTCTTGGAAGGTGACTTGGTTTCAATATAAAGTCAAGTCCCATTTGAGAATATCAAATGTTCACAAAGTGCATATCTTAAAAAATAACAGTATATATTTTAAAAATAATTCTGATGCTTAATATGGCACTGTGTGCAAAATCAGGGAAGCTAGGCTTATTCCTGTATAAGATTGTATTAATGATTCTATATCGGTCCTATATATTCCAATTACTGCTACAACAAATTACCACAAACATAATAGCTTAAAATAATACAAATGTATTATCTTAAAGTTCAGGAGATCAGAAGTCCAGAATGAGTATTAGGTTGCTGAAATCAAGTTGTCAACAGAGTTGGTTCTTTCTGGATGGTCTGAGGGAGAATATGTCCCTTGCTTCTTTTAGCTTCTAGACACTCTGGCCATGCTTGGGCCCCCGTGGCACGATCCAACCTTGCTTCTGTTATCCTATCATCTTCTCCTGGCTTTGACCTTCTTGACTCTTTCTTATAAGGACCCTTGTGGTTATATTTAGGGCCCACCTAGAAAATACAGGATAATCTCTTTATCTAAAGATCCTAACAATGATATGTGCAAATTCCCTTTTGGCATATAGATGGTCATTCACAAGTTTCAGAAATTAGGAAGTGAATATCTTTGGAGGATCCTTATTCAGCTTACCACAGTCTACCTTCTGGTCCCCAAAGAGTCACATCCATTCCACATCAAAATACATTCACCCCATTCCAACGTCTCCCAAATTCTCAACCTATCACAGCATCAAATTAAAGCTCAAAATTTCTCTGAATATTATCAGTTCAAAAATCTCAAATCACTTCATCTAAATAAACAATAAGTGAGGCTATAGTTATGATCTATCCTGGGGCAAAGTTCCTCTTCATCTATAGATCAGTGAAGCCAGTGGACAATTTATTGGCTCTTCCACGTACAATGTAAGACAGGTCCAGGACAGCAGTTATAGACATTCTCACTCAAAAAGGAATAAAATACAGAAAAGGAAGAAGTCACTTCTGACAAGCAATTTTGAAATCTGCCTGTGAAAACTATTTCAAGGTCTGTGATTGAACTTCTGTAGTTTTTGGCTCAAATCCCTAAGGCCAAGAGTTTATCCTGAGTCATTCTTTCTTTTTCATGAAGAGTAGAACATGTTTTTACTGAAGTAGATTATCCACCTGTTTCCTGCCTTTGGAATTTGGGAAGTCCAGCAGTCTCTTTTCACTTTGTTCTCCCTGTGTCCCTTTTGATTCAAGGTGGCAACATTTCTTATATCACATCATCAAGAGACTTGTCGGTCTCCCATGTATGTTACAGAGATTCCCTCCATTAGATGAAAGACTCTTCTACAGATTCTTCCTGGAGAGGAAGAATCATAAGATGACTGAGGAAATCCATGAGTCACATGCTTAATCTCTTCAAAGAACCTTCCATGTGACAGAATACCATGACATTTTATTTCTTCCCAAGCACTAGCAAAAGATTGTCCAGCCACACACTCAGCTACCTTTTCAGGCTTTCTTTCCTGATGGTAAATCTCCTAATTTTGGTCTTTAATGCAATCTGGATAGGCTGAGAATTTCCAAAATCATTAATTCCCGGTTCCATTTGCTTAACATTTTTTTTCTCAGTGTATCTCTTTCTTGTTGTATTTTACTGCAAACAATAAGATTCAGCCAGATTGCATCTTCAACATTTTACTTAGAAATCTCCTTGTTAAATATCCAAATTAATCGCTAACAAATTCTTTCCACATAAATATAGGACACAATTTAGCTAACCTTTCAGCCACTACCTGACAAGAAACCCTTTTCTTCCCATTTGCCACAACATATTCCTCACTTCCTCCTGAGCCACCACTGTCAGAGTCTTTAATATCCATATTTCTACTAAAAGTTTGTTCAAGCGTTTTTCAAACTTTCAAACTTCAAACATGCTCCCAATTTCAAAGCCACAGCCACATTTTTAGGTATTTGTTAGACCAGCCCCTCACATTTCAGATACCAAAATCCCTGCTGGTTTTCTTTTGCCACTGTAAAAAAATTAAGCCACAAACTTAGTGGCTTAAAAATAACATAAATTTATTCTCTTACAGTTTGGAGGTCAGAAGTTTAAAATCGAGGTATTGGCTTGGCAGCATTCTTTCTGGAGGCTTTGGGAGACATTCTGTTTCCTTGCCTTCTCCAGCTTCTGAAGTCTGTCCTTAGTCCTTGGCTCATGGTCCCATATCACATCACCTTTTCTCCTTCTACTTCCCATATCTGTCTCCTAATTCTAATCTTCTGCCTTTCTCTTAGAAGGACCCATTGGTTACATTGGACCTACCCAAAAATCCAAGATCTCTCCCATCTTAAAACCCTTACTTCAATCACATCTGAAAAATCCCTTTTGCCATGAGGTGATATTCACATGTTCCAGAAATTAGGATGTGACATCTTTGGCATATATTATTCACCTTACCACTGGCCCTAATTCTTCACTCTCCTTGGAACCAAGTCACTTAGCATGTCATTTTGTAGCACCCTCTCTCTGTGGTTGGAGTGTCTTCCTCATCCTTGAACTCTGGGGTTGGCCCTGTGACTTAATTTGGCTAATAGGCAGGAGGTAAAAGTGATGCCTTCAAAGGGTTCCAATTTTCCTCCTATCTTTTGAGCCATTGCCATTGCCATGAAAAGGAGTGTTTCTATCAGTCTAGTCCAGTGATCCCACAAAACAGATGAGGGACATGTGGAGAAAAGCCACCCCCCCAAAACCTAACTTAGAGTGGAGCCCCCAGCTGCTCCACAGACAAAAGAGTAAACCCAGGTAGGAGCAGATAGTCCCCACAGCTAACCTAATGAATGCTTATTCTTGAATGCCACTGAGTTTTAGGGTGATTTATTAAGCAGCGATATAATTCTTTTATTTGTACAATAATTTTAAGGAGTAAGGAAAAACAAACAATGGCCACAGTTGTTCAGAATACGTAGAGTCATGTGAATTTTAACACACACATATACACTCTTTGTTTTATAGTGTATCAAACTTATTTTTTATGGCTTTGTTAAAACTACTTCCAAAGAAAATGTCTGGGCTGGAGCAAAGTGGGAGCAGAGAAAAATTGGAGAAGGCAATGATTTATAATAGAGGGATCATCTTTCTTGGAACATCCTCAACAGAAGTTTAAATAATGAGGGAGCCCTTTAGCTTCCCTGATAAAGGCTTCCAAAGACTAGAAAATTCTGTAAAGAACACTTTCAGGTATTGCACATTGATGCTTTTCTTTGTTTTATCAATTTTTCAAATTCAAAAGGTTTTTTGAAATGGTTTTCTGTAACACTAGTTTCACTGCCCGCCCATCCCCGTTGATGTTGCTGTTGTAGGCATGTGGCAGGTGTGTGCCGACAGCTGATTGTGCACACCTCTTCCCAACTCCGTGTTCAGTGACTTGGTGACATCAGGTTGATAGCTAGTAATGAGCCATGGTGGGAGTTTTTATATCACAGAAATCTAGCTTCTGTTATGGATGTGTGCTTTGGGTCATAATAGAAAGTGTATTTCTTATACTGGGTCATGGTCAAACGCTGTGAAACCATGGCTCTCAGAGTGATTGAGTAAACTTCAACTCCCTGTATGACTAGCAATCTATTTGTGTGAAACATTTCTGCCCCTGGAAGCAAGGCCTGACACGGCAGTAAAGCAAATGGTGATGCTACCCAAATTAATTTGGAAATAGGCATTTTTCTATGGATATTTCTGCTGTGGGCGTTCAGTTTCTGTTTTTCTTTGTCCTCCATGCAGCTGCTGCGGAGCTGGGGGACAGGCTGTGTGTGTGTGTGTGTGTGTGTGTGTGTGTGTGTGTGTGTGTGTGTGTGTATTTCACCCTAATGTTTCCGGCTACGATTTGTAATTTCTGTCAGTAATAGGGAAAGAATGGAATGGCTATTTTGCTTGCATGACTTCAAAAGATAGTGGTGGTCCCTGCTGACCTTCTCTCCGTCCAGGCTCCATGCCCCAGCAGTACCATTCTGGAGTGAAATGGGGGACAGAACTCGCTTTGAACCATGCTAGAGGCCCTTGTCTGCAGCCAGCAGGCACTTGCACAGTAATCTGAGAAACCTTATGCTCTGGAATAATTCACCAGCTCCCTTGGGGCTGGCAACCAGAAGCAAATCAAGTTGGCATTGCTAATGAAGCTTGGAACAATCTCTGTGTTAGACAAGAATCCTAAAATCTCCTTTTGTGGGTCCATCCTTATGAGAAGGCTGAGAGGCTGCTTTTCTTCGGATTTCCACATTTTGATGAAACCCACTGCATATTTTGATAAACATACCAAACATCTTGTTTTTGCTTTATGACTCTCTGTGCATTCCAAACCTCAGACATATTTAGGCCCTGGGGGCTTCCTCCTGCCCATTTCACTTGAATTCCCCACTTTCACTGTAGTAGAAGTTTAAACAGGGGCACTGGGTAGATACTGATGGAAAGGGAACTTTGCTGGAGTCCTAGAGTACAAACCCTTGTCAAGATTTCTTTCACAAAAAAAGGTGGCATGGCAGGACTTAACCCACACCCCAACCTCCAGAACCTCATTATTGGATTTGATCAATTGACTCCAGTCACTGTTGCCTAAAAAACTATGCAGATGTGGTATCACGTGGAGCCCTTAGCAACCCCTCTAGCCCTAAATCCAACTGGATTGGGGCCAACGAGCCACTGCTAGAGGGGAGCATCAGCATCGTGACAATTCTCCAGAGAGCAACACTTAGCCAAGGGAAAGACTGACAGCAGTCATCAAAGTTCTAGTAGTTGGCATAGCTAATTTCACATTGCAGACATGATTCTGGATGCTTTATTTGTATTAAATCACAGAATTCCTTGGAAGCAGATGCTAGGAGTATCAATTTACAGTGGAAGAAAACTGAGGTTAAATAACTTGCTCAAGATCACAGAGGCAGTAAGAGGCAAAATCTCAATCCAAACCCAGAGAGTTTGGCTCCAATGCTCAGGTTCTTGGCCAGAGAGCATTACACTCCTAATTCCAGAGCCTAGGCTCTCCCAAAGGGCCCTCCTCACCCTGTCCTTGGCTATCTCTCCAGCCTCACCTTTCCCACCTAACTCTTTGGGCCCTGAAGTTGCAACAGTGTTTGTGGAGGCTTTTGCACAAAGGGCCTAGTGCTTGAGCAGGAGTGCCCCGGACTTGGTCTGAAGTTCTGTTTCAGAAGATAAATCACCTTTAAACATTAGTGTAAAAAAAAAATCTGATGATGCATTGTACAATGGATTGCAATCATCACTGTGGTGCGATGCCAAAGTCAAAGCCCCTAAAGTAACAATCCTAGTCAGAGCTTACGTGCATTTGCTTGATAAGCCCTTACAATGTTAAACTTTACCTGAGCCCTGCGGCATCTGGTGGCTCAGTTAAGTGTCTGCCTTTGGCTTAGGTCATGATCCCGGGGGTCCTGGGATGGAGCCCCAGGTCAGGCTCACTGCTAAGCAAGGAGTCTGCTTCTTCCTCTGCCACTCCCCCTGCCTGCTCATGCTCTCTCTCTCTCAAATAAATAACATCTTAAAAAACAAACAAACAAACAAACACAAAAAACCATTACCTTAACTCTCTTTGCCAGGAAAACAGCAAGGGTTAAGAAATCTTGTCCTTTTGTTTTCTGAAATGCCCCACCCTTTTGTATGTCAGAAAGCAGCTAAAGGTAGAGAACGCCTCCCTTCCCAATATGACTTAGATCATCATACCCACCTCCACCGTCCTTCACAATTCCTTTATTTATTAGGTTCTATAAAACCCCAGATCTTCTTCCTTTTCTTTAGGATTACTCATTAATAGATTTTCTCCTTATTGCAACAGCTTAAAGAAAGTCACTTCCTCCATCGTCCAGTGCATTTTGTCTTTGACAGTTTGGTGCCTTGACCCCTAAGATTGGGCTTCTCCTTCCAGTTCTAGTTTACTCCACTCAAGTAACCAGCCCCCTGTGTTGACACCCTGTGCTGACACCCTGTGCTCCATTCCTGACTGGTGAGTGGGGGACCCATTGGTACATCTGACTCCTGGTCCTGTGTTCCAGACTTTTGTCCATTGATAGTACCGTAAGAAGTTGACTTTGATTCTTTTGGAGTACAGGTTTCCCCCACCATTAGAAAGTAGAGTGTTGCTATGAAAAGTTTTATAAACAGAAATGGCATAAAGCGAAGAACGGGCCACTTTCCAAATGTTTGAGTTATGTCACTTTGTTTTTATGAAAGACTTAACATTAGTACCTGTTTTTACTAATGGGAAGAAAGCTGAAGAGGATTTTCACTTTTGTGGAAAAAGCCGGTACAGTACTAATGTAGGCCTTTTGTAAAATCGATGTGGTGTAACACCAACTTTCAGGAAGTGGGGGATACCTGTACTTGGTGATTTCTAACACCAGCTTCTTATGGTTTTATGATCTAATCTTTTGTGATTTCTGGAAATGGATTGATAGCCTCTAGATATCTTGTCTCTGATGGGTGAGAGATGAAAAATAATCCATCTTGTTACTCTTTTCTGTTTGTCCATTTGTCTCTTTTTAGCTCAGATCAATTAAGAATTTATACCTAATGAAAAGAGAACAGCTCTTTGATATGAAGCAGTAAGTTTTGTATTTCTGTGTTTATGTGAAATTTTAAAATTGAATCTATAAACTATCTATATCCATATGTACATGTGTCTGCAATATTAGAATATATTCCTATATTCAGATGGTATCACCAAATTAGATTATAAAATCTCTTAAAAGAGCTCTATTCTGATTGGCTTAGAGATAAATAAACCCTTTCATGAATTGAATATTCCTAAGGTTCCCATAAGATGCAGAGAGGCTATATCTTTGGGTCTGTTAATAAATTTGTTAATTTTTTGTCTCTTTGAGAAATTTTACTGAAGGAGACTTGTTTTGTTAAAGAGAGCTAGAGAAAGAGGGAAGAGAGACAGCAATTTTGTCCTAAAATAAAATAACTAGTTCTTCAAGAATGAGAAATAGAGTTTAGGACAAACCTGAATGGTTTGCAGAAAGGCAGATTATAGCAGGTTTGCAGAAAGGCAATTTTACTTGCCATGATCAAAGCTGGCTAAGGTTTATGATTAATTTGCAAGATGTTTTTTAAAAAAAGTTTTAGCATCAGGGTACCTGGGTGGCTCAGTTGGTTAAGTGTCTGCCTTTGGCTCAGGTCATAATCCCAGGACCCTGGGATCAAATCACACATCAGGCTCCCTGCTTGGCAGGAAGTCTGCTTCTCCCTCTGACCCTCCCCCTGCTCCTGGTGTCTCTCCCACTTTCTCTTTCTCAAATAAATAAATTACATATATATATATATATATATATATACACATACATGTATATATTTATGTATATATATATTTAAAAGAGCTTTAGCATCAATTGTACTGATGAAAACTAGAATTCATCTTTTTCTCAATTAAGATGACAAAATTTTCTGAGGTTATTGGTCTGCTCCTGATAAGAGTTTGCAAAAGTTTACTCATAGTTTTTGTGTCATCTGTCCAGAGAACAAGGATTTTCTGCATTATAAGAATAATTTCCTGTGTTTTATGTTGACTTTGTCATGTCTGTGATTATTTAAGAGAACAACGCTTTTCACTTTTGAAAGAGCTAAGTTTATATTCTTTATAATCATGGTATCTCCTATGTTTACTTTTTGATTCTATCACTGTCATTTTGATTACATTGGTAGCCATGTATTATCTCAGTAACCCAGGATCCTATCTTAACCAGTGTTCAAATTCTTCTGACAATTTCTGGTATTTTGCCTTTCCTAAATTGAATCCTGAATAGTCTCTTTTACTCTAAAGTCTGTCTTTAAAATTTCCCAGAGGGTGCCTGGAAAATCACAAGTGATTTGTTCTTTTCCCTTGTAAAAAGAGAAGTGCTGGGAATAAGTGGGTTTATTTGTTATGTTACAGTTGATGAGTTGGACGGAAAACGTTGTCAAATCAGAAAAGATACCTAACCTTTCCCAGGTTAAATCCATATGGGTAAAATGTTACTAATGTAAATATTTAGAAATTGTATGCTATATGGGAAGCTCCTAGAGAATTGTCAGTGTCCTCACTTTCTGTGATATTCTTCTATTACTGAAAGTCCATGTGTTACTTTGCATAACATTAGACAAAAACAGTGTAGTGTTATTAGTTATGACTTATTTTTTAAATACTAATTGGGCAACAACTTTACTTCTTTAATTTGAATCTAGCATCCAGGCCAGTGCTTTTCAAGTGAGGATTCACATTACTGACCTATGGAGTTCTATTGATATACAGAGACTTAAGACCTACTTCAGGCTTACTGAATCTCTTTACTTGATACTATCAATATATTCTTGGTATATTCTAATTATGTGCTTAATGCCTATTGTATATTATGTCTCAGAATTATTCCATATTATATCGGAAGATATTTTTCTCTGTAAATGTTATGTTCATCCATTTTTTTCAGCCCATTTTTTAAATTTTATTTTTTCAGTGATCCAAGATTCATTGTTTATGCACCACACCCAGTGCTCCATGCAATACGTGCCCTCCTTAATACCCACCACCAGGCTCACCCATCCCCCCACCCTCTCCCCTCCATAACCCTCAGTTTGTTTCTCAGGGTCCACCATCTCTCATCTTTTGTCTCTCCCTCCTATTTACCCAATTCACTTTCCCTTTCTTTCTCCTAAAGTCCTCCATGCTATTCCTTATGTTCCATAAGGAATGAAACCATATGATAATTGACGTTCTCTGCTTGACTTATTTCACTCAGCATAATCTCCTCCAGACCCGTCCCTGTTGATATAAAAGTTGGGTATTCATCCTTTCTGATGGCTGAGTAATATTCCATTGTATATATGGACCACATCTTCTTTATCCATTTGTCTGTTGAAGGGCATCTAGGCTCTTTCCACAGTTTGGCAATTGTGGACATTGCTGCTATGAACATTGGGGTACATATGGCCCTTCTTTTCACTACATCTGTATCTTTGAGGTAAATACCCAGTAATGCAATTGCAGAGTCATAGGGTAGCTCTATTTTTAATTTTTTGAGGAATCTCCACACTGTTTTTCAAAGTGACTGCACCAACTTGCATTCCCACCAACAGTGTAAGAGGGTTCCCCTTTCTCCACATCCTCGCCAACACTTGTTGTTTCCTGTCCTATTGATTTTGGCCATTCTGACTGGTGTAAGGTAATATCTCAGTGTGGTTTTGATTTGAGTTTCCCTGATAGCTAGTGATGATGAACATTTTTTCATGTGTCCATTAGCCATTTGTATGTCTTCTTTGGAGAAGTGTCTGTTCATGTCTTCTGCTCATTTTTCGACATGATTATCTGTCTTCTGGGTGTTGAGTTTGAGGAGTTCATTATAGATCTTGGATATCAGCCCTTTGTCTGTAGTGTCATTTGTGAATATCTTCTCCCATTCCATGGTTTGCCTCTTTGTTTTGTTGACTGTTTCCTTTGCTGTGCAGGAGCTTTTTATCTTGATGAAGTCCCAAAAGTCCATTTTCGCTTTTGTTTCCTTTGCCTTTGGAGACATGTCTTGAAAGAAGTTGCTGTGGCCGATGTCGAAGAGGTTACTGTAAAAATGTCTATACTGCCCAGAGAAATCTATACTTTTAATGCCATCCCAATAAAAATTCCACTGGCATTTTTCAAAGTGCTGGAACAAACAATCCTAAATTTTGTATGGAACCAGAAGAGACCCTGAATTGCTAAGGAAGTGTTGAAAAAGAAAGACAAAGCTGGGGGCATCATGTTGCCTGATTTCAAGCTTTATTACAAAGCTGTGATCACCAAGACAGCATGGTACTGGCACAAAAACAGACACATAGACCAAAGGAACAGAGTAGAGACTACAGATATGCACCCTCAACTCTATGGTCGAACAATCTTCAACAAAGCAGGAAAAAATATTCAGTGGAAAAAAGACAGTCTCTTCAACAAATGGTGCTGGGAAAATTGGACAGCTATGTGTAGAAGAATGAAACTCGACCATTCTCCCACACCATACACAAAGATAAACTCGAAATGGATGAAAGACCTTAACGTGAGGCAGGAATCTGTTCATCCATTTTTGAAAGTTAGATGCAATATCTACCGTTCTCTGAAAATAGGATGAATCATGTTTATAGATACTTTATCTAAAACTTGTCTTGGATTAACTTTGTTTTGCACACCACAGTAACATCCCAATTTGCTTTTTAGCTACATTATTCTTATAATGAACTTTCATCAGATCTTTCACTTCTGAATGGTGTTTTTAAGTAAGCTCTATGCCCAACCTTGGGCTCAAACTCAGGACCTTGAGATCAAGAGTTGCATGCTCTATCAACTGAGCCAGCCACAGGCCCCCAGATCTTTCACTTTTGAACGTAATCAGTAATAAAGTAACTACAATCATTTTGAGTCTTTTGTCATCTACAGATAAGTCTTGCTTTACTCTGATTCTTCCATGAGTGGTCTCGCCTGTACCACTCAGGTATATGACTGAGTGATTTTCTTCAACAGTAGACTGTCTCAGAGCCCTGTGGAAAGGGACTTTGCCATGTACTTTTGGGCACAGGCTTCTGAAAGCCTCACTTAAACAATTGTAGAGACAAATGGAGTGAGTCAGAATTTCCAGGACATTAGTCAAAAAGCAGATGGGTTCATGAAATTGCTAATCCAAGTTGCAGTGGAAAAAGAATTAATTATATAGAACTAAATGATGAAAGATGAATGTGGCTTGTGTTAGGAATATCGTTCATATTTTAATATTCTATTTTCTGGATATAAAGAATCCCCTAAGTTGTCTTTTCTCTTAAGCTGACTATAACTCATAAAAATTTAATAGATTATGCTTTTATGAACATAAATAACATGTTTATCTTTTTCTCCCTGCCTGACTTCTCCAGAATTCAGGAACTATTAAATGTTCTCTTTTCATGGCAATATACTGATTTGAATAGGTTCAATAATGATCAGTCTTCCATGTTAGCAAGACAATTGGAAACATTAGTTGTGCAACTATGGCCTTACTTGGAATGACATATTTGAAACTGATGCTCATTTAGTCAGATATGACCAAACACTTTAAAGAAACAAAGGTTGACTTTATGGAACCAATGTTTACAAAGCCCCCTTGCAAAAACTATCCTTGTATCTGCCTTACACTAGAGTTTCTAGTGTGACAGGTGAGTAAGAAAAGTCACTTGGGAGGCTCAGGAAAGTAGGTTATTATTTTTTTTTTGGAAAACTAAGAAGAGTGGATTTAACTGAAATCTATGGGTACTGCAGGTAACTTCCATGGTTAAGTTCTTGGGTTGACTTCCTAGCTTCCAAGGATTTTAAAAGTCCAATATGAGATTCTTTTTAAAAGTTTCCAGACTTGTGGAACATAAGGAATAGCAGGAGGACATTAGGAAAAGGAAGGGAAAAGTGAATTGAGGGAAATCGGAGGGGCAGAGGAACCATGAAAGACTGTGGACTCTGAAAAACAAACTGAGAGTTTTTGAGGGGAGAAAGGTGGGGGGATGGGTGAGCCTAGTGGTGGGTATTAAGGAGGGCCAGGATTGCAACAACTGGGTGCGGTATGTTAACAATGAATCTTGGAACACTACATCAAAAACTAATGATGTACTGTATGGTGACTAACATAACATAAAAAAAAAAAAGAAAGAAAGAAAGAAAAAAAGCTTCCAGAAAAGCAACCTTAAGAAGACCTACATAATGGTAAATTACCATTCTTGCTGCATCTGTGTAAATCATGTGGCCAAATCTGATGAGAATATCCTCATTTGGGAATCAAGAATAATTTTTCTTTGAGATTATTTTTGATCAAGAGGAGGGTGACTGTAAAGAGAGATTTATGTCAGCATTGCCCAAAGCTCTTTTTTCCCAGTTATTAGATCCTGGCCCTGTTGTTCATTGCCTTTGAGCTACTTTGTGCTTCTATGTTGAGTGAAGAAAACTGATTGATACACAAACTCTGTCATATGTGGTAGAACTTTCGTTGATGTTTTCCTTCCCCCAACCCTTGGAAGAACCACTTTGGTATCTACCTGCAAGTTGGATTGGATACTGATGCTTTGCCCACATTGCCAATAATACCAAATTTTCGATTCTTTCAGTTTCCTTCAGTATCTAGCTACAACACTCCACACTAAGTTTTCCAGTTTATCTCCCTCCCCTCTGAGCTGGTGTCATAGAGAACTAAAACCTGACCACCCAGATTCCTGTCTATTGGAACTCTAAGTTGCTTTGCTCTGGCCCTTGGAAGAGGCCCTGAGAGTCAAAGTCCAATGACTTGACATAAACCTTGAAGGATTCATTGTTGCAGCAGACCACGCACGGGCCAGATTTTTTCCTGGACTTGCTGCTGTCTGGGCCCCTAAGGAAGCAAATCCAGTGAAATGCTCAGGTTCTGCATGTCCTTATATGAGAGGTAACCAATATCATGCAGATTACCACAGTATTGACATTCTAGCTTTAAGAAACCCAATGAGTGTTGTTGCATAACTAAAAGATTTTCCTCCACTGACCTGTGTTCTACCAGACTGGTTACGTTCAAGGTTCAACTCTTGACTATTCGACACAACCTTCTATAGCAATATTTCTCTTTTTCATATAAGATGCCTGATATCCAGGCCTTCACAAAAACTGATTTTTGCCACCACCCCTCAACAATAGATGGTTCAACTGATTTTATAGGAACAATGCCAACAACAGTCCTTGAGAGACTATTTCTTAGATTTTGCTTTGCCCCACTCAGGAGATTTGGGGATGAATAATACTCATTCATCTTGAATGACAGGGGAATTGACAGTGTTGAACTTCATTTGAGCCCTACGCTCCCCCAAAACAGTGATTGTTAGGAAATTCTCCCCCAGTTTTGTGTTCAGGGAAGTAGACTGACCACAAAGAATCACCCTTTCCCATTTGATATACTAAAGACCCACCTCCACTCCACTCTTCTTCACAATTCTCTTATTTACTTGCCTCTACAAAACCAGACCCCCTTCTGGTTATTTGAGTCATTGCTCATTAATGAATGTTTTCTCTGTTGCAATAGCTGGGATAATATTATTTCTTTAATTGTCTGGTGTATTTTGTCTTCCACACCCTGTAAAATAGATTCTGGCTATGTCAATAGGCTTTGGTTCTGGTTCAGTTAGGGCCTACAGGGAAGACTTGGCAGACAGGGAGAAGATGGTAGTTGGGGAATTTATTCTCCTGATTGTGTCCCATACATCTTTCATCTACACAACTCTCCCCTTTTGAGTTCCAAGACCTACACCTTCCCCTCATCCCTTCAGCCTGATGGTGATGACAGCTCTTTTGCCACTGGACCCCTGGACACTGTACTTCCCCCTGTGGCTGTTCTATACCTCTGCATCTCTCAATGGTCCCTTTGTAAATAAACACATAATGTGAGAGTGCTGTTTTCCTTTGGGAGTCTGTTTGACACCATCTCTTTTAGGAGTTCAGGAGATATTTTGGTCTTTGGGAACCCATTCTTCAAACACTCTTGGGAAGGACAATGGTTTCCCATTTTTTCCTAAATTATTTTCTTTGTTTTTTTTTTTTAATTTTATTTTATTTTTTCATTGTTTATGTACCACACCCAGTGCTCCATGCAATACGTGGCCTCCTTAATACCCACCACCAGGCTCACCCATCCCCCCTCCCTCTCCCCTCCAAACCCCTCATTTTGTTTCTCAGAGTCCACAGTCTCTCATGCTTCATCTCCCCCCTGATCTATCCCAATTCACTTTTCCTTTTCTTCTCCTAATGTCCTCCAGAACAAGGTCCACCATGATCTGTCCCCCTTTCTCACTTCTGCACTTCTTCTCTATCATGCTTGGGTGAATTCATGCTTGAGCCACTTGAAATTATTTGAAGTTCCTCAAACATGGAATGTTATTTTACCCCATAATACTTTATCCCAGGCTGGGACATCCACTCACCCACATCTGGTAAACTCTCACCTATATTTCAGTCAAGAACCCTTTTCTAGAAATCTGCCCCACCTATACCTCTTAGGTAGGGCTGGCCTCTCCCTCCTCCACATCCCTCCTCTCTTACTCAACTCTAGTTCTGCATCTGCCACACTCTCCTGGAGAAGTTTGTCTCCACATATTTGCTCCCCACTACAAATCTTCCTTGATTTCTGATGGGCTTGTGTCCTGATAAACCCACCCTAAATTGAAAACATCATAAGTTGAAATACACTTAATACACCTCACCTACCAAACATCACAGCTTGGTTTAGCCTATGTTAAGTGTGCTCCAAACACTTATACTAGCCTACAATTGGGCAAAATCATCTAATGCAAAGCTATTTTATAATGAAGTCTTGTCTATCTTATCTAATTGATTGAACATGTATTGAAAGTGAAAAACAGAATGGTTGCATGGTACAGAATGGTTTTAAGTGTATTGGTTGTTGGGCACCTGGGTGGCTCAGTGGGTTAAAGCCTCTGCCTTCGGCTCAGGTCATGATCTCAGCGTCCTGGGATCGAGGCCTGCATTGGGCTCCCTGCTCAGTGGGGAGCCTGCTTCCTCCTCTCTCTGCCTGCCTCTCTGCCTACTTGTGATCTCTCTCTCTCTGTAAAATAAAAAAAAAGTGTATTGGTTGTTTACCTTCTTAATTACATGGCTGACTGGGAGCTGCAGTATCATAAGAGAGTATCATCCTGTATACTGCTAACCAGGATAAGATAAAAATTCAGAATTCAAAGCATAGTTTTTACTGAATTCCTTTCACTTTCACACCGTCCAAAAGTAAAAAAAAATCATAAGTTGGACTACTATAGGGATTGTCTTTTCATTCCTAGATCCTTGAAGGCAGGGACTGGGTCTTTTTCAATTCATGCTAATGTACGGCTTGCATATATTTAGCACTTGAGAAATATCAGGTTTGTTAACTTATAACTGAATAAATTAAACTGAGAGCCCAATTCCTCTTGGGACAGTGAAGCAAGAGAGGCTCACTTCAAAGGGGAAGGGTGAGTTGTTAGATTTTGACTTCTGCCTAGAGAGGGCCCCACATACCTTTTATAGACCTAATAAGAAAGGAGAGGAAAGAAAGAGCTTCAGGGTTAATATCTCAGCAAAAACTGGGTCATAATGAAGCTGAGGGTATTCAAATTGGTCTTCTCTCTAGGGAGGCAAACTACATAAATTAATACACTGAACCATGGCCTGAAGAGACCTGAGGCTTTAATAAATAAAGAGCTGCACTGGGCCAAACAAGAATATAACACTGCCAAATGTCCTGGCGTCTCAGTTACAATAACAATGTTTCCTCGGCCAGGGCCAGAGAGCAGCTCAGAGAACATTACAGAATTTTTGTGCTCCTCTTAAAATCCTCTTTGATTGAAAAGACAGCTTTGGCATCTCCCCAAAGCAAAGTGGATGTCTCCAGTCTGCTCAAGGCTCCTGCTTGACTCTGGCTTGAAAGGAAAAGCTATTTCTGGATCCTTTCTCTCTGCATTGTTCTCTTCTTGGTGGCTTCTCCATTTATTTAGGACAAAAAACCAACTGGTGTTCAAGGCATAATTCTTCTGAGTATGGCTCAGCTGGATGCCCCGTACTACACCATAGAATATTAGAATATTTGAACAAGAAGGGACCTTAAAAGTAATGTCATTCAATCATTTATTTTACAGATAAAAAATCTAAGGTTCAAAGTGGTGATCAAACTGACTCGCTCAAGGTTAGAAAGTAGGGACAAAATTAGTTTGGGATTCCAACCTGGAATCTAGAATCTCTGATTTCAAGTAATACTCCCTGTTTTCAAATACCTCTAACTTTCTATCCATTCATCAATCAAAAGTTACCTTAAGCATTTATTAAGAATAAAATGCCCTTCATTCTTCTGTTTGGAATAAAGCTTAATTTTTGCAAGCTCACAGTGTGGTAGAGACTTCTAGGTTTTCCCCATATCTGGTTTTCCTTTTCTTTAGGTCACATGAAATGACTAGACTTCTCTGTCCCCCACAGTTGGGAAAGGCCATATAACGAGTTCTTTTTTTTAAATTTTATTTTAACCTCAAAGAATGAAAATGATTTATTAAATACAATTTAGCACTTCGATTTATAAAACAGTTGGAGGTAGTAATGTGCAATAAATTAATTTATTATGAATTATGAAATTATTAATACACCTCTACTTAAACATTTGTGGTTCACAGAAATTATATGAAATTATTTATCAGAGCCATTTCCACTTTCTGCCTTATCTAACTATATTTGATGAATGGGTTGGCATGTCTTTGTTATTACATAGAGAATACTTTTTGCCAAGACATATGGCTCAGGGTTTAATAAGTTAAATTACATGAATATATAACTAGTTCTAACCAATGGGCTTTGAGCAGAAAGAAGTAGCTTATGTCACTTCTGGGCTGAGACAGGAGATGCTGGGTGTGAGACCTCCAGCACTCTCGCTGGCTGTTGTGACTGAGGAGGCTGCTGGTTAAGCCTTCCATGAGCCTGGATCTTGAATGATTATATGGAACAGAGTTCTCTGCTGACCCATGTGAGATCTATAACATGTGTGAGGACCCTTTATTGGGTTAAATCACTGATATTTGGGTGCTGTTTGTTACTGCAACATAAACTTAATGCCACCTGGCTTAATATGGGATGAGAAATGATCAACCTTAATTTATAGTAATGTTTAAATGACTATAGGAGCTCTTTCCCTGGGATCAAGTTGTGATATCAATTTATAGGGATAGATGAGACAAAGGCATTTTCTTTTAGAATTTTATAATCTAATGTTGGAATGAGAATGTATGTAAATAGTTATATGTGATGTTATGAAAACTGCCATTGACAAGTACAGAAAATGTGTTTTTGGGGAGGGAGGTGATCCTCCACGGATAGGAGAAATTATGGAAGACTCAATGTACAGTGAGCTTTAATTGAGTTCCTCTTATATGCAAACATTGATAGAAGTCTTGGGAGAGTCTGGATTTAGAACTTCAGAGAAGTCAGGGTCATTCAAAATCTTACTGGAAAGGAGATGAAATCCACTTCATTTATATTCTTCACAAACTTTGCATTGAAATTTCTTGAGATTCTGTAATTTGATGTGGAAAATCACCTTGGAAGTAAGACAGATGCCTCAGACCTTTATTTTCTAAGAGTTTAGAAAGAATGGCATTAGTAGGGTTGTTTGAAAAAACCCTGGTTGAGGCAGGACTTGGATTCTACATTGACTGTGTCAATTTGGGCAGGTTATAGAATCTCTCTGTACTTACCTTCAATGTCTGTAAATAAGACAGATGGCCCAAATCAATGTTTTCCATTATGTGTTTTGAAAGTGTATACATGAAATACTTGTTTCCCAGGACACTTGATGAAAAAGGGTTCTGAAGCCAGATAACATTGAGAAATTCTGTCCCCTCAATGGATCTGAGATTGCCTCCTGGAGATTCCTGGAGGTGCCCATTAGCTTAGGAAAGTCTCTAAAAAGTCCTCCCACAGAGAAACTTGTTTTGATTTGTTTAATCTAGCATTTCTCAAATTTATTTGACTATAGGTCCACTCTCCCACCACAAACTAAAAATCAAAGAACATTTGCTAGTATCACCTGGAACAATTACTATTTGACGTACTCCTTGGAAAATGCTGATCACTGACCAGCATGACTTTGTAACATGAAGATGTTCCCTTCATTTTCTAACTTCTCACAGCCTCAGCAAATTATTTTTCACTTAACATCTTCTTCACCTTTTCTGTGAAGAGCAGTATGTAAATCATCAGAGATCAGATTAGTGCCCTTTGTTCCAGATTCATTAAAAAAGGGGGGGGGGTTTAGAAAAATAAATCTTTTACATTTGATGATTGTTCTATACTTTTCATACATTCATTATTTCCTGCTGGCTTTACATTATAGTGACAGAGGCAAGTGAGAGACCCTATTATCTTTGTTCGACGTATGAAGTCTCAAATCAAAGACATGCTGCTATCCTCACAGAGTTTACCATCCAGTGAGTTAAAGAGACAAGTAAATAATAATAATAATAATGGCCATCACTACAAAACTGCTTATTAATTGCTAATCCCTGTTCTACGTTCCTTATGTGTACCAGCACACCTCTGAGGTATAGTGTGGGTCCAGTTCCAGAACACAAAGTGAATATTGCAATAAAATGAGTCAAATGAATTTTTTTGGTTTCCCAATGCATATAAAAGCTTGTGTACACTATGCCATAAGCTATTAAGTATGCAATAGTATTATATCCAAGAAAACAGTGTACATACCTTAATTAAAATAACTCTTTATTGCTAAAAAAAATGCCCAACCAACACCTGAGCTTTCAATGAGTTGTAATCTTTTTGCTGGTGGAGGGTCTTTGCCTGGATGTTGATGGTTGCTGAGGGTGGTGGTGGATGCTGAAGGTTGGGGTGGCTGCGACCATTTCTTAAAATAAGGCAGCAGTGAAGTTTGCTGCATGGAGTGACTTCTGATTTTGTGAACGATTTCTCTGTAGTATGCAATGCATTCAACAGCATTTTACATACAGTAGAACTTCTTCCAAAATTGAAGTCAGTTTTCTCAAATACTGCTGATGCTTTATCAACTAAGTTTTTGTACTATTCTAAATCTTTTGTTGTCATTTCAACAACCTTCAGAACATCTTTGCAAGGAGTAGTTTCCATCTCAAGAAACCACTGTCTTTGTTCATCTGTAAGAACTCCGCATCCATTCAAGCTTTATCATGAGATTGCAGCAATTCATCATATCTTCAGGCTTCACTTCTAATTCTAGTTCTCTTGCTATTTCCACCACACTGCAGTTACCTCTTCCACTGAAGTCTAGAAACCCTCAAAGTCATCCAGGAGAGTTGGAGTCAACTTCTGAAATCCTACGAATGCTGATAAATTAACCTCTTCCCGTGAATCACAAATGTTCTTAATGGCATCTGGAATGGTGAATCCTCTCCACAGGTTTTCAATTTACTCTGACCAGATCCATCAGAGGAATTTCTATGCATGGAAGTGGTAGCCTTATAAAATGCACTTCTTAAATAGTGAGACTTGAGAGTTGAAATGACACTTTGATCCATGGGCTCCAGAATGGATGTTGTGTTAACAACATGAAAATAACATTCATAACAGGCATGAAAATAACATTCATCTCATTGTCCATTTCCATCAGAGCTTTTGGGGGACCAAAAAGCTGATCATCAATGATCAGTAATATTTTGAAAGGAATCTTTTTTTTCTGAGTAGTAGTTCTCAACAGTGGGCTTAAAATATTCAGTAAACTACGTAGCAAACAGATGTGCTGTTATCCAGGCTTCGTTGTTCCATTTATAGAACACAAACAGAGTAGATTTAGCATACTTCTTAAGCACCCTAGGATTTTCAGATCAGTAAATAAACATCAGTGCTTCCTGCTTCAACCTTGCACTTTTATGTTATGGAGATGACTTCTTTCCTTAAACCTCATGAGCCAACCTCTGCTAGCTTCTAACTCTCACCTCTCTCAGACTTCACAGAATTGAAAAGAGTTAAGGCCTTGCTCAGGCTTAGGCTTTGGCTTAAGGAAAGGTTGCGGCTGGTTTGTTCTTCTCTCCAAATCACTAAAACTTTCTCCATATCAGCAATAAGGTTGTTTTGCTTTCTTACCATTGTGGTGTTCTCTGGAGTAGCACCTTTAATTTCCTTCAAGGATTTTTCCTTTGCATTCACAACTTGGCCAACTATTTGATACAAGAGGCCTCACTTTTGGCCTATCTCAGCTTTTGACATGACTTCCTCACTAAGCTTAATCATTTCTAGCTTTTGATTTAAAATGAGAGACGTGTGACTCTTCCTTTCACTTGAAAACTTAGAGGCCCATTATAGGGTAATGAATTGGCCTAATTTCAATATTTTTGTGTTTCAGGGAATAGAGAAGCCTAAGGAGAGGGACATAGATGGGGGGAACAGCTGGTTTATGGAGTAGTCAGAACATACATTTATCACTGAGTTCACTGTCTTATATGGATGTGGTTCACAGTGTCCCCAAAATAATTACATTAGTAATATCAAAGATCACTGATCACAGATCACCGTAACAAATACAATAATAATGAAAACATTTGTAAGGAATAAAATGGAGGACTCTAGGGGAAGGGAAGGAAACGTGAATTGGGGTAAATCAGAAGGGGAGATGAACCATGAGAGACTGTGGACTCTGAGAACCAAACTGAAGGTTATAGAGGGGAGGGGTGAGGGGGGATGGGTGCGCCTGGTGGTGGGTATTAAGGAGGACATGTATTGCATGGAACACTGGGTGTGGTGCATAAACAATGAATCTTGGATTACTGAAACAATAAAATAAAATAAAACAAAAACGAAAACGAAAACAAAAAAATAATGAAAATGTTTGGAAGATTGGGGGAATTAACAAAATGTGACATAGGGACATAAACTGAAAAAATGCTGTTGGAAAAATGGTACCAAAGGACTTGCTTGATACAGGGTTGTTGCAAAAACCTTCAATTTATAATATCTGTGAAGCACAATAAAGTGAATTGCAATAAAATGAGGTATGCCTGTGTATTTACTCATTTGATACTCAACAACCTGATGAGGTAGGTACCATATTAACCCCATTTTTACCAAAAAGAAAAAATACAGTTAAGTAGACCATGATTCAAGTTAACATAGCCAGTAAGCATCAGAACTAGGATTCAAATCATAGCAATTCAGCTCAATGTCAGAGTGTTGAATACTGTCCTATCCTGCCCCTTCTGTGCGATAAATCTCAGGATAGATGAGCACAAATATAACACCTAACCCAGCCAGTTAGTAAGGTCAGAAAAAGTTCCTTGGAGGAAGTGGCACTTGAGAGTCTTAAAAGTTAGAAAAGAATTAGCCAAGCAGAGACTGCAAAAGTCTTTCTAGATAGAAGGAACAGATTACATGCCTGGAGATGAGGCAGCACGCAGCACTCTTTGGGCAATTGCATTTAGCTTTGCAGGGCAGAAGCATGGTGTGTGGGGAGGGGGCAGTGGGGCAGAGGAGACTGGTGAGGCTGAAAGGAGTCAGCATGTTCCAAGGTTCTGATACCTCATAGAAGCACTGATGGGGAAGGAATACATTGACAGCATTTAACTAAGGATGCCACATATGCAGAGTTCATGTCAGTTTGGGAGGGATGACCTTATTGTTAAAAAATCCATTTAAGAAGCTACTGCAGTAAGTAATCCATATGGGAGGTGATGAAGTCTTAAATAAGGAGGGATAGTGGCACAAAAAGTTAGAAACAGATAAAACATATATAGGAAGTGGAATCAAAGGGCTATAGGGACCAACTGGATAAGCAGAGAGGGGATGATTAGACACCAGCTGGCCTAGGCCAGTCTCTAGTGGAGGGTTTCTCAAGGGTTACTTGGTACCACTGATCGTTTTGGTCAGATAATTCTTTATTGGAGGGAGGTATGTGGCTGTCCCATACATTTTAGGATGTCCAGCATCATCCCTGGCCTTTACCCACTAGATTCCCAGTGCCACCCATCCTCCAAGGTCATGACAATCAAAAATGTCTCAACATATTGCCAAAAGTTGAGGCGTCAGGGTGCTGGGAGCAGGGGAGGAGACAAAATCATTCCCAGTAATGTTTCTTAAAGTATGGCCCAAAGACCAATCCCTTTGGCATCTCTGGGGAACTTGTTAGAAAAGCATGTGCCTGAGCCCCAAACCAGTTTTTACTAAGTCAGAAACTCTCAGGTGGATCCCAGCGATCTTTGTTTGAACAAGACCTTCTAGGGAAGTTTGAGAACCAGTAGTATCGAAGAAGAGGGAGACAAATGAGGCTGAGGTCAGATGAGGTCAGATGCTATAGACAGGGTCATGTACATCAGCCCTGAAGGTGTAATCTAGAGATTAGGTTAAGTCCTAGCAATCCTGGTTAAAGTGAGCTCAGACCACTCTTTTCTGAAACTTGGGTGTAAGGGGTGGAGGGAAAGCTAAAAGATCATGCAGGTTCCAAGGAAGGGGATTTATTTTTTGGCTAAGGCTTAAATATGTGTACAAGTTTAAGCAAAGAGTCAGGTGTGACAGAGATTAAAAGCTGAAAAAAAGAGAAGTAGAGGGTCTAGGAGAGATTACTTCGGGAAAAAAAGTGAAATTTGTGAGTAAACAATCCAAAATATCAAAAAAGGCAATGATAGAGACCATGGTATGGTTTAGAGTGAAGTCTCAAGGGAGAGGTAGGGAAAAGTTTATTATTTGGGTTCAAAGTCGGCCTTGGGATTATACCTGGACCCTGGGAGGGTCTCACTGAAGGTTCGGACCTATCCTACACCCATGCAAAATAACCACTGATTCAGGCCAAGGACAAAGAATAGAGTCCTCAATTATCTGGACATACCAATTAAAAGGGGCTTCCTTTATTTAACGAATTTCATCACTCAAATTAAGAACAAATTCTTTTTGTACCTGATTGGTCCATTTATCTTGCACAGAGATTCTGCTTTGGTGGCCTGGAAACTCTAAGTTCATAAATCACCGTACAATCCTGGATTCTTGGCATGAGAGTACCTTCAGAGGTAAACTGGTCTCTGCCCTCTCTTTGGGAAGATAAAGCATCTTGATACTCATCTTCACAGGTAATTCAACTGAGCACCCAAGAGAGAAAGAGACTTGCTTAGAGGAACAGAGAGCCATCTTGTTAATATGTTAAGTGTTAAACGATGTGCTTTCCAGGGGAAGGAAGACCAACTGACACATGAAAATAATAGGAATGGCTGTGGAGGAGAGGGTATGAGGCAACATCTAGCCAGCAGAATTTTCAACTAGGCTTCCAGTAACAGACTTACCCCTTAGTCTTTGGTCAGCCAATGCTAGGTATACCAAGCTGAGCAAGATCTGTTCTTCACTCTCAAGAAGCTCACCACCTAGTGGAAAAGCAAATGTGCCAGCAAATCAATGCAATATAATGTGATAGGTGCTGTGATCGTTGCAAATACAGGAGAGCATACAGTGAGGAGAGGAGAGAGAAGAGTGCCATTCCCAACAGGCAGGAGAGCATGCATGAAGTTCCTAGAGCCAAGGAAGCATGGTGAGTACAGGGAAAAGCACCCAGTGCTCTCTAGCAAGGCACAGGGTGCAGGGAGGAGGGGAACATCAGAGATGGGTGGGGTGAGGCCGGGCCACAATAGAGATTCCCAAACTTTCTTAGCTCACTGCTCTTTGAGCATGTCAGTTATTTTTCCCCAGGGCCCCGAGAACCAAAGAAATACCATGTATGAAGTAGTTGGGTCCAAACAGCTTAATAGATATTTATGTCCAACAATTATTGCCATTTGAAAATAATACACATAAATGAAATGAAAACCTAATATTACCATTCTATTTGTAACAGATCACAATTCCTTATGAATAGGACATATGTAACTGTTGGACACTGTACAATTTCTCAAACCTTGAAATCAGATTAGCCATTTTCATTTTCTGCTCCACATTAAATTTGGGGTGACATTTCCTTGTTATCATCATGCCCTCCAAAACCCCAGCTTTGCAAAAACACGATGTTATCAAAAAGAACATAGTTGGGTCAAAGGCTAAACTGTGAACTATCGCAGGCCACTGTCCCTCAACATTGAGCCTTGTTGCATTTCCATCCAAAAAGGTAAAATATTCTGAGTTCCCCACAGTGTTCTGAGGCACCCCGGGGCCCAAAATGCAAATCCTGGGGCCACAATATAGTTCATGGTTTCTAAAAGAGGTTTAATGATGAAACCGCGAAACTCAAAACCTGGAGTTAGTAACTGGGGACACTGAGCAATTGCTTACACTGTTAGTGAAAGACAGAAAATTCTTGAACATATGCAAAGCAGATGGAGAAATGAAACACTGGAAGGTAAAGATTATAGCAAAGGAGATATTATGTGCTTAAGAAATTATTTTTAATTCTTTACAAATGGTTTTTGTTTTTGTTTTACAGTGATAACCCTCAGCCATGGTGTGAGGAGGAAGGCCCGTGGATGGTGAGACTTATCCTGGTGAGCCATTATGCTCGCCTTTTTGTTGTGGTGGTGTGCGCGCGTCTTTCGTGGTTCAGCCAAGCATAAACAACTCTGAAGTAATTGCTGTGGATTCTAGGGCTCTAACGCTCCAATCCCTAACTTTGGGTAAATTGTTAGTGGAATTCTAGGATTTCCAAAGGACTGTAACAGCAACAAATGTCAAAGGAGACAGAGGAAATGAAAAAAAGAAAAAGTCAGCAGGCAGCAAAGACATAACTTACCTGCAATAGAAAGACCCTCTCAGTGAAGGAGATAAAGGAGGGAATGACTGACCTTTATTCATGGGAGATGAGATAAAGTAAAAGGAACTGGTGCCATGAAAAGCAAGGGAAATGAGAGCCTGCAGAGAGAGAAGCATTTTCTTGTCATT
This sequence comes from Ailurus styani, assembly GCA_002007465.1. NCBI lineage: Eukaryota > Metazoa > Chordata > Mammalia > Carnivora > Ailuridae > Ailurus > Ailurus styani. Next base: position 62,532 of record LNAC01000789.1, on the reverse strand, counting down.
TGGACAGCAGTGACATTATTGAGTCTCTGCCCACGTTGCCTCTGACAGGAATTGTCTCTCTGGACTGCCTGAGGAATGGGTAGGGACACTCCTATGAAGAACAGGCAGTTGGCTGCACAGAGTGATTAGAAGTCACATAAACTTCCCAGCCTTGGACCAAAAATAACCTCCTTTCAGGCCTGCCACCAAGCCTGAAATGCTCACCATTGTCTCCGTGCATCTGAATTGGGGCACCGTGTCTCCAGGGTTGCTCTGTTAAAATAGAAAGGTGCTATTTTAGAAGGATAAGGCTTTAACCCGTCCATGTTTGTCCACATGGTTAGCCAATATAATCTAATGAATTATCTAATAAGTATTTTACCATATCTAAAGTTATCTCTTCCTGTATAATAAATCGTCCCCAAACTCAGTGGCTTAAGTCCATAAAAATGTATTGTCTCCCAGTTTCTGTGGGTCAGGAATTTGGGAGTGGCTTAGCTGGCAGTTCCGGTGCAGGGTCTCTAATGAGGATGTGGGTAGGATGCTGGCGGGGGCTTCCGGTCTGCATGTGACGCCTTGAGTGCTTCCAAGATGGCTACGAATGTGGTTTTCTGGCAGACAGCCTCAGTTCCTTCCCACACATGCCTCTCCAGGGAGCTCAGTACCCTTACAACATGGCTGTGGGCTTCCCTCAAGAGTGAGTGATTCCAGAGAGAGAAGCAGGGAGGGAGCGACAATGCTTTCCATGTCCCGTCTTGGAAGTTACACTCTCACTGATGGCATATGCCGTTCCTTGGGAGGAAGTTACAAGTTCCGTCCCTACTCAAGGAGAAGGAAGTTAATCTCCAGCTGTTGAATGGAAGAGTATCAAAGATTTGTAGACATTTAAAACTCACCACACCTAATCACCCACTAGCCACGGAAAGATGGGGAATGAGGCAGGTTAAGGATATTTTTTCTCAATGGCTTTATTGTGGTATATTTGACATGCTATGCAGTTGGACAATTCAGTGGTTTTTAGTATAATCACAGTGCCATGCAGTCATCACCACTCTCTAATTCCAGAACATTTTTATCACCTCAAGAAGGAACCCTGTATCCATTAGTGGTCACTCCCTATTCCCTTACTCACCGGGCCTTGGTAACCACCAATTTACTTTTCAGTTAGGTAAGTTTTGATTGAGGAAGAAGAGATCAGAATAAATTTCTATCCTGGTCTTCCATCTTGCTAAGGCTGGTCAGTGGAGGGTGGACAGAGGCAGGAATCTGCATGGGACAGCAACAGAGCAACAGTACCAGGTTGACCTGTATGCTGCAAACAGTACTCAGAGCTTACATGGAACTTCTCACCACCAGGAGCCAGAATGCAAATACTATGTAGGAAACTGGCTCTTCCTGGTGGTCTAGTGGGGTCCCTGAGCAGCAGACCAGCAATCTGACAATTCCAGTGCCTTTCTGGGGGGAGACACAGACCTGAATGAAATGCTACAGGTAGAGAGATGCTGACTCGAGAATCAGATCCTCTGTGCTGGGATCCTGGCTCTGCTCTTGACTAGCTTGTGTCTTTCATCAAGTTTCATTACTTAAACCAAGCCTTCCTTGCAGAATGGAATGAATTCTCCTTTTGATTTCTTTTCTACCTACCAGTTCCTAAGATCCACCTTAGAAGTACCATCCTTGCAATTTCGTTATAAGAATTAGACATATGTGGACTATGCTTAGCCTGAGTACTTTGTATGTAGCGTGTCTCCAATAGAGGATGGTTACTACTAGTACTATTTATAAGGTTGCTAGGGAATAACTTGGATTTAGTCTGGGAGCCTCTCAGTAACCTCTGTGGCATGTTGGGATAGGAGTTCAGGCGAATTCTCTTTAATTTACTGCCGTTTAAGACACACCAGCCCTCTCTCGCCTCCCCTGGGGCTGCTCCAGCCTTTCTTTTGAATGGAGGGTGAATCTGAGAAGCTGTTTTGCTCTCACTGAGCTTTAGAAGTACAACAAGAGCTTAGAAATACTGCTATATACGTGTATACATTTATATAAAAGTTGGTTTCTTCCCTTTTAAATGCATACCATTTAACAAGCACAGATAGACACAAATGCACTGCTTTGCAGTGTTAGCAGAAAAACAGTATCTACAATCCAAACAAATGAGCAGTTTGGCACAGCTGCAGAGGCAGCATGGGAAGAAGAGGCATAGCTGGATGGGCTCTCTCCCTGGTCTCCTGTTCCAGATCTGTGTGTGGTCAAAGGTAGTATTACTGGGGCCCACAGCCTCTGCTGCCTTGCTTGGTGCCATCAGCCCCAGACTTGTCTCATGACAGAGAAAGTACAAGAAAGAGAAGCCTCACTTTGAGAAAAGAAAGAACAACCTGTCCCTCTGTGAACCTTCCTTCCCAAGGCTGGCATTCCCCTGGCACTAAGTAGGCACAGAGAATTTACTCACAGCCTTGACACCTTTTCTTCCTGGCATGGTTGGGGGACCAGCTCTGTAGGGAAATCTGTAGGGAACAGACCTCCTCATCTCACCCAGAGCCCCCATCCAACCACTCACTATCATGTACCTATGTTTAATTCCTTCGTAACACTACTTCTCAAAATTTTTTTATTTGCTTATTTGTTCAATCTCTCCATACCAGGAAAGCATAAGGTCCACTGGCATGGGGGAGTTGGCCATCTTTCTATCCAGCATCCCAGTTTCTGGAACTCTGTTTGATGTACAGCATTTGGCAAATGTTGCTGAGAGAATGAATAGAGCCATTCAGCACTATCTCATTTGATTTTTCTAAAACCTGAAAGAACCACTTCTATTGGCTTTATTCTACAGATGGGGAAACTGAGGGTCCTGATTCATCAATGACTTGTCTGAAGCCACACAGCTGGTAAGAGAGGGAGCCAAAGTCTGAATTAGTTTCTGACTTCAGATCCTTTGTTGTTTTCTCAAATCCTGCTACTGTCCTGTGTACTCCATGATGTCTCTGCTTCTAGAAAGTCACCCCCTCCCCAACTGTTTAAGGTTGATGACTGTCTTACACCATGTTTTCTTCCTCAATGGGTAGTTTCATCTTTCTGATTATGTCTCATAAGAAAGTCACCAAAGGAAAAGGTATCCTGGTTGTCATAAGCTTAGATGCATGATCCTTTCCATATATATATGTGTGTGTGTATATATATATATGTATATATATATGTATATATATATGTATATATATATTTAAATTGCCATGAAGAATTCATTGGGGGGTGCCTGGGTGGCTCAGTGGGTTAAAACCTCTGCCTTCAGCTCAGGTCATGATCTCAGGATCCTGGGATCAGGCCCTGCATCAGGCTGTCTGTTCAGCAGGGATCCTGCTTCCTCCTCTTTCTCTGCCTGCCTCTCTGCCTACTTGTGATCTCTCTCTCTGTGTCAAATAAATAAAATAAAATCTTAAAAAAAAGAATTCATTGGAACTGATATGGAGTGATCTCCAAAATATTAAGTGAAAAAAGTATGATGCAGAACACTGTGGGTGGAAAACTACCATTTTGGTAAAAAGGGAGGGAAAACTGTTCAATCCCACAGTTACACTCCTTGGTATTTACCCAAATGAGTTGAAACTTAATGTCCACATGAGAATGTGGACATAGATGTTGATAGCAGCTTTATTCACAATTGCCAAAGCTCTGAAGAAACCAAGATGTCCTTCAGTAAGTGAATGGATAAATAGACTGTGGTCCATCCAGACAATGGCATATTATTCAGTGCTAAAAAGAAATGAGGTATCAAGCCATGAAAAGACATGGAAGAACTTAAAATTCATATTACTAAGTGAAAGAAGCCAATCTGAAAAGGTGACACACTGTAGGATTCCAACTACATGACACTCTGGAAAAGGCCCAACTATGGAGATAGTAAGAAAAAAAAATCTGTGGTTCCCACGGGGTCAGTAGGGAATAGGGGGAGCACAGGGAATTTTTTAGGTCAGTGAAACGCTTTTGTTTGATACTATGAAGATGGATACATGACAGGCATTTGTCAAAACCCATAGAATGTACAACACCAAGAGGGAACCCTAATATAAACCATGGGCTTTGAGTTATAATGATGTGTCAATGTAGGTTTATCAATTATAATGAATGTACTACCCTGGCGGGGGATGTTGGTAACAGGGGAGGCTCTGTATGTGTGGGGGTGGGGAGTATATGGGAAATTTCTGCATCTACCTCTCAGTTTTGCTCTGAACCTAGAAATGCTTTAAGATTCTGCTTATAAAATAAGTCACAGAGATGAAAATTGCAGCATAGGTAATATAGTCAATAATATTGTAATAACGTTCTATGGTAACAGCGACTATACTTACTGTGGTGCACACTGAATAAGGTATAGAATTGTTGAATCACTGTTGTAAACCTGAAACTAATATAACATTGTTGATTATATTTCAATTTTTTTAAAAAGAGAAAAAACATTTTAAAAAATTTGAAAATTTAAAATTAAGATTAAAAAAGGGAAAAGGGGGGGTACCTCAGTGGCTCAGCTCAGGTCATGATCCCAGAGTCCTGGGATCAAGCCCCACATTGGGCTCCCTGCTCAGTGGGGAGCCTGCTTCTCCCTCTCTCTCTGCCTGCTGCTCTGCCTACTTGTGATCTCTCCTTGTCGGATAAATAAAATCTTTAAAAAAATAAAAAATAAATAAAAAGGGAAAATGGAATGCTTATACATGTTTACTTATGTATTCATTTAATTTTTCTGGCAGGATATGTAAGAAATTAATTATATTAGTGATTTCCAGTAAAGTAATTAGCTTCCTGGAGTCATGGGTCAAAGGGAAAACTTTTCATCACAAACCCTTTTGTTCCTTTTAAATTTTATAGCATGTGACTATGTCATGTACTCAAAAATAAAATATCTCACCTATAGGCACCGTGATCACACACAAAATCTGCTTTAGCTAAAGTCTCATGATACAGGTGAATTCTGAATACTCAGTTTGGAATTCCCTTGCCTTTCCAACAAAATAATGGAAGAGCAACAGGATCCTGGCTGGGGACTAGGGGCAGATCCCATGTCAGCTCTCCCCAGCAGATAAGCCCAGATAAGATACTTGTCCCTGCAGGATGCATGGTTCCTGGCACTGTAAGGGCATGTCCCTCTGGGAGACCCACAGACTATGTGCTCTGACTCCCCTCTTGCCCTCCAGTCCTCTGGTCCCCCTAATTGGGAATGAAGACCACTTATCCTGCCATCTTGCTGAGGCAGTCTCCTCTTTGTCAAAAAAGAAAAAAAAAAGATGGGAAATGGATGAGGGGGTTATGGCATGGGTAGTGGGGGGCAGGCAGGTAGATGCTGGATGGGGGTGGTGGGGTAGGTTAGTGAGTGTGAATAGGTGGAGAGTGGTGAGGGGTGGTTATGTGGGCAGGGGGAGGCATACTCACATGAGTGGATGGGTGGGTAGGGGAGTGTGGACTAGAGATGTGGAGCTGTAAGTAGAGATGGGGTTTGAGCATGTGCTTAGGGCAGCAGCTGCTTTCTCTGAGCACATTCTTGAACCCCTCTTTCAATATTTTTTCCCACCAGATAATTTGTTGATATGCTGATTGTTAGTACTACATTGGAAAAAAAAAAAACTAACAAGAGCACGTGACACCAGACAAAGTTGGCAAAGGGAGTTGCTGCTCTTTTTTTTTAACCTGTTGGCTTTCCCATTAACTATGAAGCCAGTGTCCTCATTGTTCTTGACACTAAGGTTGGAATCTGCCCACTCCTCTGCTTGGCTCCCATCCCCATATTTTTCCTCTTTGTGGACAAAGTGGTGAGAATTTCCACGCTCAGCTTACAATCCCCTTTCCCCCTCCCAGTCTCTCCTTTTCTAGGTGACTAGCAGCCCTTCAGTGTTGTCCTGGGTTAGAAAGCCAAGCAGTTCGTACAAGACTGAGAACTGAAGACAGATGACTTCCTGTTTAGGGCAACTCCTTTTTCCAGGAGGTGAGAGCATGCTAGTGGCCTCACCACCACTTGAGGACTCCAAAGATCCCCCAGAGATTCCTTACCCAGCAAATGCCATAGCCACTCAAGTATCCAATAAACTCAATGCCCTCTTGCAGGCACTGGGGGATGGTGGGGGGCAAGGGCTAAGGATCAAAGGGAAAATGCCATCATCTGAGGAAGTCTTCATTCAGATAAGGGAGGCACACCTCATAATTAAAAAACCCCAAACATAATAACATAGTGCATAAGCAGCAGAAGCACAAGTGTGCAACTAATTACAGATAGGGAGGCAGATGGCCTAATCCTCTTGGAATATGTGAGGAAAACCTCCGCAGAGCAAGGCTAAATAACCTCTGGCAGATGGCAGAAAGGTGGGCTTTAGCTCCTGTCTCAGCTGTCCTCCCTACTCTTGGAAGGCTAGAGAAGTTCTCCATCATTAGCATGTCAGAGCAACAGCTTTGAACAAAGGGGAAGGCTCCTGTCTATTTGGCAACTTGACATACTGAGAGGATAAGAGAAGTTGAGGGGAGGAAATGTTTTCTTGTGTTTCCTGCCCTTCTGATTTGGAAGCATTCCACCCTTGGGTGGACTCCGGTTGTGTCTGTCCCTCTAACCATGCTTGGGAAATGTCTGTCTGGCACTTCTTCACATTGATTAGTGTGGTTGGTAGAACCAGGGCCCCCTAAACATGTCCCTGTCCTAATCCCAGGAACCTGTGAAGATGGTAGGTTACATGGCCATGGGAAATTAAAGGAGCAGAAGGATTTAAGCTTGTTAATCAGCTGACCTGAAGAAAAGGAGATTATCCTGGATTGTTCTGGGGGCCCAGTGTAACCATGGGGTCCTTTATGTGGAAGATGGAGGCAGAAGAGTCAGCATTTGGGTGATGGAGAGTGAGAAGGACTGAACCTGTCATTGATGGCTCTAAAGATGGAGGAAGGGGCCACCAGCCAAGGGCTGCCGGTGTTCTCTAGGAGCTGGAAAAGGCAAGAAGAATTCTTTCCTAGAGTCTTCAGAAAAGATTGCAGCCTTGCTGACACTTTGATATAGTTCAGTGAGATCCACTCCAGGCTTCTGATCTCCATAATTTTAAAATATTTGAGTATTTTCAAACACTAAGTGTGTGGTAAGTTGTTACAGCTACAGCAGAATATAAACAGAACTGAAAAATTGGATCTTTCTTGACTCAGGTTAAGGCAAGGCCTGCCTCCAAAGTCTTCCTGATAGGGATCAGCTCCATCAACATCACCCACAGAAGAGGGTGAATCCCACCTACTGGCTTAAGCTGGGGCAGAAGGAAAGGTTCTAGAAGTCATAGAAGGGGTTTCTGACCTTTTGCTCCCTATGTGTTGGGTGAGATGAAATAAAATCGGTGCCCGATATTTGTAAGAGGAGATGACAGGCACATTTTCTTAGAGGTCCAGGCATTAAGAATTGGGGTCAGTTATGAGAGAAAGAAGGGCATAAACTCAGGTGGCAGAGTGTGCTTTGGCTTAAAGTTTGACAAGGACCTAGGGAGGTGGAGCCTGGGGGAAGATGTCTCAGGTTGAGGGGTTCCCAGGGGCAGGGGAGCTCTAGAAGGCGCAGTATTAGAAAGAACAATCTTGCCCTGAGGGATTTACTAGCACACAATATAGAGTTTCACTTGAAGCTCAGAATTTCTTGGGAATTACAAAACTGAACCTTGTGGATTCATCAAAAAGGGGTAATGATCATTAAATGGTGTGACATCTATAACTTTTAAAAATTCAGCAGAAACTCATTACTAATTCATTCCTAGAATCAGCTTTTTAGAATCTCCATTTTCAGTGCTTATGAGGTACAGAACTGGGTTTTACAAGCTGTTTTATCTTTAGAAAGTAAAGGCAACATATCATGCTTCCAAACCTTTTCTCTTCCTCAACCTTCCCCCAGTTTCCTCGGGAAAATAGTGGGGAGTGTGGAGAGGAGGGGAAGGGCCAGCATTGGATGGAACCCAGAAAAGCATTTCTCTCACTCATCCTGCTCAGTGGAGGGGATCTCTGCTTAGTGTTATAACCCCTAAAGTGGGTAGAACATGTTGGGGGGAGCACATGTGACAGCTGCAGCTGTTCTATGGGACATACTTTGGATTTCCTTTAACTAGAACCCAAACTTCATATCTGTTCTCAATTTTTTCACCTCACCCTACCCCTCCATCCCAAGTGCCAAGGGGAGTGCTGGGCACAGAAGGAAATTCCATTAAACCCTTGCTGAATTTCATGGAATTAAAGGTGCAGCCAGGGTCCTCTCTCCCTCCCAGCACCTATGACTGAAGATCTCTCTTCCAACAGATTCCAAACTTCTCTCCATACCAGGTCACAGGAGTTTAAATGAGATGATGTAGCATTAATATAAATTGGAGAAGATATCATTAATCAAATTTTCTAGTAGTAACACTACGGGATGGCTAACAACTTTGGAATATAGTTTAACTTCTTAGTAAAGCAAACTTATGATAACTGAACTTGTCTCCTGTCTCAACCATACTTCTTTATTTTCTCTTCTTTCTTCTTAGATACCTGCTGAATGACTCAGGCCTCTGAGCACATCAGATTATTTTTGGATGTTCCTTTGTCTGGAATGCCCTCCCTGAATTCCTTTTCTCACCTATCTGGCAAACTCCAATTCATTTTCTAATACTATCTGTGCATGACGTGTCCCATGAGACCTTTCCTGATGCTTAGGTGCCTCTTCCCCATGCACTTCCATCCTGGTGACTGCTACCTGTTTCAAACATGATTAGTACTCTCCATCTTCAGGGGCTGGGTCATTTAATCTCTGTATCATCACACACTAACAAAATGCCTAGCATGTAGTAAATTCTCAATAAATGTCTACTGAGTGACCCTATGTGAGCTTCTACTACTGAATGAATGTACTGAATACATTTTATTATGAACATCACGTTATGCTAAGCTTTGTATATATACTGACTCATTTAGTCACTCCAACAGTCATATAAAGTTATTTATTCTCCCATTCTACAGATTGAGCAACTGGGCCTGGAAAAAAATGAATAATCTCCTAGAAAAAAATGAAAGTTACTTATTCTCCCATTCTACAGATTGAGCAACTGGGCCTGGAAAAAATGAAGTTTTCCTTGAATGTGGAAAGGCCAACATTCAAATCTAGTGTCTATCAGATTCTGTGGGTCTTCTAAGGTTCCTAAAAGGGTGATAAGCTACTGCTTTAGTTTAAAATAGAAAAGATTAAACACCCAAAAAATGAATAATCCAATTTAAAAATGGGCAGAAGACACTAACAGATATTTCTCCAAAGAAGACTTCCAAATGGCCAACAGACATATAAAAAAATACTCAACATCACCAATCATCAGGGAAATGGAGATCAGACATATAACGGGATACCACCTCACACCTGTCAGAATGGCTGAAATCAATAATACAAGAAACAACAGGAGTTGGTGAGATGTGGAGAGAAAAGAACCCTCTTGTACTGTTGGTGCTAATACAAACTGGTGCACCCACTCTGGAAAACAGTATGGAGATTCCTCAAAAAGTTAAAAGTAGAACTACCCTACAATCCAGCAATCACACTACTGGATATTTACCCAAAGAATACAAAAACGCTAATTCAAAGGGATACATGCACCCCTATGTTTATGGCAGGATTATTACAAAAGCAAAGATATGGAAGCAGATCAAGCGTCCATTGATTGATGAATGGATAAAGAAGACGTACACTCACACACACACACACACACACACACACAGGAATATTATTCAGCCATAAAAAATGAAATGAAGAAAATGAAATCTTGCCGTTTGCAACAACATGTATGAATCTAGAAGGTATAATCCTAAATGAAATAAGTCAGTCAAAGACAAATACCCAATGATTTCACTCATATGTGGAATTTAAGAAACAAAACAAATGAACAGAGGAAAAACATCTCTCTAGATATATGCAAACTAAGAAACAAATTCTTAACTATAGAGAACAAACTTATGGTTACCAGAGGGGAGGAGTGAAATGGGAATGGGTGAAATGGGTGATGGGGATTAAGGAGTGCACTGGTGATGAGCACCGGGAGTTAAATAAAAATTAAAAAAAGATAAACTAGAAAAGATTAGAGTGATATATCACATTATTTTTCCCACTTGTTCTTCAATCCACACCTGTCAACATGTGAGTATATAGTTCCTACCATGAGAAGTGGAATTTATTTTTTTACTCCATTGATAAAAACTGGGTTTAGCTATGTGATTTTCTTTGATGAAAGGAATGTTTGTGGATGGAAAAGTGAGCATAGACTTCATTTTATTTTTTAATTTAAAATAAATATTTTATTTAAACTAAAAATACCAACTCCTCTTTCCCCCTCAAAAAACCACAGTTCATCCGTGGAGTGAGCACAGACTTTAAACCTATTGGTAGGCATGGGCTCATTCTTTGTGTTCCTGCTTTTCCCCACCAGAAGGCCATTGGAAAACACTGATTTGAGGAGGATGAGAGACAAATGAAGTAGCCCTAGTTCCCATCCACAGCTTGATGCCAGCTTAGCTGAGGTCCATCTAACAACCCACAGATACCTGAGAAAGAGATAAATACTTTTTCTTTAATTTTTCTTTAATTAATTGGACAATGTCTCCCTTCCTCCAAGCCCCCAAGGGCAGCCAGTGAAAGAATTAAAGAGAATTGTTAAGATTTACAGCACCACAGTCTGACCTACTTTGGAGCAAATATATTCAGGGGAGGAAAGGAGCCCAGATTTTAACTATCTGTTTTCTTTGTGTCTAAATCCTTCTCTCTTTTGGTTAAAGAGGGCCAAAGACAAACATTGTTTCATTGAGATTTAGAGAATTTCATTTTCTCTGGGGTATGGTTGACTAAAAAGCTTGATTCTCATGTTGGTGAAGAGTCTTTGTAGTTGGGTCAAGAGAGCAGTTTTAATTTTAGCTTCTTTAAAAACTCCAAACTCGGGGCAAAAATCTTAGCACTTGCTAAAGCAGACCAAATTGAAATGATAAATGTTTGACTTTCTCTGACAATCTTGGAAACAGAAAAGAAGGTGGGTGAACTAGGTGATGGGGATTAAGGGACTCACGTGCCATGATCAGCACTGGGTGGTGTATGGAAGTCTTGAATCACTCACCGTATTGTACACCCGAGACCAAAACATGTATGTTAATTACATACATTAACATGTATGTTAATTACACTTGGATTAAAACAAAACAAAACAAAACAAAACAGAAAGGTGAGGAAGGTAGAATTTGAGATGAATAAATGTTACTTGATAGTGCTGTTTGAAGTCTTCCAGGGCATTCGTTCTCTTAAAAAATAGCTATGCCAAAAAAATTCAGAGGTGGTGGTGGAACAAAATATTTCAGATCCAGGTAATTAGTCAAATGTTTCAGAAGAACTTTAACATTCACTTTTTAGGCTTAATGATCAACACAAAAACAAAGTATGACTCAACGCTTTCCAATCAGTAAATACTGACTCATGACCCTACATCTCCTAGAGGCCTCAGAGCTCCTCCAGGAGAGGAGTTTGGGAATTGATCAGGGGTGGGGTGGGGGACACAGTTTTTTCTGGAGCTTCTTTCCCTGTCCCATTGTTTAGCAGGGTTTTTCTTACATATATTTCCAGCTGCCCCATTGTTCTGGATCTAGCTCATCCATTCCACTGTTGCTCTGTTTCCTCTCTAGCCCCTCTAGCATGGCACAACACACATTTAGTGACAGTGTGTATGTAACTAGAATCTACACATATCTATAGAGTCACTATTAACACAGGCAGCACAGCTTAGTGGAAAGCCCTGGAAGTATCAGGAGACTGATATAAGAATATTCATTGCTGCACCAGTGTAACAGTGAAAATATCCTAAATGTTCACAATCTGATAATAGGCAACTACACTATGAAACAGCCATAATATAGAATATGACAGGTGTAAAGATGCAGGTAAATTTTTATAAAAATGTTGAATGAAAACAAGAAAGCTGCAGAAGGGTTCTAAAGTACAACAGGAAGTATATATAAACGAAAGCATGCAGGAGATACACTATTGAACATATATGTGTGTAGTAAAGACACTCGAATCCTCATGGGCATGAAGAATGACACTCAGGACAGTGGTCACCACTTGGGGTTTAGGTGGAGAGGAAGGACAGAATGGAGAAAAGGAACATGGGAGGGTTCTTTTATATTTGTATTTCTGAAATTGGGTGGTGGCCACCACTTACTTGCCTTATTTGCTATACTTTTTTGTATGCCTGAAAAAGTTTTCAGTATAATAAAAAAAAATGAGAGAGGGCTATAGACTGAATGTGACCCCAAATCTATGTTACATGTGTTAGAACCTACCCCCCAAATGTGGTGGTATTAGGACTTAGTGCCTTTGGCAGGTGATTAGGTCATGAGGGTAGAGCCCTCATGAATGGGGTTCATGCTCATGAACACCCCAAAGAGTTCCCTGCGCCTTTCACCATGTGAGGACACACAAGGAGACAGCCATCTATGAATCAGGAAGTGGGCCTTCACCAGATACCAAATCTGTTGGCACCTTGATCTTGGACTTCCAGCCTCTAGAACAGTGAGATATAACTGTTATTTTTATGTTACCCAGACTGTGGCATTTTTGTTACAATAGCTATACAGACTGAGAGAGAAGGTCAGCATCAAGTGCAGAGAGGGCCCGAACTCTCAGAGTTGCCCCTGAATACGTTCACTCTGGGCTCTGTTGGTCTTATTTTCTGACCCACAAAATGAACAGTTTTCCTCAACAATCATTTAGGATCTTGGATGCCAGCCTGCAGGAAGGAGACCAACGCCCCTGCCTGTCTGTCAGCATCCTCCCTAGGCCATGTCTAGACAACAGAGTGAGGAAAAAAGTGAAAAACTAAGTGATTAAGTACAACCTCAAATGCCTGGTTTGCCTGGATATTTTTTAAAAAATTATACTGACCTCAGCACCTGCTGAAGCCACCCCAGTGGGATGGGACTCTTTGTTCTCCAATTCTGCTAGATAGAGAAGATTCTACAGTTTCTCTTGGTAGCCCATTCTTGTATCTGGCGAGCACTACTAGTGAGAGTTGAACATGAGGAAATTCAGCTATAATCATCCCCTTTCCCTTTACCTCTTAGTGGTTTTATATTAGTAAATGTAGAGACTTAGGTAAAAATCACATTACATTTTTAAATGTCACTAAAATAATATTTTTTTGGAGAAGACATAATGGCTTGATAAAATGCCTATGGTACAATATTAAATGACATTAAATCTTCCTTCTTAAAGGAAGATATATTATCATATATAGTATGATCCCAATTATGCTAAAAAAATTATACTCACACACGCAGGTACACCAAAGACTGGAAGGAAATTCATTTAGGCAGTGGAATTATGGGTAATTTAAAATATCTTCATGCTTAAATGAATTTTTCAATTTTTCTACACTGAGCATATATTACTCTTAGAACCAGCTTCTCTCTGGGTATGCATAGCTAATTTATTTTAAAATGTGGTTTGTTTTGGACAGGAATCAAGATTCTACCACAGTCCACCTGGCACTCACCCCTACAGCGTGGAGGGGCCTGGGGCCTGCTCTGAGTTAGTGAGCAGGGATGCCACACAAACCCTCCTTGAGAGTCATTTATACTCTAAGCCAGGTTTTCAAGAACCTGGTCTTATAGAGGCTTCTGAAGTTCTATTTGCCACACTGCAAAGGAACACATGCATTGCCAGAGAGGATTTGAATGCTTCCAGAGAGTTATAAAGAGTGGAATGGAGTCGGCTCTGATTGCCAGCATAAAGTCTCCATCTAGGGAATGATAAAATGTCCCAGTGCATTTCCTCAGCCAGCTCAGCAGCCCAAAGTGTCATGGGAGACATCCCCTGAAACCATACAAACATCTCTGTCTTCATCAGCTTGGCCTGCCAAAACAAAATACCAGACTGTGTGGCTTCATATGATCTTTACATAGTTCTGGAGGCTGGAAAGTCCAAGATCAAGGTGTCGGCAGGGTCTGGCTTCTGGTGAGAGCTCTTTTCACGGTGAGGTAGGTATCAGCTCTCTCTCTGTCCTCACTTGCCCTCCCCTGGCCTTTGCTCTGAGTTTGTGTGTGCAGAGTATGTGGGGTAACTCTTCTTCTAAGGGCACTACCCCTATCACACTGAGGACCTTGTCTGACCCTAATTACCTCCTCAAAGCCCTATTTCCATTACAGTCACATTGGAGGTTAGGACTTTAACATATGAATTTGGGTGAGGGGCACACAGTACACTTCTTAGCAATGTCCTAAAAGTGAACTTTGGAGAATCCAATTTGCCTTCTCTCTGTGGGGTCAGCTTGCCAAGGCCCTCACCCCACCTGCCTCTGCGTGGACCAGTTCTTTGAAGAATAGTGACGGGAAGGGCACAGACCAATGTAGAGGTAGATGGAAAACACACAGCTTTTGTGGGGAATACACAGGGTAACACCTGGTAAAGGACAGCATCTGTGAGGAAACTACCATCCAATCTTATAAGGTTGGAAGTGAAGGGACAAATTCCACATGTGCAGGGATGCCTGGAATTTGGGCCCCAAATATTTATCCTCTTCAGAACTCTCTCCCTACTAATGGCAGCCATTCAGGGATTTCTCCTCCTTCTTAAGAATCTCCCTCACTGGGTGGCTTAGTTGGTTGAGCGACTGCCTTCGGCTCAGGTCATGATCATGGAGACCCAGGATCGAGTCCCACATCAGGCTCCCTGCTCAGCAGGGGGTCTGCTTCTTCCTATGACCTTCCCCCTCTCAAGCTCACTCTCTCTCAGTCTCTCCCTCTCAAATAAACAAATAAAATCTTAAAAAAAAAAAGAACCTCCCTCTCAAAGGTGTCATTGCTTTTCTCTTCTCAATTCCCTGATGTATATAAGCAACTGATTGGGGCCACTCACCCAAGGATTGACTTCTGTGCACACTGAGTCATCTAGGAATTTCCTTGGATAACAACTCAGGGTACTTACTCAGTGTTACCTCCTGCAATGCTATTCTTAAAAAAGGAAACGACTAGTTGGCAGAGACTGGTTTTGCTTTAGAACAATTAGTAAAGTGACTATGGAATGCACCTGGAACTGGGGTTGGTCCCCAGGGATGCCTGTCACTGTGTTAGATTCATTCTGACTTATGGCTGCAACTGGAGAGAATTTAGCATCCTCTTGTTAGAATGATGCACTGTTTCATATGACCCAGCTCTCCGAAAAATACTTGTTGAATGCCCATATGAATAAATGACCAGTCAGGATGCCGAGCATAGCAAGCACTTCCATCGTCATCATCAACAACCACCACAATAATAATAGTCCATATTTATGGAGTGTTAACCATGTGGCCAGAACTTTGGAGATGCCCAGAATATCTGGGCGTTTGGGTGTTTGGGCAGAGAGAGCTGGGAGGTAGCAGCAGCATCATTCTGTTTTCCATATTGGCTGTCCCATGAAAGGTATCATTAGAAAGAGGGCTCCACTGCCAAAATTTGAATAGTGTTGCTTCACTCAGCTGTCCCATTGAGAAAATCAGGTACCAGAATCAGGAAGTGTTTAGCAAATGTTGCATAGTAAGTGGCAGAGTGGAGACAGGAAACTAGGTCTCAAAGGCAGTGTTATTTCAACCATGCTCCATCACCCTCTGCCCATGAGAATGTCATCAAAGTCACAATAAAGTGATTTCTAGGTTATCAATTGAGTGACTATAATAATTCATGCTGTATTGAGGCCCCACTATGTGCTGGCCATTCAGCTAAGTACTTTACAGGTATTAATTTATTTCATCCTCATGAAAATCCTGAGAAAGAGATGCTGTTATTGCCATTATTTAACAGCTCCAGAAATTAAGTCATTGAGAGATCACAGGTAATTTGCTCAAGGTCTCACAGGAAGTGTGTGAGAAAGTCAGGATTTGACCTCAAAAAATACAGCTTCTCCTGGCTGGTATATTATTCTACATCCCAAGACTGAGAAGAATTTACACTAAAGTAAAGGTATACAGAATTCATCCTTAGCTTTCCCCCCTGCTCACCCTATTCTAGTCACCCTATTTTCCAACTTCAAGAAATGAAAATTTTAGAATCCTCAATGGATTCATTGAAATCTCTGCACAGAAGAATTAGCAGTGAGAGAATTTTTTCCCACTTTTTACATGAGATGCCTGACAGAGGCTTATTAGACATAACTCACCATTTCTCATTCAGCAGATGCAGATAAGGTGGGAAATTGCGTGAGTCTGAATCCCAACTCTGCTCACCCAACAGCATGAGTGGTCTTAATGTATGTGGAACAAAATGGTTGTGAGTGTATGTGTACATGGCAGGGAGAGGTGGATGGGGGTGGTGGGTGGATGTTGACTGATGAGGGTAGATAAGTGTGCACGGGCTGCATCCTAAGTGGCCTTGAAATTCTCAGCTAGTGTTCATCACACAGAAGCTACTGGATGCTTTAAAGAGAGTGAGTAAACAACAGTCATCTTCGTGTTTGAGAAATACTTTGGATGGTGAAGATTGGATTGGAGTTGGATAGTCTCCTCGAAGACTACACAGGAGAATGGGGTTCAAGGAATTGGCTTAGGAAGCTGTTGCAGTTTTCCGAGAGAGGCTGGTGCTCTGTTTAAGCAATGGCAGAAATGGCTGAATACTATTTGTAGGCAATCCTACAACGCTATGCATTTCAGAGATGAAAAATACTTTCTAGCATCCCTTAAACTCTCGGGAAACCCTCTAGTGTTGGTGGATATAAAAGTGGTTGAAGGTTCATGATGTGTGGATGCCTGATTAGAAATTTCAAACCATAAGAGACTTCTAATCTCATAAAACAAACTGAGGGTTACTGGGGGGTGGGAGGGTAGGGATAGGGTGGATGGGTTGTGGACATTGGGGAGGGTTTTTGCTTTGGTGAATGCTGTGAAATATGTAAGCCTGATGATTCACAGACCTGTACCTCTTGGGCAAATAATAAAAATAAAATTAAAAAAAAAAAAGAAATTTCAAACTAACTAACCCCCATCCCTGGGGGTGGTAGAGGATGAAAATTAATGTGTATATTTATTACTCCGTTGATGCTGCAGAATTTACAAGTATAGTACACAGCTGACAGCGTTAACCAAATGATGTGGTGATGAATGACAGCTCAAAGGAAAGGTGAATTGAAAGAGATCCTTACCCTCCAGGATCCTTCCATTTACAAGGAAAAGAAGAAGACAAAAAATGTGCAACAGTTGCCTGTCAGATGAGGCAATGTACTATGAAGGATCTAAGAGTAGCTGGTAAGAGGGATGGGTGTTCTCATAGTTAGTGGGTGGCAAGATGGACTGAGACTGGAGGACATTAGCTTTTCATTCATTTAGCAAATATATACTTAGCAGCTACTGTGGGTCAGGCCCTGTGGGGATGTATCAGTGAATGAAATAGACTGATAAGTCCCTCCCTGTGGGGGGAATCACATTCTTGGAAACATTCTTGGAGGTGGTGGGGCTTGAGGTAGATTCTGAAGGAAGGGATCTTTGATGGGCAGAGAGAAGACAACATCAGAGGGGGACAGAGAGTAGGAAACCCAGGCAGAGGAAATATTTCAGTGGGAAACAATGAGAGTCTCAGGGAGTGGCCAAGGTCAGTTTGTGCTTGGGGATGGGGGCAGCAGGAAATCAAATGGGAGAGTGAGGCAGGGACTGGGCTTGAAAACCTGGCTGGGGTGACTGAACATTATCCTGTAAGCATCACAGAGCCCTGGGGAGAGGATGCAAGCTTCTAGTTGAAAGGAGGAGTCAGCAAAGATAGCAGAGCAGATGGTGGGGGCAGGAATCTGTGGCCATTTCAGAAATCAATTATTTTTTCCTTGCTTGCTCTGCCTTGTCTTTTTCTCCACCCTCTGAGTTTTAAAGATATCTAAAATGTTGTAATTATGTCTGAATGCTTAAGAAGAGTAGAATCAGGTGAAGACAGCACACAGATCCATGGAAATTATTACATAAACAGCTTAGCAGTAACACAGACAATGTTTCCAGAGTGAACACTTAGCCATTCTTCTACTGGCTACTTAAGTATACTGTGAGCTTAAGGATAAATCCAGGGGACTGATATGCTTGGATGGAGTGGGTCCCTGGGCAGGGTCATTGAAACACAGTTCCTCCACAGGAAGTCCCTCATGGAGAATTTAAATTTAAAAGGATGATAATAAAGTGAAGAATTAAGAGCCAATAAAAGGGAGGGAAAATGGATAACATCTCCAAATTCTCTCTCTCTTATTCATACCACATGCTTTATGGAATCTTTTATCATTCTGACACTTGCCATTTATATTCCCAGCATCCCCTCCAGCCAGATTTATTTTACTTGTACGACTGAGGAGAAATAAAGCTGCTTAGTCAATTCTCTAGATTGCTCTGCAAAGTGTAGAACCCTGAGATGATTTCAACTGTCCAAAATCCCTTGAATTTCAAAGCAAAGATGTGAATCATGGCTACCTCGAAAAAGAACAAGGGAGTGTTCCCTGGTTAACCCAGATGTCCCCAAGTTCCTACAACCCAGTGATACAAATGATAGTGGGGCAATTGTGGAAACTCAAGTCTTGGGCACAGTCTCCCCCAGTGATTTCTGGGGGTCTCCAGGGCACCTCACTTGTGCTCAGAAACACATCTGCTCATGTCTTGCCTGCTACTGGTGTCCCTGAGAAAATGCTCTCTTCTTGACACACCATTCCTCAAACCCCTGAGCTTCCTGTGTGCTCTGACGATGAGACTTCGGGGTAGTCTATGGTGAGCTCTTACACTTTATCATTGAGGCCCTGAGGTGTTAGTGGTTGCATTCAGTCTCAGTAAGTCCTTATGACTTTCAGCCTTGAACCCCTCTCTCCACAGAGCTCGACACTAGGCTGTCAGAAATGTGCATCCGAATATGTGTTGCAGATGTGTTTTAATATTGAAGAACTCGAAGTAAACTGATTTTCCATTAGGGGAAAAATTGGCTGAATAAATTGCAATATATCTGTCTAAGGAAATAACATGCAGACCTTGGAATGAATTAGAAATCTTTCAGATGACTTGGAGGGATTTGAGTCGTAAATAAAAGATGTAGAAATGTATATGAAATTTTATTCCGTTTTTGCACAACAATGGAACTCCCATATGTTTTAGGATATGTGTGTATGTAAAGGAGTTGTTTAATATGATCTTTATAAGATTCCATCAGTATTAAGAAACAAAATGGAAGAACATAGTTTGTTATAAAGATATCAGGTGTCTTCTGTGTCCCACTTCACATCTTTTCAGTTCATGTTTAAAAAAAAACACCCTTTAAAAATCTTTAAAAATGTGATAAATTACACATAACATAAAATTCACCATCTTAACCACTTTCAAATCCAGTTTGGTGGCATTAAGTATATTCACCTTGTTGTGCAACCATCAACACCAACCACCTACAGAACTTCACTCATCTTCCTAACTGAAACTCCATACCCATTAAACAGTAACTCCCCATTCCTCTCCCCCCAGCCCCTGGGAACCACCATTCTACTTTCTGTCTATGAATTGTACCCAATATAAGTGGGACCATACAACATTTTTCTTTCTGGGACTGACCTAGTCCTCTTATAGTCTGGATATTAACTCCCTTAATATTAACTCCTCATTAACTCCTAATATAGTCTGGATATTAACTCCCTTAACAAATACAAGATTCATAAATATTTTCTCTCATTTTGTGGGCTGCCTTTTTATTCTGTCGATTGTGTCTCTTGATGCACAGAAATTTTAAATTTTGATACAGTCCTATTTGTCTATTTTTTCTTTTGTTCTCTATGCTCCAGTCTGCCTTTTATGCCAAACTTTGCTGCAGTTTCACGCAGGTGTAACTTGTCAGACCCTCTCTTCAGCTTCACTGCTTGTCCTCACTTAGGATTTCTGAGTCCACTGTGCAGAATGCCTCCTGGATCCCACCTAGTATCTTGCATGGCCATACAACCTGGAAGGTCACAACGGGTGACACCCATATGGCATCCCTTGACCAATGGGACTCAGAAGCTGGTAGATTAATTGTTCTCCTCTTCCTTCCTGCAGGTGGGCAATTCTGAGGTGCATTCCACACAACTTCTCAGGTGTCTGTGTTAATCCCCAAAATGGCCTACCTAAAGAGATCCATGTCAAATCTCTAGAACCTGTGAGTATTATTTGAAAAAAGGGTCTTTGCAGATGTGCTCCAATTAATGCATAGTATAATGAATATAGACAAAATATTAGAATATAGTCATCAAGCTTGCTAAGAGACTAGAACTTAATTATTCCACTAGAAAGAAAGAATAACTATGTAAGGTGATATGGATGCTAATTATCACTACAGTGGCAATCACATTATAACATATACATGTATCAGATTAATATGCTGTACAACTTAAATTTACAGTGTCATATGTCGAATATATTCAATAAAAAAGTAAGGATCTTGAGATGAGATTACCCTGAATTCTCTGAGTGGGCTCTAAACCCAATGATAAGAGTCTTTTTAAGAGCAAGGCAGAGGAAAATTTGAGATAGAAGAGGAGGAAACACAGACACACAGAGACAGTAACGTGAAAACAGAGCAGAGAGAGAGGCAGCCACAAGACGAGGAATGCCAATAGCCAGCTGAGGCTGGAAGAGGCAAAGGAGAACCCTTCTCCAGACCCTTCAGAGGGAGTTCGGCACTGCTCATACCTCAATTTCAGACTTGTATCCAAGTGATCTATGAAAGGGTACATCTCCATTGTAGCCAACGAGTTTAGGGTGATTTGCTTCAGCAGCCACAGGAAACCAACACAGTGTTCTCAATAGGATCCAGCCATAGTTGCCCACAGCTGGGGCAAGCTCAATAACTGAAGGACTAGCTTTCCTGCCTTCCCTATTTCACTCTTCCGGGGGCCCCATTCCTATTCTTGAGAATCATTTCCCAAAACAAATTCCCTGTGTGTAAGCCCTAGTCTCAGGCTCTTCTTTCTGGGATGTCAGGGGTGTGTGGTGGGGATGTAGGCTAAAGCACTTGATTCCAGAAGATACCCTAGAAAGTAGAAGCTTGGGATGGGATTGTGCAGCTGGCTCACTCACTGGGCAGTCAGTGATGACTCTGAGGCTGGCAGGAAGTGGGCAGCTAACAACTCCAGGCATTCAGGGCATAATGAAATGTCTGAGGCTCAATGCGGTGGGGGATGCAAAGACATATCCAATAAGTTCTAAAAGACAACTTATTTTTTCTTGTACCTCCTACTACCAAGTCAGAGATCATACATTTGCTATGCCTCTTTCGATTTCAGAGGTTGTATTTGATACATTTGGGAATACTGACCTCATCCATTGACTGGGTAACTCAGAATCCTGTCAATTATTTTTTTATTTTATTTTTTCAGCGATCCAAGATTCATTGTTTATGCACCACACCCAGTGCTCCATGCAATACGTGCCCTGCCTAATACCCATCACCAGGGTCCTGTCAATTTTGAGAAGACTGCAGCAAGCAGGGCTAGGCTTTGGGACAAGCTGTTATCACTTGGGTCATAAGACCCAGCAGATCCAATACTGCTAGAAGTATCCATGGTAGATGCTTGTGTGGGTCCTGGGAAAGCCCTAATAGGAAAATCACGGCATCGACCCCTAGGGTTCTGGAGCAACGTCATGCCTCCTGCAGCAGAGATTTACTCACCATTTGAAAAGCAGCTCTTATGTGCTACTTGGCTCTGGTGGAAGCTGAGTACCTGAGACCTGAGCTGCTGATTAAAAGTCGGGCATTAGGGCATATACCAAATCATAAGATTGGACAGACAGAGCAGCCATCTATCATACAAAAGAAAAGGTAGATTTTGGATTACACATGAAGAGACACAAGGGCACATCAAGTTAAATGAACAGGCAGCCCTGACATCCAGGCCACCTATGATTGCTATACCATTGTCTCCCATCCACTTACACCTGTAGCTTCATGGGCGTTTCTTTTTTTAAAAATTTATTTATTTTTTTAAAGATTTTATTTATTTATTTGACAGAGTGAGGGAGCACAGCAGGGGGAGATGTACAAGAAGAGGGATAACAGGCTCCCCTCCAAGCAGGCAGGGACCTCGATGCAGGGCTCAATCCCAGGATCCTGGGATCATGACCTAAGCTGAAGGCAGACACTTAACCATCTGAGCCACCCAGGCACCCCTTCATGGGGTTTCTTGTGAACAACTGACACAGGAGAAAAGAACGTAAACAGTGTTCATAGATGGATAAGCACAATATGTTGGCACTAACTGAAAATAGGGTGCTGTAGCCCCACGCAGGTACACTCCGTGGGACACTGAGAATAGAAATCCTCTTTGTTCTGAGAGCTGTGGACAGTGCATTGATTACTCAATATTGTATGGACACAGAGATGGCCTGAGGTATGAAGCATGGACTTTTGACAGTGGTAAGTGCCTTGGGTGAGTGGTCAAAGACCTGAAAGAGCAAGGTTAGAAAATGAGTCATGGTCAGTTTGTGCCCACAGGAGTGGGCACAGTGTGAAAGATTTTTGGGTCTCATATTAATCCTCACCAGAGAGCATCTACCACAGAGAATGTCCACCTTGTGTGAATAAGAGCCAACATCTCTCCTTGTCCACCCCAGGGCTTCTTCAATAATCTCTCAAATGCCCTAGTAATAGAGATCAAGGCTATATGCCTGGTCCAACAGCAAGAGCTTCTTCTCTTCAAGGCTGATTTGGTCACTGCCACTGATGAATGCCATATTTCCAGCCAAATAAGTTATAGACAAGCTCTTGATGTGATAGTGTTACTCAAGGAGATCAACCACCTATCTGGTGGCAGGTGGATTTCTTCAGATGCCTTCACACTGTTGGGGCAACAATTTGTTCTTATAAGAATTGACACCTACTCTGGATATGTATGAGATCCCCTCCTGGCTGGTAGCATCACCATCCAAGGGCCTACAGAATGCCTGATTTACTAGCATAGAGTGTATATAACATTGCCTAAGATAAGGGACCTATTTTCTAGTAAAAGAGGTATGCCATTGAATGCATGACTACAGGAGTCACTGATTCTACCATAATGCACATCACCTGGAAGTTGATGGCTTAAAGGAAGTACAAAAGACTTACCAAAGACTTGTTTAGGGTGTTGCCTTGGGCACAACACTCAGTGGTGTTGGGTTGTAGCTTTCAGGATGTGTTATATGCACCAAACCAATGGCCAGATTGTGGTCTGTGTCCTCAAGAGCTAAAACACATGGATCCTGGAACCTAGAAGTAAAAGAAGGATTAGCCACTCTCACCATTACTCCCAGGGACCCACTTAAGGAATTTATACTTCCCACCTTTATGTTCTATTGGATTAGAAATTTCCCGGGTGGAGGGTAAGGGATTTAGAGGCATGCTTGTATCAGAGGGTTCTGCTGAACTTGAAGTTACAACAACTGCCCAGTCATTTTCTTTTTCTTTTTAAAAATTTATTTATTTATTTGAGAGAGAGAGAGAGAGAGAGAGAGAGAGAGAGAGAGAGAGAGAGAGAGTAGTTACACAAGTGGGGGAAGGGGCAGAGGGAGAGAATCTTCAAGCAGACTTCCTGCAAGGGTGCAGCCTGATCTGGGGCCTGATTCACAACCCATGAGATCATGACCTGAGCCAAAACCAAGAGCCAGATGCTCAATTCACTGAGACACCCAGGTGCCCTTGCCCAGTCATTTTAGATTCCTTGAGCCAGTGGATCCTAAAGAACTATATTGGTGGGGATAATTGACTCTGAATACCATGAGGAGTTAGGGTTGCTTCTCCCCAATGGGGTAAGAAAGGAGAATGTTTGGAAGCCATGAGACACCGGTACTTCAATCCAAGGGGTAAGTATGAATGGGCCATCCCAACAACCATGACCCTCTAGGGGTAAGGGAACTAAGGCCCAACTCTGCAGATAAGGATGAAGTTCTAGCTGAAGGTGAGGGAAGTCCGGAATGTGTGTGTGGGGAGCCATGATGGTCAACAACAATGGTATTGGGACCATGTGTGGCTGGGAGGACTGAAGCTTTCAGGAAGCCTTTTGTAGAAATTGTTACTGGCTACCACATTAAAGACCCTGTGACTGACTGGACTCTGGGAGGGCATGAGTACATCCGAGTGGTATAAGGAGTAAGTAAACACCGGATACCTCTCATGCCTCATGCCTTACATCTCTCTAGCCTACCTCTAACTGTGTCAACTGCTGCAGTGACCAGTGCAGATATTTATATCTTCCAGAATCTTCCCTCAGCTGCATCTCATTTCTCACTTTCTGTGTGGAGTCTTCTCTGAAGCCACTCTTTGAGATGACTGCTACACCAGTCTGGCATCTGCTTGCTCATGTACAATTTAGAAGAGAGCATTCATACTCCATGTGGCAATCCTTGACCAGGGGGCAATAGAAGCTAGGGAACAAATACGTGCTTCCACCTTCCTTCCCACAGGTAGACAACTCTGGGGTCCATTTCACACAACTCCTTAGAGGGTCCTGGGCAGATGGAGCTGCAGTTGCTCATGGAGTGATGAGCTCAATGAAATACCCTTGCATTGGCTTTTTTTCCTACCCTTCTTTATATTTTTTTACTCCCTTGTTCCTATTCCCTGGGTCACTTCCTCAAATAAACTAGTTGCATGCAGACCCTTGCCATAGGTTCTGTTTTCTGGCTAAGACACATAAGTGACTTGGTAGATGTGGGCTGCTGATATGGGTGAGGACAGAGAGAGATGGGGAAACGTGTCCATAGGAAAAATTATCATTTGTACTAGATCCAACTTTGGTAAAATGACATAGCTGTGTGTATGTAGACATAAAGAGATGCTTGCAAAATTGTCACCCAAATATTTGCATTGGTTATCATAGAATAGTTGACATATTTTCTTATATTTTAAAAGCGCTGTATTTTTATAAGTTGTTTTGAAATATTTACACTAAATGTGTGATATTTACATACAGTAATCAGAAAAACATTGCAAGGAAGGGGATATAAACAGTGGGGATGGAAGTAAGCTTTCAGGCCAAGGTGGGAGTTCTCTCTTCAGATGTCGGGGCACAAAGATTTTCCTCTTTCCTGAAGCCAGAAAACAAATCCCTCTCTGTCAGCTCAATGTAAATAGAAATTCCAAGGCATGACCAGAATGCACTGGTTCCATAGCAGGGGCCAGACTTCAATCTGAGCTCAACTGGGATCCCCTGCTCTGCATGGGGGAGCTCCCTCATCTGGGAACCCAGTCTTCCACACTGGTTGAAAAGGGATGACAGAGACCTCAATTTGTAGGGAATGAGAAAGAAAGTTCTGAGCTCATAGGGGTTTGGTATTTCCTCAAAATTCTCAGTTATACTAGCTAGCAAGGGGAGATCAGTAGGCTTACAGATTGCAAGAACGAATTGGCCCCTCTGAGAAATGATGTTGTCTTCTTACCGTCTTCTGTCCTCCACTGGTCAGGGGTTCTTACCCCACTAGGGGCCTCCCTCCAGGCCGCAGGGCCAAGTGTCTTATTTAAAATTGTCCTCAATATGCTTTGGTGTAGGTCATCCCCTAACTGGGCCCTGAGTGGGAAACACGAGGCTGTGTTTTTGGGAGGTAGAGGAAGCTACTGAACCTCTATTTTGAACTAAGATTTGAATTTTGGAACATAGAGACGGGTTTCTAATTTGAAGCGTATGTAGTTCTGCCTCTTATAGAGAAAACCTTCCGGGGAGAAGATTCTAAATATGAAGGATTTTTAAATGTGTCCTAGAACTAAGAAGGTTGGTAAAGTCAGATCCAAAATCCTGGTTTGACAGCAGATTTTCATGCTGTTCAATATTGACTTTTCCCTACTGGAAAAAATGGAATGAAGGCTGATACTTGATGCCAGATTCAACAATGAGAAGAGAGAGTGGTGCCTGGGTGACGAATCAGTTAAGTGGCTGACTCCTGGCTCAGGTCATGATCTCTGTGTCATAAGATTGAGTCCCACCATGGCTCTGCATTCAGCGGGAAGGGAAGTCTGCTTGAAATTCGCTCTCCCTCGCCCTCTGCCCCTCCCCCCACTCAAGTGCATGCTCTCTCTAATAGCATAAATCTTAAAAAAAAAAAAGCAACAAGACCAATGTTTCTACCACTCAGTAGCTATTAAACAAACTCATGAACACTATTACTCCTTATGGAGAATCATAATTTACACATTGAACCTCTCAGATTTCACTGTTACATTTCTGCTGTCCCCCAAGTTTGGGTCTTCCTTAAACCTCACATTCATTACCATCCTCACCCAACCCCCTTTTCATTGTCTTAAGGCTTCTTATACTTTGTGAAGAAAATATTCTTAAGATCATGGGCTTACTTTGAGAAGGCAGTTGGTTGCTGGAACACAGTGCCTGAATGTTTTGTTTTTTATTTTTTGTGATTTTTAAAAGATTTATTTATTTATTTGAGAAGGAGAGAGAGAGAGAGAACATGACCCTGAGTTGATGATCTCAGCCGTAACCAAGAGTTGGAGGCTCAACTGACTGAGCCACCGAGGCACCCCCTGAATGTCTCTAGGATAAATCTTTCCTCCAATCTCAGCTGGCTATCTTGGGGTGTGAGGGTGTTTATCCCTGATCTGGGATGAGCTAGCTACCCAGGTGGGGGAGGCTGGTGGCCTTAATTTATATAATATTTACATGTTATTTACATACCTGTGGAGCCTAGGAACCTTCTGGAGTGCTGGAAATGTTCTCTACCTTGGCCAGGGTGGTCATTACCAGGTATATAATATATATAAACTAATCGGTTTTGTACACTTGATTGTATATAAGATATGCTTCAATAAAAAATAGTTAAAAATATATATACCTTCAAATGTGCATGGATAAAACCTCAAATCCTCCTCCTTAGGACTTTGGACTTTGAAATGCAAAACAGAGGGCATTGCTATTTTACTGGACGTTAAACAATGCTAAGGCAATGCACATTTTGAATCAGTTTTGGTTAGTAGGTGCGTCTTGTAACTACAAAACCATTCCCTTTCCCAGGAGAAAATTAGAACTAGGAAGAAACGAACCTTCTACTGCATGGCATTGGAATAGGAGGCAGCTGTTTCCACTCAATTGATTAGTTTCTTTTTCTTCTCAAGATGACATTTGATTTATAACTGACAGTACCCGAGAATACAGTGTAGTTTCAAAACTGAAAATGCTCAGTTCTTGAGTGATCTGTGAACAGCTCCAGCTTTTAAGGATCCTTTCCCAGGAGACTAGTCTGGACAGCTTGCCCGACTCTGCTGCTGGGGGCGCTGGAGGGGGCAGGCCCTCATGTCATTCAACAGGCCAGGGGTCCTAGCTGTGCATAATAGCTCCTGCTGCCCCTGCTCTGGGCTCTTGACACAGGACAAGATGCAGTCCAAAACACCGGCCAGGTGTCTGTTTACAACTTGGAATTGTTGCCTTTTGTTTGTTTTTAAGATTTTATTTATTTATTTATTTATTTATTTATTTATTTATTTATTTATCAGAGAGAGAGAGAGAGAGAGAGAGAGAGAGAGAGAGAGCGCACAAGCAGAGGGAGTGGCATGCAGAGGGAGAAGCAGGCTCCCCACTGAGCAGGGATCCTGATATGGGATTTGATCCCAGGACTCTGGGATCATGACCTGAGCTGAAGGCAGTCCTCAACCAACTGAGCCCCACAGGAGTCCCAGAATTGTTGCTTTTATTCTATTAACTTGGCCACTCTCCAGGCAACCTGGACAAGCTGTTGACCTCTCAGGGCTTCAGGTTTTTACCTGGAACATGAGGGAGCTGGTCAGACCCAGGGGAGGGTACCCAGTGAGGCTGCAGGGGAGACTCACCTGGGGAGATTCAACCCAAACAGGAAAGGGTATGCAGTAGTAGACATTTTTCAAGACTTTGACTTAAAGAATGTCAGTCCTTACATTTTTCAGACATAGTGTTAAAATTTTTATTAAGATTCTATTTTTAAGCAGTCTCTACACCCAATGTGGGGCTCAAACCCACAACCCTGAGATCAAGAGTTGCATGCTCCATTGACCAAGCCAGTCAGGTGCCCTGCATAACACATATTTTTAAAAATACATGCCTGATGGTACAATCCTCTTCACCCTCTATCTCACGAGTGGTATTTAGAGGACACGAGCCTTGCAACTAGGTAGTCTGAACATGTTTTATAACCACCCATCTTTCCCCTTCACCCACCTCAAGTAATCCATTTCTTGTTATAATACATGAAATCATCGTTTGGTGATTATTATTATTTTAAAATGTTTTCTTTTGAAATAATTTTAACTATAAGAAATTGCAAAAACAACACAGGAAGTTTCTGCGTACCCTTCACCCAGCTTCCCCCAATAACCTCTCACATAACCATCATCACTGGTTATTATTTTACAGCATGATTCACCTCCTCCCCTACCCTTAACTCCAGCCGCCTCACCCCCTGCAATCAGTCTTGGCATCTGAAAGAGCCTAATACCAAATAGTGGCAGGTTTGTGAGGCAAGCATGAGGAGCGACTACTAAACCTCATTTCCTGGTTCCTATGTAGAGCTCCTTGTGTCGTTACATGATCTGGCTTCACAAGCCAGGTTAAAAAAAAATACCCAAATGAAAACCGATGGTTTATTTATTTTAAGTAGAGGCAGTGAACAACTGATGAATTCATGCATTTGCTTATTATTCTTCCTTGCCATGGAGTTGGATGGATGAATCGATTCATCTCTCTGCCTACACATTTCTCCCCACTGCAGTGGGAAAATGAGGTGGGTTGGGGAGGGCAGTGAGGTGTGATGGAAAAGGGATGGAACCAAGACTAAAGATGGAACCTTAGTTCTGTCAATGGAATGAACTTGGTGAGTCACTCACTGAATCATCACTTCCTCCTTTGTAAAATCAGGAAGGAGGACTGGATAGGGGTGAAGTCAGAGGCTCAGTTGAGGCCAACTGCATGGAGAGCTCTGGAGCTAGAATGCCCTATGGTATGGTGTCATTAGGGATGAAGAAGCCAGGCCTTTATACCCCACATCCAGCAACATGAGCTGTCCCAGGACCCACTGTGACCCTGGCAGGGCAGCTGTCTGTAGAGTCAGACAGTTCTTCTCAATGATGTTCTCAATTGCTGGGAAATTAAGGGTTTCACTGAAGCGTCATCTGGGAGGCTCATCACAGTGTTCACCACCATGTGAAAGCACAGGGTGCTGTTAATTAACAGGATAATGAGTAAAACAAGATATTAACATGTACAGGGATATTAAAGATCATGCAGCTTAACCTCTTCAGTGAATAGGAGAGGAAAACGAAGGGTTCAATGACTTGCGTCAGGTCCCATGGCAAGGTCACAGCAGACAAAAATCCTTTGTCCTTCTCTTTAACCATTCTTTCCAGGATGGGGTAGCTCACATGCTCTGCATGTGAGGGACCCTCCACAGGAGCATAGAGAGGACCAGGCAGGCCACCAGCTGTCCTAAGCGTGCCACAAGCCCTGGCCAGGGAGACCTGGAGCCCTTACTGGTACTTTCTAAAAAATCTTCAACCTCTAGTGCCTTCAGCCTTTCAAAGAAAGTGGCACTCATCCTGCTGGCTTCTGGTGAGCCCGTCCAAAGAATTTTTTTCAAGTCAATCTTTTCTCCTTGGTGCCTGGTGAAAAGGGCACTAGGATAAAGTCCAGTGGTAATGGTGCTTTGGTGCCTGAGTGCTTTTGGCCACGGGAGAAATTCATCAGTTCATCATCCAAAACTGGATTGACAGAGCACAGAGCCAAGCCTGAGACTAGAAGGAGCTGGCATTTTCCCTGGATTTGCACAGTTCATCTGTGAGGGTCACTGGGGCCTTGGTTAGAGAGGCCCAGCAGGCTGGGTAATGAACTCTCTGGTTCCTGCTGGGAGCAGGCCACTGTGCCTGGTGGCACTTGGGAAGGGGGGTGGGAATCAGGGCGAAAGCATGCCAGAAATGGTTACATTTTGTAAGAAATGTGTCTTATCTTGTTCCATTCACAGAGGAAAAGAAAACATCAGCGCCAGAGCCAAATCTATTTCTCAGGGTAATCCATCTCTGTTCAGCTGCTCCCTGCAAATCTCTCTTGCATTAGGTTTCCTGGGCTTCAGACTAATGCATGCGCTATATTCCTCAGAAATGTAGTAACAGTCCTACGTGTCTTTTGAAATTCGTATTTCTGTGTCTTATCTCCACCTAATGCGTTAATATGGAAATTAATTTAGTGCTCATCAGATAGAGTGAATTGTCAAGGTATGGCTTTCTTTTAGCCTTGCTGAAAGTTTCCCCCACCCCCCTCTCTGGCGACTGAATACGTAATATTATTCCAATAGGGGAAAACAAATTTGCTGCAAATACATAGGAAGTACTTTAGAGCTGAAGGGATTCTCAAACTTTTCAAGCCTGGATCTGACCTAGGCTTCTCTGCTCAGGCTTGGTTCTCATCACTCCCACTTGGGTGCCCCCTGGGTACCCTCCCATCCAACTGACCTCTAGATATTTCTTAAACGCTCACATTTTTCCAAATCTCTGTCCTTTTGTATACATATGCTGGTCCTTTTTCCTGGGCCACATTCTTCCTTGCCTGCCTTACCTGAGAAACACTTACTTCACTTAAAGACTGCTAAAATGTCATTTCCTTAGACAGATTGGGGGTGGGGTTCCTTCAGTACTGGGGACTGGGGTGGGGACAGAGACACCCTCTTGCAGGTGAGCATATGGAAATTCCTTTCAGAGCTGAGATTCTGATTCACTGCCCCCTCCCTCCTTGGAGAGAATTTCTGCAAGGGAGACCCATTCTTATTTATGGAAGGCTGACCTTGGCCAGTACTGCTTTAGGAGTGATTGCTTTTACTTGGCTTCTACTGGATGGGTTGTCAGCAATTCCTGTGGTAAGACCTGGTCTGCCATTGTTAGGTTCTTGCACTTAGCAGGCCTAGCAAGAGAGCATCTTATGAGAGTCTTCCTCAACAGATACATGAATGAAAGTAAAGGAATGAAATATGAACAGGAAATAAATTTATTTCCAAGAGACAATGGCTGGAAAAATTGTTTTTCCTCTGATTTAGAAGATTATAGCTTAAAAAAGCCCCATTCTCTTTAAAAGAGGAGAAAAAGGGGGGCGGTGCCTGGGTGGCTCAGTCGAATGAGCCTCCAACTCATGGTTTCAGGTCAGGTCATGATCTCAGAGTTGTGGGATTGAGCTCCCTGTCAGGCTCCACACTCAGCTCAGCATCTACTTGAGGATTCTCTCTCCCTCCCTCTTCCTCTGCCTCTCCTACCCACTCGTGTGCACACGCACTCTCTTTCTCAAATAAAAAAATACATAAATAAATACATAAATAAATCTTTTTTTTTAAAAAAGAGAGGGGAAAAAAAGGAAAAATAAAAGGTAAAATATTCTCCAGATCGGAAGCCAGAGAGAATATTTCAGAGTTCTAAAAAACTGAGAACAGTGAATTCATGTCTCTTGGACCCAAAAGGCATGTGCATCCCAAGTGTTTCCCCTTCCCTTCTAGGGCCCTTCCTCCAGAATATTTGGTGGGGGAAGAAGCTTGTTTCAAATGTGCACCTCTGAGGAGTTCCTCTGTGAAGTAGGATCCTCTCCTTTCCCCCCAGCGCAGACACAAAGCCTCCTCCTACCACACACCAGCTGCAGTAACCCTGGCCTCCCTCCCCCTGCCCCATGCTGTACTCCCTCCACCCAGACGGCAGGAGCTTGGCCAGAGCCTCCTTCCTGCCACCCATCCGTTCATTTCTCACAGCAACCTCTCTTAAGGCTGCCTGGGAGAATCTTATTTCGCTGAGGGCTGGGGAGTGGTAAGGAAAGGAAAGGGCAACATAGGAGGGAAACGTTTTATACACTTACTTTATATCGTCATCTGTGGTAACCATGAGAAAAGCCATCAGCTCCACATAGAGGTGACATACTCTAGCTCCCAGCCTTGTTCCCTCCCCTCAGATCCTCTTCCTTTGGAAGAGAATCAGAGGGGCCCCTGGGTGGCTCAGTTGGTTAAGCATCCTACTCTTGGTTTTGGCTCAGGTCATGATCTCAGGGTCATGAGGTCAGGTCCCACATTGGGCTCAGTGCAGAGCCTGCTTAGAGTTTCTCTCTCTCCCTCTGCTGCTCCACTCCTCCCTCTCTCTCTCTCTCAAAGAAATAAAGAGAGAAAGGAAAGAGGAAGGAAGGAAGAGAAAGAAAGAGAGAAAGAAAGAAAGAAAGAAAGAAAGAAAGAAAGAAAGAAAGAAAGAAGAAAGAAAGAAAAGGGAGGCACTGTTTCTACTACACTCTAAGTAAATGGCACCACATGAAATTGGGTAGTGAATGTACATGAGGTACAACAGCCCTGAAGAGAAGTCCCTTCAGACCTCCAGGCTTCTGGAAAGGCCTACTGCCCTACCCTGGATGGCTGGTTTAGCTAAGTTTGGCTTCCCTCTCCCCTACCCTCCCCCACTAGAGACAGCCATCCCCAGCACCAGGCAGATCGGGACAGCCCTCTGTGGGCCTTGGCACTTGAGGTGGGTCGATTTTGAGCTCTTCTTGTCAGTGCAAGGTTCACTCACACAGATTGTTCTTTCTGTTATCCTGGGAGTAATTATGGACTGAACTCCCCAAGACATAGGCTAATTCTCTCACACATCATAATCTATCTAGTCCATATATATAATAAAGTAAAATGTCTTCATACATAGGACAGTTATTCATACACTGACCCCATTCCACAGTGGGTTATATTATTTTCTGGTATTTTCTAGTAATAGACATGATGATGTGAGATGCTACCCACCCCACCCCAATCCTTTTAGCCTTGTCTGGGCCTTTGTGAAGGAATAGAGTCACCAAAAGCCCATTTACCTATTAGGGGGAAAACAAAGAAAGCTACTCTCTGGGGAGGCACGTTCATTCCCTGGTTTCATGTGGTTCTAGGTTCCCTATGTGCCCCCAAGCACTTTGTAGGTACAGCCTTTATCTCCATTCTCAGCTCTGCAGGCAGGAAGGCAGTCAGTCACCGGAGGCCTGTCCTGGGAGGAATTAAGGTGTCTGCTTTCAGGAAGTGGCTCACACTTGGGGAAGCCACACCTTCTCCCTGGCAGGGACACTATAAACTCTTGAGAAGCACAAAGCCACTAACACTGCCCAGGGCACAGCCTGGGATACGGAGGGCTGTGTGGAAGAAATCCCCACTCAAAGAGGAAAGAGGTTACCTACCATAATGCAACGCTGGACTACAGAAATGTTTTCCATTTGTATATCCCACCTTGGATCTCCCCATCTTTCTTGTCCAGTATTTGCTGTAGGACCCTCTGTCATGGCAGCTATAACTATGGGGAGGGAGAGAGCATGGCTTACACCTGATGGGCCACTGAGCTCATTCATTATGAGTAATGTGTCCAATTCAGGGGCCATTTAATGAGCTTACTCCGAGCTGTGTTGTTGTGTTAGGTACATGTTACTTAAAATTAAAGATAAATCACACATGTTCTAAGCCCTAAAATGATTTCAATCTAGTAGAACAGTGTTTCTCAAACTTTCGTGGCCTTGGTATATAGTAAGAAATATCTTTCAAAAAATTTATAATTCATTGTGGTAAAAAACCACATAATACAAAATTTGCCATCTTCATCATTTTTAAGTGTACAGTTCATAGTGGTCAGTACTTCACATTGTTGTGTAACAGATTTCCAGAACTCTTCAACTTGCGAAGCTGAAACTCTACTTCTACAGGAGTATCTTTTACGTTGCTACACAGTATGCACACACACGCACACACACTCACGCACTCCACTGATACAAACATCTCACAAAATGATACTTGCTCTCACTACCGGGTCACACACACTTTGATATTTTCCTTTATTCTATTATACTCTGATTTCTATTCTATACTACTCTTGTTCTATTCTTATTCTTTGTTTTTGAAAATGCTGATCACGAGCCCACAATTCATGTCAGTACACTTTAGCTGCTTTCACACCTGTGCTTTGACAAACACTCCACAAGAATATAGACAATATCACAAATAGCCATGTGACAAAGCGGAGTCAGATTTGGGGCACAAAGCAGAGGAAAGAAGAAAATTCTTGAGGATTCCCAGGAGGGAAGAAACCCACTGAGTCAGCAAGATCATGAAAGGTCATTTGGAAGGAAGTTGTCTCAGAAATCTACCTCAAAATCTCGATGTGATCTCAACTGTGATTTGATCAAGAGGAGAAGGGGGAGAAGGCATGGGTTAAAAGGAGGCTGTTCTAGGCACATGATATGAAATGTGATCCTGAAAACACAAGATAGTAACTGAGCAAATTTGTGCCTTTGTTCTCTTATCTGTACAATGGGGATAGTACTACTATCTGCCTCTTAGTAATGTGAGGATTAAATGAGTTAACTCATGTAAAACTTACTTTAAAAAGTGTCCAGTACATAGGAAATATGCAATGCTAGTGCCTTGCTTACATTATATTTTATTTTGCACACATCATTTCTATGGGCCACTCATCCAGACATTCCACCTATTCACAACATCACTGCAAGAAACAAAATGGAAGGGGTGTCTGGGTGGTTCAGTCAGTTAAGCGTTTGCCTTTGGCTCAGGTCATAATCTCAGGGCCCTGGGATCGAGCCCTACATTGGGCTCCCTGTTCAGCAGAGAGCCTGCCTCTCCTTCTGCCCCTTACCCAGCTCATGCTCTCCTTCTTTCTCTCTCTCTCTCAAATAAATAAATAGCATCTTAAAAAAAAAGAAGAAACAAAACAGAATGTACTTTCCATTAAGAAGCTGCCTGAAGGCTGTGGAGTTACTGGCATGGATTTAACAGACTGTCCTCTACAGAAGAGCAAGTAGTAAAATAGTCAAAGCTGTGATAATAGCTGGCATTGAGTGAACGTTCAAGCACAGTATTGAGCTCTTCATGTACATCCTTTGCTCTAATCTGTACAGTAGATACACTAATGTATGCCACTAACACCACCATTCAAACCAAAGTTCTGGGCCATATGAATTCTATGTGGGTTCTTCGTAGGGAGACCTCGGCCTACATCCGAATCACACTGATGGGGCAGAAGGGAGTTTTTCAGGTTAAGAAGTCTCTTTAAATCTAGACAGGCTGGGGCACCATCTTGTGGCACATGGCGGGAATTCTGGGTTCTTTTGGAGAAACAATTGAGTTGGAGTTCTGCTCCCATAGCTACTCCAGGCTGCAGAGAGCATTTCCTAGATAAATCATTGAGCCAGACTTGAGAGCTGGCCTGAACATTTTCCACCTCTGAGGCTAGTTCTATCCTTTGTGGAAACCCCAGGCTACACGTAGTTTAGCTGCCTGTTTCCTGGTGGCCAACCTCGGGAGATCTACCAAACCACATCTTTGGTGGCATTGGCCTCCTGACCCAGCGTGCAGATTATTGAGTTTGCTGTCTTTATCCTGCACACTCAGCTACGTGACAACTAACTGAAGAACAGGCACGAAAGCTCTCACTCCTTACTCAAAAGACCACGTCTTAGGCCTTCACTCAAACCTGCTCAGTTTTTTACTGGGTATGATTTTGATCAGCTGGAATACCTGGCTCTCTATCTTGAAGCAGGTGAAGAACATCAAATTAGAAGGGACTGGGATATGTGATGGTAATCTTTATGTGTCAACTTGAATGGGCCAAAGGATGCCCAGATTAAACATCATTTCTAGGTCTGTCTGCTTGGGTGTTTCCAGGGGAGATTCAAATCTGTGGACTCAGTAATGTCCATGGACATCCTCAGTGTGGGTGGGCATCACCTGATCCCTTGAGGGCCTGAATCAAACAAAAGGCCAAGGAAGGAGGGATTTGCCCCTTGTTTCCTGCTTGATAGATAGTTCACCTGTTTAGATATCCCTTAATCCTGGGATATCCATCTTCTCCTGTCCTCAGACTGGGATTCACACCATTGACCTCTCTGGTTCTCATGTCTCTGGGCACAGGTGAGAATTCCACTGCTGGCTCTCCTGGGCCTCCAGCCTGCAGAAGGCAGATGTGGGAATTCTCAGCCTTCATAATCACATGAGCCAGCTGCTTATAATAAATCTCTTCCTATATACATATTCTGCTTGTTCTGTTTCTCTGGAGAAACTTGGCTAATACAGTGTGTGTGTGTGTGTGTGTGTGTGTGTGTGTGTGTGTGTGTGTGTGTGTAGGGAGGCTGCTAAAGATGGGCATGCTGACTCTAAGATTAAGGGAAGAAGAAACTGAGACATCCCACATAATAAATACATGTGTGCAGAAAACACAGCATCTGGAAATATTTGGGAGCATAACCCGTTGCTGTGGCTCCATATCTCAGTGGATCCCGCATATGGCAAGCCAGGGGCAGAAGGAGACCCTGAATTCTTAAGGCACAGTAATTAATCAGAAGCAGCAGCAGGTGTATGTGAAAAGAAAATGAGGTAGGCATGGCAGTCAGCCCCAGTTCCACCTCATACTGGCTGTGTGACCTTCAGCAAATCCCTGTCCCTCTCAGAGTCCCAGTTTCACATGTGCCATATGGGGGTGAGGTGTATAATAACAGCAGAACACCTGCTACAGCGTTCTGGTGAAGACAAGATCATATAGATAGAAAGTCCTCTGTGAGTTTCAAAGTACTAAGTAATGTTTTGAGTTTAATTATTCAGCTCAATGTTTAAAGAGAAGAAATGTGTGCAGTAAGATTTAAAAATAGTCTTCTTCAAAACTGGAGGAAAAGAGTTTTTGGAAGGGAGAGGGATGACTTTCAGTTCTGTGAAAAATCTACTTATGTGGATGTCTTTCTATCTATCTATCATCTGCCTACCTACCAACCTATCATTTTACTTACCTACCTATCTACCAAGAAAAATAAATGTAAAGTTCCAGGGAAGATAAAAGTAGAGATTCTGAAGTCACCTGTGTATAATGGACGTGTTCATTCATTCATTCATTCGTTCACTGAGTATCTACCATGAAGCAGGCCCCTGGCTAGGTACTGGGGATACAATGATAAGAAGAGAATGATATGACTATGGTCTAAGCCTCATTTAGTCTGGGGGGGAATAAAATAAGCCCACCAATTAATGCATGGTTATAAACTTCAATAGTGACTCTGAAGAATAGCATGGAGAAGGCAGTTTGCCAGGGTTTAAATTCAGTTTGCTGCATGGGTGACATTGGGCAGGTTACTTCACTCCTCCAAATCTCAGTTTCTTCATCTGTTCAATGGGGAATAATAATGACACTTACCTCTTAGGGTTGCTCTGAAGATTAAATCAGATAATACATCTAAGGTAGGGTTTCCTAGCCTCAGCATGATTGACATTTTGGGCTGGATGATTCCTTGCTGTGAGGGGCTGTTCTATACATTGCTGGATGTTTGCATCCCTGGCCTCTACCTGATACATGCAAGTAAGCATCCTTTCCCCACACGGGGACAACCAACAGTGTTTCTAGACATTGGTACATGTCCCCCACAGGGCAAAAGAGTCTCTGGTTAAGAAGCACTGGTCTAATGCATTTAGAGCAGTGTCTTGCACATGTTGAATATTCACTATATGTTAGCTTTTATAATTTTCATAAAGAAAAGTTGCGTAGAAGAAAGATCTAAGTTTCAAATC
Organism: Ailurus styani; assembly: GCA_002007465.1. Taxonomy (NCBI): domain Eukaryota; kingdom Metazoa; phylum Chordata; class Mammalia; order Carnivora; family Ailuridae; genus Ailurus; species Ailurus styani. Next base: position 25,021 of record LNAC01000789.1, on the reverse strand, counting down.
CTGATATTGTCATTGACTGGTTGTGGGACCTAATCTTAGGAAGATTAATGAATGTATGCATACCTTGGTTTCTTCATCTCTGAAAAATACTGATTATCACTCACAACTTACTTAACAGATCTTAAATAAAATAATGTATTAAGTATTAATCTAGTTCCACATAAAGGTATCTAAAATAATGTTTGCATCTTTAAGGCAGGAGTTAACAAACAACAGCCCATGGGCAAAATCCATTCAGTCTCCATTTTTGTATAGCACATAAGCTAAAATGGCTTAAATTGTATTTTTATTAAGTTGAAATTCCCGTAACATAAAAATGAACCATTAACCTGGAAGTCAAAATTGGTGCAGCCATTCTGGGAAATAGTATGGAGTTTCCTCAAAAAGTTAAGAATAGAACTCTCCTATGATTCAGCAATCACGCTACTGGGTATTTACCCAAAGAATACAAAAAACAATAATTCAAAGGGATGCATGCGCCCCTATGTTTATAGGAACATAATTTACAATAGCCTAGATATGTAAGTAGCCCAAGTGTCCACTATTGATGAATGGATAAAGAAACTATGGTGCATAAACACCATGGAATATTATTTAATCATAAATAAGAATGCCGTCTTGCCATTTGTAATGTCATGTATGGAGCTAGAGAGTATTACACTAAGCGAAGTAAATCAGTCAGAAAAAGACAAATACCATATGATTTCATCCATATGTGGAATTTAAGAAGTGAAACAAATGGACAAAGTGGGAAAAAAGAGGAGACATAGACAAGAAACAGACTCTTAACTATAGAGAACAAACTGATGGTTACCAGAGGGGAGGATGGGTGAGATACATGATAGGGATTAACGAGTGCACTCGTTGTGATTAAAATAAAAACTTCAGGGCACCTGGTGGCTAGTCCGTTAAGCGGCTGCCTTTGGCTCAGGTCATGATCCCAGGGTCCTGGGATAGAATCCCACATCGGGCTCCTTGCTCAGCGGGAGACTGCTTCTCTCTCTGCTTGCCACTCCTCCTACTTGTGCTGGCTCTCTCTCTCTCTGACAAATAAATAGAATATTTAAAAATAAGTAAGTAAATAAATAAATAAAATCAACAACAATAGAAAGAACTATTAACCATTTTAAAGTGTATAATTTAGTGACAATGGCTTTTAATCTTTTTAATTCTTTTGAAAAAAATCAAAAGAATATTTCCTGATGTGACAACTATATGAAATTCAAGTTATACTCCACAAATAAAGTTTTGTTGTAACACAGCCCCGTGCTTTCTATGGCTGTTTTCCCACTATAACAGCAAGGTTAAGTAGCCACAATGGAGACCAGATGGCCCGGAAATCCTAATGTATTTACTCTCTGGCTTTTTATAAAGAAGACTTGCTGACCCCCCACTTTAAAGTAGTAACGAGACCAGGGAAATGAAGTACTTGCTTTTGGGAAATAATGTGCTTCCTCCTTCTTTCCCTGCTTGCTGATTTTAGGGAATGACAGAATTTACTTGAAAACATGAGGCACTGGTATTTTTCTCCACCAATCTGATGGGGTCAGCACAATCTATAGATTCGTGATCCTGGAGACCAGCGAAGAAGACAGCATCACGGGGACCAAAGGCAGGCCCTGTCGCCTCCCACTGCCCAACTTTCAGTTCCTGCTCTTGACTTCCCATTACTGCCTGGGGCCCCACACACTTTCAGTTTGGAAAGCCTGGTCATTTCAGTTCTGGTCAGAAACTGTGGTTGTCCTGGTTTTTATCTTTGCCACCCATTTCTACTTATGGTATCTTTTCTGGAAGAACCTGTAAGGAAGCAAAAGGTGTTCCTAGGGCAAGTGGATTATTTCAGCCTGATTATTTTTATGAAACAAAAGGAAGACTCTTTTACCTTCCCTCTAACGTCTGAGAGATTTTAGATAGAGAACCTGCCCTAGGAAGGGAGCCACCACCGTAGATAAGAACATTATAATATGAACTACTAAGGATGATGGGCAGGGAGCAACTTAGCAAAGTGTGTTTGTTAAAATTCCTCTTTATGTCCCATTGTTTCTGGTGGCCCAGCAAGCATTTGTTTACTGAACATTTACTCTTTTCCATCTTCCTGTGAATTACTTTCCTTATTTTATTTTATTTTTTTTTAAAGATTTTATTTATTCATTTGACACAGAGAGAGAGATTACAAGTAGGCAGAGAGGCAGGCAGAGAGAGAGGAGAGAGGAGGAAGCAAGCTCCCTGCCGAGCAGAGAGCCCGATGCGGGCCTCGATCCCAGGACCCTGGGATCATGACCTGAGCCGAAGGCAGCGGCCCCAACCCACTGAGCCACCCAGGCGCCCACTTTCCTTATTTTAAAAGTCCCAGTTCCTTACCCCTTCTTCTTAGCTCTGGATGGCACATAAGTCTCATTTGCCTGTCTGTGGGTTTCATATTCTTAAGGAGCCTTTGTAAGTACGTAATTAAATTCCATTTTCTCCTGTTAATCTGTCTCATATAGGTTTAATTCTTAGACCAGCCAAAAATACCTTGAAAGGTAAAGAAAAAATTTTTCCTCCCCAATAACTCTGTAAAACATTTGTGTGTCCATCTTTCATCCCTGGTCTAAATGAATTGACCATACATAGGGCACTGCTGGGTCCAAGGTTTTTAAAAAGATTCCCATAACTGTTTAATTCATTCTAAGCTACTAGACCACCTGGTCTGTAAAGTTCGTTAAAATATGGAAAGGGAGGACTTGAAATCATGCTTTCCTTTTGGTGGGCTGTAACGTAGGGAAAACCTGTGGAATATTCATCTTGAGCAGACAGAGTTGAAGCAGGAAGAGAAGCTAATATGAGATAGAAGATTTTTGAATGCTTCCCATGCAAATAGCCTAGAAAGTGTGCAAAGCTTGACTCAATTCTCAAAAAAAATAAAAAAATCCTCCTCAAGAATCTGGAAAAGCCTTCCCAAGTGCTTATCCCACAGCCCCACCAGAGGATGGCCCTGGGACTGTTTCCTGGCCTCTGCACCTTGATAAGAGCTGAAGAAGACCCTTAGAGAACAATATTCGGATAACATGAATACAAAATACTTAGGTCTTCACCCTCGTGTCAGCAAGCCCTCTTACTTAACTATAGACCCCACCAGTTAAAACCAGAAATAGACAAGATAGCCTAACTCTTGGTCTGATTAAAACCTATTCTCATTTTTCACTGTACTTTCTTGAGGCATAGATAAAGGTATTTTGCAATGATCAAAACATTGCAACTGCCAAGCCAGAAGAGCCCTGACAGCAATGGAATGCCTAGAAGACCACTCCCCACATGTCCCCTTCCCAGCTCATGAATGGGAGCTGAACACACACCAACCCCCACCCCATGACCACACTCTCTCTGCCTGCCCCGGGCCCCAAACCTCTCTATAAGCCTCTAGTGTCCATCTTGCAGGCAGAGAGGTGGGTTACTGCCACCTACCTCTGCTGCCAGGACCCAAAATCAATTTCTCCCTTTCTCTTTTCCAAGCCCTCATCTCTTGAGTTATTGGCTTCTCTTACTATGAGTTTATCCAAGTTTGCTTAGTAACAGTGTTGGCAAATCCAGCCAAGAGCTGTGCTTCTATGACCAGCCCCCTTGGGATTCCCTGGGTTGGGAATTTGGTTGGGGCAGTGCCAGGCTCACCTCTTCCTTTTCTGAGTTAGCAGCTGGGATAGATCATCTGGAAACACTAGGTAGTTCTATTTTTCACAGTAAATGAGTAAGAGTCCTTCTTGGGTGCCTATGACACAGATATGGAGGCTGCCACTGAATGAATGTTATTTCGATGTTGGTAATTCTATAGGTAAACTTATACCCTAAGAACCCCATTTATCAAAATCCTTCTATTATCCTGTCCCTCAGGATCCTGTGTCTTCTGGGCTGTGTCTAAAGTAGTAACCATGGCTACAATGTTCCCAAAACTTAGAGAGGAACCGGAAAGACTCACCACAAAGCTTGAAAGCATTTTTGATGTAGGAGATCTTACAGAGCAGAGGGTTCAAATGCTCCTGACAGGAGTTTTGAGCCTCAAGAAGGGTGAGTGTTGATTCTTCCCGAAACCAGCCAGCCACACATCCTTGTCCCCCAGTCTGAAGAATTTTGTATTCCTCTAGAATTCCTCAGCTCTGTGATAGGCTAGCTTGGAATAGAAAAGAATTAATACATAAGGAAAGAATACCCACTGGTTTTATATTAGAGATAATTATTGAAAAATTAGTGGAGTATAAACAGAAGTCAGACAGAATCACTTTAGGAAACTCTTCCTCTTTTGGGGGGAAGGGAGGGGAAAAACCAGTTACAGCTGTTATGGAAGATGGATAATCTACACCATATTCATTTGACACTAAAAACAGTGTTTCTTTCTGCTTCTATCTCAAGGGCTCTCCTCTAGATTTTGTACTTATCCTTTCATGTTTTGATGTAAGATTGAAAAGTGGGACTTTCAACATCCCGATGAAGTGTTTCCCAGGACATGGGATGTTCAGAGCTAAAATTAAGGTAGATCTAGACAAACCATTTTGGTCACCCTAGTTGTCTTCCAGAAGCCCACACCACCTCTACCACCACCATCTTCTAGATCATGCTCTGGGTGCCTGGATACCCAGAAATCCTTGCACAAATGGTCCTAAGCCTGCTTCCAGATCCTTCACATCCTCTCTCCTGGGTTTGCTCTTGGTTGTGAATACCATGGGTATTCACTCACCTAGGCCCATAGTGAGCCTATAGAGAGAAGGGGGCTCTTTGAAGATATGTGGATGGAGCTTAGCCAGATGGCTGGGGTGTCTCTATGTAGGAAGAAGTACCTGAGACTATGCAACAGAGCAGGGCTGGGAAGAGTAAAGCCAGACCTAAGCCTGACTCTCCATTTACCCATGTTTGATAGGGAATTATGAGGAGACTCAGAATTTTAACTTGAATAACTAGGTCATTATGAAAGTACCTTTTTTTCTATGTAGGATGATAGAACATCTTTTATTTAATAGTGTTTGCTACTTTGGTTTATAATTTTTAAATATTTGCAGAAGCAGTATGCAGATATCCATTTGTACTTTTACCCATGTCTTGGCAAACATTATCAATGGAAATTGTCTATCTCAGTCTTATGCTTGAATAGAAATTCTATAGGCAGTTTTCCATGGTGGAGAATATTGAAGGCCCTGTGGGGGACATTCTCTAAAGTTTTGTCTATGGATGGTTTCCCAAGGTTCCTGAAAGAATCCAAATGCTGCCCTTAGTGAGAAGCCAAGACTGACTATTGAATTCATTCAAGCAGCCATCCATGAGCACAATAAGATTTGAAACCTAATAAAAGGGAGGAAGCTAAATTTTTAAGTTTCTCCAAGTTAAAAGCTTACAAGAACAATGGATCATAATCTCATAGTGTAAATGTAACTCTTCTCTAAACCCCATCCAATATATTGCTACTGTTTTATTTTATTTTTTTTTATTTTTTTTTAAAGATTTTATTTATTCATTTGACACAGAGAGAGAGATTACAAGTCGGCAGAGAGGCAGGCAGAGAGAGGAGAGAGAAGGAAGCAGGCTCCCTGCTGAGCAGAGAGCCCGACGTGGGCCTCGATCCCAGGACCCTGGGATCATGACCTGAGCCGAAGGCAGCGGCTTTAACCCACTGAGCCACCCAGGCGCCCTATTGCTACTGTTTTAAAACCCAGGGCACTGGAAAAACCAATGTCCTAGGAGACCTCTACAACTTTCACATGTTGGCTCTATATTTAAATAGAATGCAGGATATCCTTCCAGCTTGCTCCAACCATCCCTAGTAAAATTTCTCCCCCTTTCACCTACCAATCCTACATCCCATCACAGACAGAAATACACAGTTTTCTTAAACTTGGTTTTCTCATTTAAGGTTGTCATTTGTTTATGCTGTCCACTATCTGGTGAGATGATAATTGCTATAAGAGCCAAAGGAAAGCAGTGATGACTTCAAACTATCCCTAAACCCTTCATGAAAGAATATTCCTTCCGCCTTGGCTTCTATGTCTATTGAATTGAGACGTACATTGTAAATTAAATATAGTGATGCTCTGGACTTTCAACATGATGCATATGGGCCAGATCTTCCTATCTGGACAAACTTCAGTCAAAAACTAACAATGACTAAGACACAAGCATTGTCCAGGTTGAATCTGACCCTTGCAGAAGTTCCATCTGTTTGTGGGCAGCTACCTGAATGAGATGAGAAATCAGCTGAGAGAACCTTCTGTTAAAATCAAAGTCAAATTGCCTATGTGGTCACTTTGATTCCCTAACACCTGTGTTCAAAATGAGCTGATGAGTCTACTGCTTTGTTGAGAACCTATACCACCTTAATGCATACGTCAGCCCTTGTTCATCCCATTGTTTCCGACTCAGGATACCAACTCAAGTCTCCATTGTTTCACCTGGCTAATGCATTATTTTTCCTCTCCAGTATATTCTCATTCCCAATACCTTTTGACTCTTCTACCATGACCAATATCTTACATAATTTACACAGATGAGATTAGTCAGGAAGTTGCTTGGGCTGTTGTGGCCATTAAAGCTGCTTTTCTTAAAGACTGTCTATTTCCTCTTGCCACTTAGCAACCATAAAACAACTATATGACTTAAAGAATGGGGTCCCTGATTGGACAAAGTCTATCAGGAAGATTGCAGTTTGTCTTCTTTACTCTGTTTACAACCTGGTTACATCCATACAGTCATCCCATAACTTTCACGTCCCTTCTAATAGTCAATATTATCTGTTGGAGGGGACACCTGGGAAAAGAGAAGGAAAAGAACAAACCGGGACTACCTGTGTGTCTGGATTATCCAGTATAGCAACTTGTCATCATGTGTGTTCTCTGCTTATAATGCAGGGAAGTTGGTCCAGAACCATCCTGGACTTTACCAGGAATTGGATGTCTTTCACCCACCAGGAAATTAAACACATCAGCTTTCTCTTATGAAGTGGTAACCCCAAGTCTTAGTGTTAATATGCTTATTTTCTAGAGGGTCCAAAAATTTTCCCTGGGAGAGTAGTTTCCAAACTTCAGTATATATGAGGACTATTTGAAGGGGTTGTTAAAACACAAGTCTCTGGGCCATATTTTCAATTTCTCATTTAGTAGGTCTAAAGTGGGGCCTAAAGATCTACATTTCTAGGTTCTTAGATGCTAATGCTATAGATCTGGTGACCACACTTTGACAGCCATTGCCCTGGACGAAAGCAGACATTATTACTTTGCCAAGACATTGCTCTAAAAACACATTCCTCAACATAAACTGAGATTAAGTTTCCAATTTCATGGGATAAGTTTTCCAATTTTTATGTAAAGCTTTAAACATTAAATTATAACCACAAAATCCATACACTTGAAGTGCTTTGGGGAAGACAGAGAGCAAAAATTATGACATTAAGCAGGAATTTGTAGATTTTTCAATGAAGACCTTAAATGGTCTGAGGCTTACCAATTATCCTAATGAACATGTGGTTCTGCAATCAGAGAGCTCAGCCCATATGACATTGTAAGGGGGTGGCCCTGGATTGTTCCAACTTAACATTCTAGTTGTTTTCCACTAACAGCAGTTGGCAAACTGTGGCCTTCTGGTCAAATCTGGCCTGTCACCTGCTTTTGTATGGCCAGTAAACTAGAATGATTTTTACATTTTAAATGGTTGAGGAAAAAAAAGATGGCTATTTCATTAAATGTGAAAAGTATATGAAATTCAAATTTTATTGTCCATAAAGTTTTATTGGAACACAGCCATGTCCATTGTTTTTGTATTGTCTTTGGCATAGTTGCAAAGTTGCAAGAGGGATAGTAGGACCCACAAAGTCTAAAATATTTACTCTCTGATTCTTTAGAAAAGACATTTGCTGACCCCTACTCTCAAGGGTAAAGGGATTACCTTGTAGCATCTACTGGGTGAAGATCATGTGAAGATGGCCAAGAGGTAGTAGAGAACTTTTTGGAGATGTAGGTCATATGACCTCAAGACTCAAGACATAGACTAGAAAATGCTGAATTTCCATATTCCCACAGAATTATTACCCATCTTTACTTTATGTCCTGTAACTGTTGACTATGTCTGTTGGAAAGACATATCCTCCTGCCCTCTTGCCACATTCCTCATTTCTTTGTGACTCTGAGCTGTCTTCCTCTCATCATCTGTGCCTAATACCCCCAGTGAATGGTTTGGTAATCAATTCCCTAGCCCCAGCAGATGCACTGTAAAACAACTCAGTGATGGGCCTCCTTGATGATGGTGAGTCTTCTCTTCATGGCCTTACTATAAATATTTGCTTCTGGAACAATTCCATGGGTTGGGTGAAGCCCTCTAGATATAAATACAGGTGGAAAAATGCCAGGCAAGATCCTGCATACCCAGCAGCATGATCACACAGAGGCCCTGCGAGCTTCACAGGTGTGACATATAACCATTAGGTCTCAAATGTCTTATGACTCATCTCTAACAGAACATATTGGGTCATAGTAAATTCCCCAAAGATATAATCATTCAACAAAACAAACACAGATTTTTTTGGAGTACTGAATAAAAATGCTGTTTCGTGATGACAGAGTCTCAAGGATGACTGACAACTCTTTCCAAATAAACAGTTCAAAAATACTTGATTGAAAAAATGAAACTTCCATTGATAAGGCAGCAAGTGTTTCTGCTTAAATGTTTTCTTAAAATATGTGTGCTTTCATGGCCAGGAAAAATGTGGGAATTTATTTGTTTAAAACTGAAAATTTTGAATTAAGCTACTTGAAAAATAAGAATTCTATTTTCCACTATAGTCTTAAATTCAAAAACTTTTAACTTGTTACTGGGAGAACACAAGCCTAGGAATAAAAAGTTCTAGATCTAAAAACAGCAAAAATGTGGAGGGTTTTTTTTTGTTTGTTTGTTTGTTTTAAGGATTTTTGTGACTTTTGGAATCTTGTATTTCTAAACTTTTTTTTTAAAGATTTTATTTATTCATTTGACACAGAGAGAGAGAGATTACAAGTAGGCAGAGAGGCAGGCAGAGAGAGAGGAGAGAGGAGGAAGCAGGCTCCCTGCTGAGCAGAGAGCCCGATGTGGGCCTCGATCCCAGGACCCTGGGATCATGACCTGAGCCGAAGGCAGCGGCTTTAACCCACTGAGCCACCCAGGCACCCTAAACTTTTTTTTTAAATATAGAGATATTTGTATACTATCCCTTTAAACTTAAAAAGGTGGTTAAAAAACAATGGCCAACGGACACATGAAAAAGTGCTCAATATCACTTGAAATCATGGAAATACAAATCAAAACCTCAGTGAGGTACCACCTCACACCAGTCAGAATGGCTAATATTAACCAGTCAGGAAATGACAGGTGTTGGTGAGGATGCAGGGAAAGGGTAACCCTCCCACACTATTGGTGGGAATGCAAGCTGGTGTAGCCACTCTGGAAAACAGTATGGTGTTTCCTCAAAAAGTTGAAAATAGAGCTACCCTATGACCCAACAATCATACTACTGGGTATTTACCCCAAAGATAAAAGTGTAGTGATCCGAAGGGGCATGTGCACCACAATGTTTATAGCAGCAATGTCCACAAAAGCCAAACTATGGAAAGAGCCCAGATTTCATCAACAGATGAATGGATAAAGAAGATGTGGTAGATATATACAACAGAATACTATGCAGCCATCAAAAAACCGAAATCTTGCCATTTGCAATGGCATGGATGGAACTAGAGGGTATTATACCAAATGAAATAAGTCAATCGGAGAAAGACAATTATCATATGCTCTCACTGATATGAGAAATTTGAGAAACAAGACAGAGGATCTTAAGGGAAGGGAGGGAAATGAAATAAGATGGGACCGGGATGGGGGGGGGAGACAAACCATAAGATAATCTTAATCTCAGGAAAAAACTGAGGGTTGCTGGAGGGGAGGGGGGTGTGAGGGACGGGGTGGCTGGGTGATGGACATTGGGGAGGGTATGTGCTATGGTGAGTGCTGTGAATTGAATAAGACTGATGAATCACAAACCTGTACCCTGGAAACAAATAATACATTATATGTTAATTTAAAAAATTGGAAACAAAAAATGAGATGGTGAAAAATTCAAAGGTATCACTCACCACAAAAATGGATGTGGATTACACATTTCTGTTAATAAGCAGAGGTCATAAACATTCTTCTGTAAAGCAAATAATTGACAAATTTTACTAAGTCATAATTAAAAACTTTTTCATGAAAAATTAAACTATAAAAAATGAAAAGTCCAAAAAATATCATAATGAGAATGGGAAATTTAACATTTTACTCTAATATTAAAAATGTGATTTGTTGTTTTTCTCCATAGAGAAAGGAGTAATTCTTTATGCAAATGTAACATAATTTGGGATTTCTGTTGAAATGTACTGTACTTGTGTTATGCTAGCTACAATTTAAAAAAATGGTGCATTTTACGAATTGCTGCTAGTAAAACCTTTAGTAGAATCTAAAAGACATATGCATTTAGAGAAATGTTTCCCAGTCAACAAAACCAAAAGACAACTGACAGAATGGGAGAAGATATTTGCAAATGATGTATCAGATAAAGGGCTTGTATCCAAAATCTATAAAGAGCTTCTCAAACTCAACACCCATAAAACAAATAACCCAGTCAAGAAATGGGCAGAAGACATGAACAGACATTTCTCCAAAGAAGACATCCAAATGGCCAACAGACACATGAGAAAGTGCTCAACATCACTCGGCATCAGAGAAATACAAATCAAAACCACAGTGAGATACCACCTCACACCAGTCAGAATGGCTAAAATCAACAAGTCAGGAAATGACAGGTGTTGGCGAGGATGCAGAGAAAGGGGAACCCTCCTACACTGTTGGTGGGAATGGAAGCTGGTGCAGCCACTCTGGAAAACAGTATGGAGGTTCCTCAAAAAGTTGAAAATAGAGTTACCCTACAACCCAGCAATCACACTACTGGGTATTTACCCTAAAGATACAAAGGTAGTGATCCTCAGTGGCACATGCACTCGAATGTTTATAGCAGCAATGTCCACAATAGCCAAACTATGAAAGAACCTAGATGTCCATCAACAGATGAATGGATCAAGAAGAAGTGGTATATATATACAATGGAATACTATGCAGCTATCAAAAGAAATGAAATCTTGCCATTTGCAATGACGTGGATGGAACTAGAGGGTATTATGCTGAGTGAAATAAGTCAATCAGAGAAAGACAATTATCATATGATCTCTCTTATATGAGGAACTTGAGTGGAAGGGTGAAGGGTTGTAGGGGGTAGGGAGGGAAAAATAATGAAACAAGATGGGATCGGGAAGGAGAGAAACCATAAGAGACTCCTAATCTCAGAAAACAAATTAAATTTAAAAAACAAATTAAAAAAAACAACAACACAAAAAAGCATGCGCTAGATGTTTACGCTTACCCTTTTTTCATCCACTCCATCCAGCTTGTTCCCCATAGAGTAACTATTTACATTAATATTTTGTTTATCGTCCTAGTGTTTGTTTTTGCAATATAAGCAAGTATGAGTGTTTATTCTTATTTCCCTGCTTTCTCTAATAAAAAGTAGCATAATAAAAGCACTGTTAAATAATTTGTGTTCTTCACTTATTATACAACATATAGATTTTTTTTTTGGTACATAGAGAGCCTCTACAGTCTTTGGTTTAGTTGTATATTACTCTGTTGCATGGCTTTGCTATGCTTTATTCGCCTGATCTCTTAATGCTGGACCCTACTTGTTTCTAATCTTTTGTTCTTGTGCCCTTCAGGAAAGATTTCAAATTTTCCTTAATAGGTTTTGTACATTTTCTGTCAAACAACAGGTTTTAGTTTATATGCAGTTCTTTATCTTATTCTGAGTAAAATTATACAGTTTAATATCTGTCACTTTTTTCTTTTTTAATCTTATTTATTTATTTATTTATAATTTTTTAAATTTTTATTCTTTGCCCAAGGGGTACAGGTCTGTGAATCATCAGGCTTACATCTTTCAACAGATGAATGGATAAAGAACCTGTCACTTGTTTCCAATATTTGTTTATCTTACAATGTTTTTTATCTGGTTAAACTCAGTTATATTTTCTATTATTTTTTTAATTGTGACATAATTGACATATAACATTGTATTAGTTTCAGGTGTACAGCATAAGGACTCAAAAATAAGGACTTACTTTTTAAAAAAGATTTTATTTATTTATTTGACAGAGAGAGAGAGAGATCACAAGTAGGCAGATAGGTAGGCAGAGAGAGAGAGAAGGAATTAGGCTCCCCGCTGAGCAGAGAGCCCGATGCGGGGCTCGATCTCAGGACCCCGAGATCATGACCTGAGCTGAAGGCAGAGGTTTAACCCACTGAGCCATATATATATAGTGAAATAATCACCACAATAAGCCAAGGTACCATCTGTTGCAGTACATAGTTACATATTTTTTTCTTGTGATGAGAACTTTTAAGATTTACTCTCTTAGAAACTTTCAAAAATGCAATACAGTATTATTTGTAGTCACCATGATGTACATTATATCCCAATTCTTATACCATTATTTATTTTATAATTGGAAACTTGTACTTCTTGACCACTGTCATCCATTTCCCCCACCCTCCATCCTTTGCCTCTAGTGACTATCAATCTGTTCTTTGTACTTATGACATTGGTGTTTCTTTCCCTAGATTTCACCTATAACTGAGATCATAGGGTATTTATCTTCCTCTGTTTGACTTATTTTGCTTAGCATAATGCCGTCAAGGTCCATGGAAATGTTATTACAAATGGCAAGATTTCCGTCTTTTTTATGGCTGAATAATATTCCATTTATGTATATACACAACATTTTCTTTATCCATTCATCCACTGATGGACACTTAGATTGCTTCCATATGAGGAGGAGCAAGATGGTGGAGGAGTAGGAAACCAATTATCATCAGGTCCCAGAAATTCACCCAGTTAGTTATCAAAGCATTCTGAACACCTACAAATTCAACAGGAGATTGAAGAAGAGCAGCAATTCTAGGAATAGAAAATTGACCACTTTCCAGAAGGTAGGACATGCGGGGAAGTGACTCTGAAGCGACGGGAAGATAGACCCCCAGGGGGAGTGACCAGCTCCTGGCAAGTGAGAGAGCAACAAAGCCCAAAATCAGAACTTTTAGAAGTCTGCTCCACTGAGGGATGTCGCCCCAGATGCTAAGTGGGGAGTAAAGCCCTCGCAGGGACAGTGTGGTCTCAGGACCCACAGGGACACAAAAAAACGAGGGGTGACTGAGAGTGGCAGAGCGCCCAGGTATCAGAGATGAGAAGCTGACTGGAGAGATGGAGACAAGCTGATAAGGTGTCTCTCAGCTCGGTGTTACCTTGGGCCATGATCCAAAGCACAGTCGGGCCACTGCTTTTTGAGAGGGGACCCCACGGGTGGCAGATCCAGAGAGACCCCCTCCTTCCTTCTGTAGGAGGCATGGCACAGGAGCATGTTGCAGGAATCTTCTGGGTTTGGAGACTTCAAACAGGGCCATGCACCAGAGATAGAAACACTCGTTCACAGGCTGGGTGAGCTCGGAGTGCAGCCAGAGACCAGGAGACGGGATGGACTGACTGCTTTTCTCTGAGGACACACTAAGTAGTGAGATCCTGAGCTCTCAGCTCCTCTGGGTCAGAGATTAGGAGGCCGCCATTTTCATTCCCGTCCTCCAAGGCTATATGGAAAGCATTCAGGAAACAAAGGCTCCTGAGAGCAAACCTGAGCTGTTTACTTAGCCTGGCCCCTGGTGAGGGAGGTGCAATTCCACCTCGGGCAAAGACACTTGAGAATTACAGCAATAGACCCCTCCCCCAGAAGATCAGCAAGAACATCCAGCCAAGACCAAGTTGACCAATCACTGAGAACTGTGGAACTCCAGAGCTAGGGGAAAGCAACACATAGAATTCATGGCTTTCTCCCATGATCATTTAGTTGTTCAAATTTGAATTTTATTTTTTTCCGACTCTTTCTTTCAAATTTTTTCCTCTTTCCTATTTTAACATTTTTAAACTATTATATCTTATCAATATATTTTTTAATCTTTTTAAATTTTCATTGTTATAGTCATATTTTATCCCTTCATTGTATTTAAACTTAGGGTCTGTTCAATTCACCAGTCTAATAGATAGATAGAGATAGAGATAGAGATAGAGATAAAATAGAGATAGAGTCAGAGACAGAGATAGATATAGAAACAGAAATAGATGATATAGATATAGATATAGGGTTTTGTTTTATTTATTTATTTATTTATTTCTGGTTTGTTTCTTGTTTTTTTCCCTCTTTTTTCTCCCCCCAGTTTCAGGTCTCTTCTGATTAGGTTAGTGTATATTTTTTCTGGGGTCATTGCTACCCTTTAGTATTTTGTTCTCTCATCCATTATTCTTATCTGCATAAAATGACAAGGGAGAAAAAAAATCTCACACACACACACACACACAAAAGAACAAGAGGCAGTAATGATGGCTAGGGACCTAATGAATGTGGACATTAGTGATATGACAGAACTAGAGTTCAGAATGACAATTATCAAGGTGCTAGCTAGGCTTGAAAAAAGCATGGAAAATAATAGAGAATCCCTCTCTAGAAAAATAAAAACCATTTCAGGAGAAATAAAAGAACTAAAATGTAACCAAGTTGAAATAAAAAAAGCTATTAATCAGTTGCAATAAAAAATGGAGGCTCTTAATGCTAGGATAAATGAGGCAGAAGAGAGAATTAGGGCNAGTGATTTAGAAGACAAAATGTCAGAGAAAAAAGAAGAGGATGAAAAGAGAGACAAACAACTACTGGACCATGAGGAGAGAATTCGAAAGATAAGTGATACCATAAGACAAAACAATATTAGAATAATTGGGATCCCAGAAGAAGGAGAAGGGGGGGCAAGAAGGTATATTGGAGAAAATTATAGTACGGAATTTCCCTAATTTGGTGAAGGAAACAAGCATCAAAATCCAGGAGACACAGAGGGCCCCCCTCAAAATCAATAAAAATAGGCCCACAACCCGTCATCTAATAGTAAAACTTACAAGTCTTAGTGACAAAGAGAAAATCCTGAGAGCAGCTCAGGACAAGAAGTCTATAACATACAATGGTAGAAATATTAGACTGACAGCAGACCTATCCACAGAGACCTGGCAGGCCAGAATGAAAAAATATGCAGCCAAGAATACTATATCCAGCTAGGCTGTCATTGAAAATAGAAGGAGATATAAAAAGCTTCTAGGACAAAAAAACACTAAAGGAATTTGCAAACACCAAGCCAGCCCTACAGGAAATATTGAAAGGGGTCCCCTAGGCAAAGAGAGCTTAAAAGAAACATGGACCAGAAAGGAAGAGACACNGACCAGAAAGGAAGAAACACAATATACAGTAACAGTCACCTTACAGGCAATACAATGGCTCTAAATGTATATCTCTCAATAGTTACTCTGAATGTAAATGGACTAAATGCCCCAACTAAAAGACACAGGGTATCAGAATGGATAAAAAAACAAGACCCATCGAAATGCTGTCTAAAAGAAACTCATTTTACATGCAAAGTCACCTCCAGATTTAAAGTGAGGGGTTGGAAAACAATTTACCATGCCAATGGACAGCAAAAGAAAACTGGACTGGCAATCCTTATATCAAATAAATTATNCAAAGAATATCATAAGAGATGAAGAAGGACACTATATCATACTAAAAGGATCTGTCCAACAAGAAGATCTAACAATTGTAAATATCTATGCCCCTAACATGGGAGCAGTCAATTATATAAACCAATTAATAATAAGATCAAAGAAACACATTGACAATAATACAATAATAGTAGGGGACTTTAACACCCCCCTTACTCAAATGGACAGATCATCATAGCAAAAGATCAAGGAAATAAAAGCTTTAAATGACAACCTGGACCAGTTGGACATCACAGATATATTCAGAACATTTCATCCCAAACAACAGAATACACATTCTTCTCCAGTGCACATGGAACATTCTCCAGAATAGACCATATTCTGGGTCACAAATCAGGTCTCAACAGGTACCAAAAGATTGGGATCATTCCCTGCATATTTTCAGACCATAATGCTCTGAAACTAGAACTCAACCACAAAAGGAAAGTTGGAAAGACCTCAAATACATGGAGGCTGAAGAACACCCTACTCAAGAATGAATGGGTCAACCAGGAAATTAAAGAAGAATTAAAAAAATTCATGGAAACAAATGAAAATGAAAACACAACTGTTCAAAATCTTTGGGACACAGCAAAAGCAGTCCTAAGAGGAAAGTATATAGCAATACAAGCCTTTCTCAAGAAACAAGAAAGGTCTCAAGTACACAACCTAACTCTACACCTACAAAAGCTAGAGAAAGAACAGCAAAGAAAGCCTACACCCAACAGGAGAAGAGAAATCATAAAGATCAGAGCAGAAATCAATGAAATAGAAACCAAAAGAACAGTGGAACAAATCAACAAAACTAGGAGCTTGTTCTTTGAAAGAATTAATAAGATTGGTAAACCCCTGGCCAGACTTATCCGAAAGAAAAGAGAAAGGACTCAAATTAATAAAATCATGAATGAAAGAGGAGAGATCACAACCAACACCAAAGAAATACAAACAATTCTAAGAACATATTATGAGCAACTCTACACCAGCAAATTTGACAATCTGGAAGAAATGGATGCATTCCTAGAGAAATATAAACTACCAAAACGGAACCAGGCAGAAACTGGAGACCTGAATAGACCCATCACCAGTAAGGAGATTGAAGCAGTCATCAAAAATCTCCCAACAAACAAGAGCCCAGGGCCAGACGGCTTCCCAGGGGAATTCTACCAAACATTTAAAGAAGAATTAATACCTATTCTCCTGAAACTGTTCCAAAAAATAGAAATGGGAGGAAATCTTCCAAACTCATTTTATGAGGCCAGCATCACCTTGATCCCAAAATCAGGCAAAGACCCCATCAAAAAGGAGAATTACAGACCAATATCCTTTATGAACACAGATGCAAAAATCCTCAACAAAATACTAGCCAATACTATCCAACAGCATATTAAAAGCATTATTCACCATGACCAAGGAATGTAAAGAAAAAAGAATGAAAGAAATAAGTGAAGAAGGCCATGTAAATTACAGGACACATCAAGCAAATAAACATGTATATCATGGGAGTCCTGGAAGAAGTAGAGAGAGAAAAGGGGGCAGAAGGTTTATTTAAAGAAATAGTAGCTGAAACTTCCCATATCTTGGGAGAGATGTGGACATTGATATACAAGTTCAAAGGACCCCAAACATGAACATCACAAAGATTACTATGAGACCCATTATAATCATAATGTTAAAAGTCAAAGACAAGCAAGAATTCTAAAAGTAGCTAGAGGAAAACAACTCATCATATGCAAGGGAATCTTCTCTCCCAATAAGGTTATCAGTGGATTTCTCTGTGAAGCTTTGCAGGTGAGGAGGGAGTGGGAGGATATATTCAAAGTTCAGAAAGAAAGAAAGAAAGAAAGAAAGAAAGAAAGAAAGAAAGAAAGAAAGAAAGAAGAAAGAAAGAAAGAAAACACAGCTAACCAAGAACACTGCACTCAGAAAAACTGTCCCTGAGAAATGAAGGAGAAATAGATATTCCCAGAGAAACAAAAGCTAAGGGAGTTTATCAGCACAAGACCTGCCTTATAAGAAATGTTAAAGGAAGTTCTTCAGGTTTAAATGAAAAGACACTCATAACAACATGAAAGCACATAAAAGTAAAATTCACTGGTAAAGGTAAATATATAGTCAAATTCAGAAAGCCCTAACACTGTAATGGTGATGTGTAAATTACTTTGTCTCTGGTATAAAAGTTAAAAATGACAATATTAAAAATAACTAAAGCTACAATATTTGATACTGAGTGCACAATATAAAAAGATGTAAAGTGTGACAATAATAGTATAGTGTGTTGCAGGGAGGAAAAATGAAAGTATAGAGTTTTTGGATGCAATTGAAGGTAAGTTGTTGTCAACTCAAAATAGACTGTGTCATCTATAAAATGTTCACGTAAGTCTCATAGTAACCACAAAGAAAAACTCTATAGTAGATTTAAAAAGATAAAGAAAAAAATAAAGCATACCTCTGTAAAAAGTATATCACAAAGGAAGACAGTAAGGGAGAAAGGGACTAAAAGACAATCGGAAAACAATGAGCAAAATGAAAATAGTATGTTTTTACCCACCAATAGTTACTTCAAGTTAAATAAACTAAATTCTCCAATTAAAGGACAAGAATAGCTAAATGGATTAAAAAAAACCAAGATGCAACAATAAGATGCCTGCCTACAAGAGAGTCATGCTTGTTTTAACTACACATATAAGTTGAAAGTGAAGAGATGGGTAAAAGGTCTTACATCAAAATGGTAACCAACAGAGAGCAGGAATTGTTATATCATATAAAATAAACTTTTAGTCAAAATTGATCACAAGAGACAAAAAAGGCCATTATATAGAGGTAAAGGGATCAATTCATCAAGAAGATATAGTAATTGTAAATATATAAGCACACAACATTGGAGCATCTATTGAAAGCAAATATTAAAAGATGTGAAAGGAAAAATAGATACAATACACTAATACCAGGGGTCTACTGTTGATACTGAATAGATCATTCAGACAGAAAATTTTTCAGGTAATAGTGATCTTGAATAATATTATAGACCTAATGGACCTAACAGACATATAGAACATTCCATCCAATAGCACCAGAATACACATTCTTCTCAAACACATGTGGAATATTAGCCAGTATAGACCATATGTTGGGCTACAAAGAAACTCTAAATGTATTTAAGCAGAATGAAATAATATCCAGGATTTTTCCAACCACAGTGGTATGAAACTAGGAATTAGCAGCAGGAGGAAAACTGAAAAGTTCACGAATACATGGAAATTAAATTGCACATTACTGAATAACCAATGAGTCAAAGAAGAAATCAAAGGGAAATCAGAAAGTATCTTCAGACAAAGGAAAATGAAATTTCAGCATGCCAAAATTTACAAGATGTAGCCAAAAGCAGTTCTAATAGGAACATCTATAGTGATAAATGCCTACATTAAGAAAAAAATAAATATTTCAAATAAATAACAATTTTATATTTCAAGGAACTGGAGGAAGAAGAGCAAAGTAAACCCAAAGTTAGCAGGAGGAAGGAAATGATAAAGATTATAGCATAAATAAATAAAATAGAAATTAAAAAATGGAAAAAAATCAATAAACTAAGAGTTGGTTTTAGAAAACATAAGCAACGTTGATATACTTTTAGATAGACTAACCAAGAAAAACAAGAGAGTATTCAAATAAACAAATGAAGAAAGAAACATTATAACTGACACCACAAAAATACAAAAAATCACCTAGCAGAGATTGGATAACCTGGCATAAATGGGAAAATTTCTAGAAACATACAACCTAACAAGACTGAATCAGGAAGACATAGAAAATCTGAACAGGGCGCCTGGGTGGCTCAGTGGGTTAAAGCCTCTGCCTTCAGCTCAGGTCATGATCTCAGGGTCCTGGGATCGAGGCCTGCATCGGGCTCTCTGCTTGGCAGGGAGCCTGCTTCCTCCTCTCTCTCTCTGCCTGCCTCTCTGCCTACTTGTGATCTGATCTCTCTCTCTGTGTCAAATGTCAAATAAATAAATAAAATCTTAAAAAAAAGAATATCTGAACAGACAAATAATGAGTAAGGAGTTTGGATTAACAGTCAAATATTTTACAACTAAGAAAAGCTCAGGACCAGATGATTTCACTGGTGAATTCTACCAAATGTTAAAGAATAATTGATGTAAATCATTTTTAAACTCTTCCAAAAGATTCAAGAGGACAGAAAACTCCCAAATTCATTTTATGAGGCCAGCATTATCCTGATGCCAAATCCAGATTAAGAGCTACAGAAAAAAAATATTATAGGCCAATATACCTGATGAATATAGACACAAATATTCTGAACAAAATCCTAGGAAACTTCATTTGACTCCACTTTAAAAGGATCATACACCATGGTCAATTGGTATCTATCTTTGTGATACAAATGTAGCTTAATATATGTAAATCAATAAATATGATACACCACATTAATAGAATAAAAGATAAAAATCTTATTATCCTCTCAGGAGAGGTAGAAAACATTTGATAAAATTCAACACCACTTCATGATAAAAAAGTTTCAACACATTGAGTATAGAGGACTGTAATACAACGTAATAAAGGCCTATATGACAAGCCCATAGCTAACATCATACTTAATTCTGGAAGTCTTAGCCTAGTCCCAATTAGGCAAGAAGAAATAAAAGGCATCCAAACTGGAAGGGAAGAAATAAAACTGTGTTTTCAGATGATATGATCTTATATAGAAATAATTTTAAAAATTACACACACACACACACACACACACACACACACACACTGTTAAAATAAAAGAATTCAGTAAAGTTGCAAACTAGAAAATCAACATACAGGAATCAGTTGCATTTCTACATACTAACAATAAAATATTTGATAGAAAAATAAAATAATTTCATTTGCAAAAGCATCAAAGACAGTGAAATACTTAGGAATAAATTTAACCAAGGAGGTCACTGAAAGCTATAAAACACTGATAAAAGAAATTGAGGAAGACACAAATAATTGGAAAGATACTTCATGTTCATCATTTGGAATAATTAATATCATTAAAAATCCATACTACCCAAAGAAATCTATAGATTCATTGCAATCACTATCACCATAAGAGACTCCTAATCTCACAAAACAAACTGAGGGTTACTGGGGGGTGGGAGGGTAGGGATAGGGTGGATGGGTTATGGACATTGGGGAGGGTTTGTGCTTTGGTGAATGCTGTGAAAGATGTAAGCCTGATGATTCACAGACCTGTACCCCTTGGGCAAAGAATAAAAATAAAATTAAAAAAAAATAAAATAAAAATAAAAAAACAGAAAAAAAATTTTAATGGCATTTTCCCAAGAAATAGAAAAAAGATCCTAAAACTTTTATGGAACCATAAAAGACCCAGAATAGAATAACCAATCTTGAAAAAGAAGAACAGAGCTGGAGGCATCACATTCTGATCTCAAATTCTATGGCAGAGCTATACTTATCAAAACAGAACAGTACTGGCATCAAAACAGGCACACAGATAGATAAAGCACAACAGAGTCCAGAAATAAACACATCCATGTGGTCAAAAATATTTACATATTTTAGTTTCTCCCACAAATCACCTAGACAAGATTTCCATTTAATGGGACAAATTTTCCAACATGTTAGTATAGCCTTAATCATCAAACTCCAACTACAGACATCAGCCTCTGGGAATGTGGTGGGCTATGGGTGCAAAGTAACCATACTAATGAAAACTACCAGAAATGCTGTACAAAATACAGTTTTAAAATCTCAAAAGCTTTGAAGAGATGACAAGGGTGCACATAATTTTCAGGCCAAAATATAAGTGAGAGGAAAATTATGGATGGCAACTCAGAGAAACAGACAGGTGGAAAATATGAAAAAGTAATGAAAAGTCAAAGAGAATAGAAGTTTAATACACATGCAATTGGAATTTCAGAAATAGAGGATATAGAGAATGAGGCAGAGGCAATGCTATGAGATTTTTATTTATTTATTTTTCAAAATATTGCCCAGGGACTCTTGGGTGGCTCAGTCAGTTGAGCGTCAGATTCTTGACCTCAGGATTGTGAGATTGAGCCCCATGTCAGGCTCCACACTCAGCGGGGAGTCTGCTTGGGCTTCTCTCCCCACCTCTTCCTCTGCCCCCCACTCACATGCGCATACTCATTCTCTCTTAAAAAAAAGAATATTGCACAAATTAACAGATTTAAGAGTATCGGAAACCCCAAGAAAGATTACAAAGTAAAGAAATCCACAATTATAGAAAACTAATGGGAAAGAGAGTATCTTAAAAGTAGACCAAGAGAAAAAACAGACTACCACCAAAGGAGTTACTATTAGACAGACACCTGACTTCCAAATACCAAGCATGGAAGCCAGGAAACCACATCCTCAGTGTGGTTCAAGAAAACAACTGACAACTTAGAATTCTGTACCCAGTGAAAATATCTTTCAAGGATGAGGACAAAGTCAAGAGGTGTTGATTTCTGGCATCCACTGTAGGAGTAGTGAAGATTGTAAGGAAGTTGCAATGAAGTGTACAGAGATGCAGGCCAAATATCTCAGGTCTCATATTATGGGTTCAGAGGCCATTTGGGTTTTCATTCGGTCTGTATGACTCAAAAGTCTTTTGCTGGCTCTTTAGCTTGTTACTGCTTGTCAGGAAAAACTGTTCTCTCCCTGACCTGCAACTACTTGACTTGATAGTTACCATGTGACATTTCCCTGTGTCACTCACAGAGAGCCCTGTAAACTTGGTATAATAAGATGGAGACACGACATTCTGCAGAACAGATCTATTCTCTTGCTTTGTCCCCAACCATAAAACTGCATGTCACATACTACTGGTTAGATCTTGGGAAATAAATAAAACCCTTAAGTTTTAGTTGTCCTGAACAAATAGGTTGACCTGTTCTAAAAGTCAGTTATGAGTATGCTTTACAAATGGCTGTCTAGAAATTGCTAACCCAGGCTCTGTTTTAAAAGAACAGTAGAAATTATATTGCCATGATAGCATATTTTGCCATGATCAGTTTGCTTCTTAATTTAATGGACCTAGAAGAATCCGTTGTTCATTTTTATAGATTTAAATTTTATGGCTAAAAAGATAATTTAAGGAACTAGTTGTTATACAATGTGTTGTCCGTATTTTTCCTTCATTTGTTCCTGTGTGAGGCTTTTGGGAAAATAATAAAGACTTCCTCAAATCCTGGAGTCTGAGGTCTTTATTTTCTTCAATAATTTATTAAAATTACTCTTGAGCAGATTAGATTAATAATCCCAAGATGTAGAAGTTAAGACCCCAAGGGGGAAAAAAAAACATAATCTGTCACTGTCTTCAAAGGAAGGTGAGTTTTAGCTAGAGGGACCCTCATTTTGTTGAACACCCTGACCAGGTCATTGAAGTGAATTCTCTGTGTCCTTGAGTCACCCTCCCAATTGAGGGATTTGAAGTTAGGGTGAATGCCTATAAGAATCTAGGAATTAAAGATCACACCCAGTGAGGATGAAGATATATATTGAGAAAAAATTAAGAACAAAATCTCTTTGGAGAACATATCTATCTTCCTAGGGTGAGGGATCTTAACCTCCTCTGTGACATGTACTCCTTGGCAGTCTGGTGAAGACTATGGGTTTCTTTAAATGCATAAAATGAATCATATAGTATTACAAAGGAAATCAATTATATTGAAATCTAACTGTCAAAATATAAAAAAGGAAACAAATTTGAGATATTGTATGTGCTTTGTTACTTATGCTTTACATAAAAAAGCAGTGCAGCTAATAACCACCATGGATTTTTGTTTTGTTTTTTTATTTCACACTTCTTTATTTTTTACTTTTTTAACTTTAATTTTTTTATTAGGTTATGTTAGTCACCACAAGGTTTTTGATGTAGTGTTCCATGATTCTTTGTTTGCATATAACACACAGTGTTCCATTCAATACATGACCTCCTTAATACTCATCAAGGGGCTAACCCATTCCCCCACCCCCCAACCCCTTCTAAAACCCGCAGTTTGATTTCCAGAGTCTATAGTCTCTCATGGTTCATCACCTTCTCTGATTTCCCCCATTCCTTTTCACCTCCTTCTCCTAATGTCCTCCATGATATTCCTTATGTTCCACAAATAAGTGAAACCATATGATAATTGTCTTTTTCTGCTTGACTTATTTCACTCAACATAATCTCCAGTCCCATCCATGTTGATGCAAATGTTGGGTATATATCCTTTCTGATCGCTGAGTGATATTCCATTGTATATCTGTACCATATCTTCTTTATCCATTTGTCTGTTGAAGGGCATCTAGGCTCTTTCCACAGTTTGGGTATTGTGGACATTGCTGCTGTGAACATTGGGGTACATATGGCCCTTCTTTTCACTACATCTTATCTTTGCAGGAATACCCAGTAGTGCAATAGGGAAGCTCTATTTTTTTAAATTTTATTTTTATTCTTTGCCCAAGGGGTACATGTCTGTGAATCATCAGGCTTACATCTTTCACAGCATTTACCAAAGCACAAACCCTCCCCAATGGCCATAACTCATCCACCCTATCTCTACCCTCCCACCCCCCAGTAACCCTCAGTTTGTTTTGTGAGATTAGGAGTCTCTTATGGTTTGTCTCCTTCCCCATCCCATCTTGTTTCATTATTTTTCCCTCCCTACCCCCCACGACCCCCCACCCTGCCCCTCAAGTTCCTCATATCAGAGAGATCATATGATAATTGTCTTTCTCTGATTGACTTATTTCGCTCAGCATAATACCCTCCAGTTCCATCCATGTCGTTGCGAATGGCAAGATTTCGTTTCTTTTGATAGCTGCATAGTATTCCATTGTATATATATACCACATCTTCTTTATCCATTCATCTGTTGATGGACATCTAGGTTCTTTCCATAGTTTGGCTATTGTGGACATTGCTGCTATAAACATTTGGGTGCACGTGGCCTTGAGGATCACTACCTTTGTATCTTTAGGGTAAATACCC